>VIIQ02000659.1:0-310000 GCA_007449985.2 Desmodesmus armatus
TGGAGGCACCGCAGGCCGGCAAAACAGGTGCAGGACGACGTCATGACAAATTCACAAAACCGGCTGTCACCGGTCCGCTCAGTGGGTCGGAAATGTTTTTCCAGACAGCTGGGGCTGCTATTTTCACCGTGCGTGTCCTGCGCTGACCAAAGCCTCGCAAGCTGTTTCTTTCCTACTGCTCCTACCCCTGTAGTGCCTGGCAGGCCAGCTGGCACTGAGCACAGAGCAGGCCGTTGAAACCGTGAAGTAACAGATGTTTGAATGTCACACTTTGACCAGTGCCGGTGCCTGATCAGGCATTCTAAGCAGGAGAAACTGGGCAGCACTGCACACTACACACACACTTTTACAAAATTACTGCAGCACAGAGGGGTGCTGCCTTACAAAAACAGATGCATCGATGTCCTCAACTTTAGTCCCTGTCGAAAACAGACTATGGAATCGTGTGCCACACAGAAGCCAAAGCAAGTCAGGCAGAGCAGCAGAAAGCTGCACAGCAGCATCAAAAAGACAATCAGACCCTCAGCAGGCACGGCCGCAAGCCCAAAAAACAACAGAAATTATTTTCCGAGGCTCAGCTGGCCCTGCCAGAGCCCCAGAAGCTGTAAAAGGCTCTCGGACGCAGAGCGTGGGGAGGGCCATCCGTAATTGCTATAACTCGTCATACAAACACTTTCGCCACGACTTAAGCACAGTTCCTGATAGCCATATGTCTCTAGTTTGTGTGTACGTGCGGGGTGGGAAAACATTTCCGAACCCACTGATCTGGGCGCAGTTGCCATCCGCCGGCCAAATGGACGTGCCACCCTGGCACCATGCACAACTCACTAGGGCAAGACCACACACCACAATTGAGGCTGACTTGTGGCCTGTGCGCGTAGGCACCAACGGCCCCATTTTGGCTCCAATGGCCCCTTGCCCAGAATGGGGTACAGTGACACCAATGTGCGTACAACACAGCAGCAAGCTTTGCTGGCCCCAAAGGCAGTATACATGCAACAGTGACAACCTTCAATGCATTTTGCTAGAACAACAAAATCAGGGTCGTTCTGCAAGCTTCACCGCTTGCCCACTGCCCAAGCCACCAACAGATTTTGTACAGCACTGCACCCCCCTCCGACAAGGAGGGGCATGCCGTGAACAACCCGACAGCTGCAGATGCTGAGCCACACAACACCAACAAGCTGCAATGGGTGGCGCCTGATTCGGAAGGCTGCACGCAGCTTGATGTCAATGCGACCTCTGACCCCCCTTTGGGAAGGTCACCTGCAGGTAGCAGCAGCATACGGGACCTCAGTCAGCAAGGGAGGCTAGAACGGCTGCTCAAGACTGGGTGTGTAGACAGCCTTAGGGCCACACAAACAGTGAGGCATGCCGCCATCGACGGCTGCTGCATGGTTGAGGACTCAGTCCATGCGGACTTGCAACATAGAGGAGGTGGCACCTGCACTTACTCTGCCAGTTTGGCATGCGTGCAGAGATCTGCTGCGTCTGGCAGGCATCTAGTACTGCACATTGCCACCACCCCCATGCTGCAGCTGGCCCGCACAGCTCGTGCAATGCTCTGCTGTTGCACAGCACTTGTACTTGCAAGGGGGTTGTACATGCATGTGGCCCAACGACTGATGCTGTCCTGCGCGCTAGAGACAGCTGTGCTGGACTTACTTTGGTGGTTCAAAGCAACACCATATTGCAACTGGTTGCCTGCACATGGCCTTGTCAACACCTCCCAAATGTGAGGCGCTGCTGCGCTTGCATCAACCACCTTGCAGACAGGCAGAAAAACACAGCACCTGATTGGTACTGGTTGCTGCTGAAATGTGCCGTGCATGCTGCTTCTGTGACAAGAAGGCTCTATAGTGTGCTAGCTAGGGCTGGGGTCTGCAATGCAGCTGCTGCTGCTGGTGTCACATGCTGCATGTGTCGGCACGTAGAGGCTAGGGACCTGCTGCAAGTCACAAGTCTTCAAGACAGCTGCTGTGTGGCTGCAATCCCGAACCAGTCAACTTGCAAGTATCTTCTAGCATGTGAATACCGTTCCTGCATGCTTCCTCAATGCCCATTGCTTACCTGCTGGCACACAATTGGCCAACAGCCTGGAAGGGCCTCGCTGATACTGCACTTGCACTGAAACTCAGCTTCGCCTGATCAGCCCATTTCTGGGACCCCGTACTTCCTCCATATCGTTGCAGACAGGGACGGACTCCAGCAACTCCTGTGTGTGCTGCAATAGCACTTGGCTGCCATCTTGCTTGCACTGTTGCCAGCTGTCATGCTCGCCTGCTGCATGCAGCTGTGCTGGGGCTGTGGGGCTTGCAAAACATTGCCTTTGATATAAGTATCAGATGTGTGCAAACGAGACTGCATTTGCGTTCAACATACAGAAGTGCCCTCTGCTGCAGCCCAGATCTTGGCACAAACAGCAGAGCAGTATAGTCGCGAAGCACTGCCCAGGCCTCAGATCGCACTCAAACGATGATGATTGATCTTTCCTATGTGATGGAGGCACCGCAGAGCCGGCAAAACAGGTGCAGGACGACGTCATGACAAATTCACAAACCGGCTGTCACCGGTCCCGCATCAGTGGGTTCGGAAATGTTTTTCAGACAGCTGGGGCTGCTATTTTCACCGTGCGTGTCCTGCGCTGACCAAAGCCTCGCAAGCTGTTTCTTTCCTACTGCTCCTACACCCTGTAGTGCCTGGCAGGCCAGCTGGCACTGAGCACAGAGCAGGCCGTTGAAACCGTTGAAGTAACAGATGTTTGAATGTCACACTTTGACCAGTGCCGGTGCCTGATCAGGCATTCTAAGCAGGAGAAACTGGGCAGCACTGCCACACTACACACACACTTTTACAAAATTACTGCAGCACAGAGGGGTGCTGCCTTACAAAAACAGATGCATCGATGTCCTCAACTTTTCCCTGTCGAAAACAGACTATGGAATCGTGTGGCACACAGAAGCCAAAGCAAGTCAGGCAGAGCAGCAGAAGCTGCACAGCAGCATCAAAAGACAATCAGACCCTCAGCAGGCACGGCCGCAAGCCCAAAAACAACAGAAATTATTTTCCGAGGCTCAGCTGGCCCTGCCAGAGCCCCAGAAGCTGTAAAAGCTCTCGGACGCAGAGCGTGGGAGGGCCATCCGTAATTGCTATAACTCGTCATACAAACACTTTCGCCACGACTTAAGCACAGTTCCTGATAGCCATATGTCTCTAGTTTTGTGTGTACGTGCGGGGTGGGAAAACATTTCGAACCCACTGATCTGGGCGCAGTTGCCATCCGCCGGCCAAATGGACGTGCCACCCTGGCACCATGCACAACTCACTAGGGCAAGACCACACACCACAATTGAGGCTGACTTGTGGCCTGTGCGCGTAGGCACCAACGGCCCCATTTTGGCTCCAATGGCCCCTTGCCCAGAATGGGGTACAGTGACACCAATGTGCGTACAACACAGCAGCAAGCTTGCTGGCCCCAAGGCAGTATACATGCAACAGTGACAACCTTCAATGCATTTTGCTAGAACAACAAAATCAGGTCGTTCTGCAAGCTTCACCGCTTGCCCACTGCCCAAGCCACCAACAGATTTTGTACAGCACTGCACCCCCTCCGACAAGGAGGGGCATGCACGTGAACAACCCGACAGCTGCAGATGCTGAGCCACACAACACCAACAAGCTGCAATGGGTGGCGCCTGATTCGGAAGGCTGCACGCAGCTTGATGTCAATGCGACCTCTGACCCCCCTTTGGGAAGGTCACCTGCAGGTAGCAGCAGCATACGGCCTCAGTCAGCAAGGGAGGCTAGAACGGCTGCTCAAGACTGGGTGTGTAGACAGCCTTAGGGCCACACAAACAGTGAGGCATGCCGCCATCGACGGCTGCTGCATGGTTGAGGACTCAGTCCATGCGGACTTGCAACATAGAGGAGGTGGCACCTGCACTTACTCTGCCAGTTTGGCATGCGTGCAGAGCTCTGCTGCTGTCTGGCAGGCATCTAGTACTGCACATTGCCACCACCCCATGCTGCAGCTGGCCCGCACAGCTCGTGCAATGCTCTGCTGTTGCACAGCACTTGTACTTGCAAGGGGGGTTGTACATGCATGTGGCCCAACGACTGATGCTGTCCTGCGCGCTAGAGACAGCTGTGCTGGACTTACTTTGTGGTTCAAAGCAACACCATATTGCAACTGGTTGCCTGCACATGGCCTTGTCAACACCTCCCAAATGTGAGGCGCTGCTGCGCTTGCATCAACCACCTTGCAGACAGGCAGAAAAACACAGCCACCTGATTGGTACTGTTGCTGCTGAAATGTGCCGTGCATGCTGCTTCTGTGACAAGAAGGCTCTATAGTGTGCTAGCTAGGGCTGGGGTCTGCAATGCAGCTGCTGCTGCTGGTGTCACATGCTGCATGTGTCGGCACGTAGAGGCTAGGGACCTGCTGCAAGTCACAAGTCTTCAAGACAGCTGCTGTGTGGCTGCAATCCCGAACCAGTCAACTTGCAAGTATCTTCTAGCATGTGAATACCGTTCCTGCATGCTTCCTCAATGCCCATTGCTTACCTGCTGGCACACAATTGGCCAACAGCCTGGAAGGGCCTCGCTGATACTGCACTTGCACTGAAACTCAGCTTCGCCTGATCAGCCCATTTCTGGGACCCCGTACTTCCTCCATATCGTTGCAGACAGGTGACGGACTCCAGCAACTCCTGTGTGTGCTGCAATAGCACTTGGCTGCCATCTTGCTTGCACTGTTGCCAGCTGTCATGCTCGCCTGCTGCATGCAGCTGTGCTGGGGCTGTGGGGCTTGCAAAACATTGCCTTTGATATAAGTATCAGATGTGTGCAAACGAGACTGCATTTGCGTTCAACATACAGAAGTGCCCTCTGCTGCAGCCCAGATCTTGGCACAAACAGCAGAGCAGTATAGTCGCGAAGCACTGCCCAGGCCTCAGATCGCACTCAAACGATGATGATTGATCTTTCCTATGTGATGGAGGCACCGCAGAGCCGGCAAAACAGGTGCAGGACGACGTCATGACAAATTCACAAACCGGCTGTCACCGGTCCCGCATCAGTGGGTTCGGAATGTTTTTCCAGACAGCTGGGGCTGCTATTTTCACCGTGCGTGTCCTGCGCTGACCAAAGCCTCGCAAGCTGTTTCTTTCCTACTGCTCCTACACCCTGTAGTGCCTGGCAGGCCAGCTGGCACTGAGCACAGAGCAGGCCGTTGAAACCGTTGAAGTAACAGATGTTTGAATGTCACACTTTGACCAGTGCCGGTGCCTGATCAGGCATTCTAAGCAGGAGAAACTGGGCAGCACTGCACACTACACACACACTTTTACAAAATTACTGCAGCACAGAGGGGTGCTGCCTTACAAAAACAGATGCATCGATGTCCTCAACTTTAGTCCCTGTCGAAAACAGACTATGGAATCGTGTGGCACACAGAAGCCAAAGCAAGTCAGGCAGAGCAGCAGAAAGCTGCACAGCAGCATCAAAAAGACAATCAGACCCTCAGCAGGCACGGCCGCAAGCCCAAAAAACAACAGAAATTATTTTCCGAGGCTCAGCTGGCCCTGCCAGAGCCCCAGAAGCTGTAAAAGGCTCTCGGACGCAGAGCGTGGGGAGGGCCATCCGTAAATTGCTATAACTCGTCATACAAACACTTTCGCCACGACTTAAGCACAGTTCCTGATAGCCATATGTCTCTAGTTTGTGTGTACGTGCGGGGGTGGGAAAACATTTCCGAACCCACTGATCTGGGCGCAGTTGCCATCCGCCGGCCAAATGGACGTGCCACCCTGGCACCATGCACAACTCACTAGGGCAAGACCACACACCACAATTGAGGCTGACTTGTGGCCTGTGCGCGTAGGCACCAACGGCCCCATTTTGGCTCCAATGGCCCCTTGCCCAGAATGGGGTACAGTGACACCAATGTGCGTACAACACAGCAGCAAGCTTTGCTGGCCCCAAAGGCAGTATACATGCAACAGTGACAACCTTCAATGCATTTTGCTAGAACAACAAAATCAGGGTCGTTCTGCAAGCTTCACCGCTTGCCCACTGCCCAAGCCACCAACAGATTTTGTACAGCACTGCACCCCCTCCGACAAGGAGGGGCATGCACGTGAACAACCCGACAGCTGCAGATGCTGAGCCACACAACACCAACAAGCTGCAATGGGTGGCGCCTGATTCGGAAGGCTGCACGCAGCTTGATGTCAATGCGACCTCTGACCCCCCTTTGGGAAGGTCACCTGCAGGTAGCAGCAGCATACGGGACCTCAGTCAGCAAGGGAGGCTAGAACGGCTGCTCAAGACTGGGTGTGTAGACAGCCTTAGGGCCACACAAACAGTGAGGCATGCCGCCATCGACGGCTGCTGCATGGTTGAGGACTCAGTCCATGCGGACTTGCAACATAGAGGAGGTGGCACCTGCACTTACTCTGCCAGTTTGGCATGCATGCAGAGATCTGCTGCGTCTGGCAGGCATCTAGTACTGCACATTGCCACCACCCCATGCTGCAGCTGGCCCGCACAGCTCGTGCAATGCTCTGCTGTTGCACAGCACTTGTACTTGCAAGGGGGGTTGTACATGCATGTGGCCCAACGACTGATGCTGTCCTGCGCGCTAGAGACAGCTGTGCTGGACTTACTTTGTGGTTCAAAGCAACACCATATTGCAACTGGTTGCCTGCACATGGCCTTGTCAACACCTCCCAAATGTGAGGCGCTGCTGCGCTTGCATCAACCACCTTGCAGACAGGCAGAAAAACACAGCCACCTGATTGGTACTGGTTGCTGCTGAAATGTGCCGTGCATGCTGCTTCTGTGACAAGAAGGCTCTATAGTGTGCTAGCTAGGGCTGGGGTCTGCAATGCAGCTGCTGCTGCTGGTGTCACATGCTGCATGTGTCGGCACGTAGAGGCTAGGGACCTGCTGCAAGTCACAAGTCTTCAAGACAGCTGCTGTGTGGCTGCAATCCCGAACCAGTCAACTTGCAAGTATCTTCTAGCATGTGAATACCGTTCCTGCATGCTTCCTCAATGCCCATTGCTTACCTGCTGGCACACAATTGGCCAACAGCCTGGAAGGGCCTCGCTGATACTGCACTTGCACTGAAACTCAGCTTCGCCTGATCAGCCCATTTCTGGGACCCCGTACTTCCTCCATATCGTTGCAGACAGGTGACGGACTCCAGCAACTCCTGTGTGTGCTGCAATAGCACTTGGCTGCCATCTTGCTTGCACTGTTGCCAGCTGTCATGCTCGCCTGCTGCATGCAGCTGTGCTGGGGCTGTGGGGCTTGCAAAACATTGCCTTTGATATAAGTATCAGATGTGTGCAAACGAGACTGCATTTGCGTTCAACATACAGAAGTGCCCTCTGCTGCAGCCCAGATCTTGGCACAAACAGCAGAGCAGTATAGTCGCGAAGCACTGCCCAGGCCTCAGATCGCACTCAAACGATGATGATTGATCTTTCCTATGTGATGGAGGCACCGCAGAGCCGGCAAAACAGGTGCAGGACGACGTCATGACAAATTCACAAACCGGCTGTCACCGGTCCCGCATCAGTGGGTTCGGAAATGTTTTTCCAGACAGCTGGGGCTGCTATTTTCACCGTGCGTGTCCTGCGCTGACCAAAGCCTCGCAAGCTGTTTCTTTCCTACTGCTCCTACACCCTGTAGTGCCTGGCAGGCCAGCTGGCACTGAGCACAGAGCAGGCCGTTGAAACCGTTGAAGTAACAGATGTTTGAATGTCACACTTTGACCAGTGCCGGTGCCTGATCAGGCATTCTAAGCAGGAGAAACTGGGCAGCACTGCACACTACACACACACTTTTACAAAATTACTGCAGCACAGAGGGGTGCTGCCTTACAAAAACAGATGCATCGATGTCCTCAACTTTAGTCCCTGTCGAAAACAGACTATGGAATCGTGTGGCACACAGAAGCCAAAGCAAGTCAGGCAGAGCAGCAGAAAGCTGCACAGCAGCATCAAAAAGACAATCAGACCCTCAGCAGGCACGGCCGCAAGCCCAAAAAACAACAGAAATTATTTTCCGAGGCTCAGCTGGCCCTGCCAGAGCCCCAGAAGCTGTAAAAGGCTCTCGGACGCAGAGCGTGGGGAGGGCCATCCGTAAATTGCTATAACTCGTCATACAAACACTTTCGCCACGACTTAAGCACAGTTCCTGATAGCCATATGTCTCTAGTTTGTGTGTACGTGCGGGGGTGGGAAAACATTTCCGAACCCACTGATCTGGGCGCAGTTGCCATCCGCCGCCAAATGGACGTGCCACCCTGGCACCATGCACAACTCACTAGGGCAAGACCACACACCACAATTGAGGCTGACTTGTGGCCTGTGCGCGTAGGCACCAACGGCCCCATTTTGGCTCCAATGGCCCCTTGCCCAGAATGGGGTACAGTGACACCAATGTGCGTACAACACAGCAGCAAGCTTTGCTGGCCCCAAAGGCAGTATACATGCAACAGTGACAACCTTCAATGCATTTTGCTAGAACAACAAAATCAGGGTCGTTCTGCAAGCTTCACCGCTTGCCCACTGCCCAAGCCACCAACAGATTTTGTACAGCACTGCACCCCCTCCGACAAGGAGGGGCATGCACGTGAACAACCCGACAGCTGCAGATGCTGAGCCACACAACACCAACAAGCTGCAATGGGTGGCGCCTGATTCGGAAGGCTGCACGCAGCTTGATGTCAATGCGACCTCTGACCCCCCTTTGGGAAGGTCACCTGCAGGTAGCAGCAGCATACGGGACCTCAGTCAGCAAGGGAGGCTAGAACGGCTGCTCAAGACTGGGTGTGTAGACAGCCTTAGGGCCACACAAACAGTGAGGCATGCCGCCATCGACGGCTGCTGCATGGTTGAGGACTCAGTCCATGCGGACTTGCAACATAGAGGAGGTGGCACCTGCACTTACTCTGCCAGTTTGGCATGCGTGCAGAGATCTGCTGCGTCTGGCAGGCATCTAGTACTGCACATTGCCACCACCCCATGCTGCAGCTGGCCCGCACAGCTCGTGCAATGCTCTGCTGTTGCACAGCACTTGTACTTGCAAGGGGGGTTGTACATGCATGTGGCCCAACGACTGATGCTGTCCTGCGCGCTAGAGACAGCTGTGCTGGACTTACTTTGTGGTTCAAAGCAACACCATATTGCAACTGGTTGCCTGCACATGGCCTTGTCAACACCTCCCAAATGTGAGGCGCTGCTGCGCTTGCATCAACCACCTTGCAGACAGGCAGAAAAACACAGCCACCTGATTGGTACTGGTTGCTGCTGAAATGTGCCGTGCATGCTGCTTCTGTGACAAGAAGGCTCTATAGTGTGCTAGCTAGGGCTGGGGTCTGCAATGCAGCTGCTGCTGCTGGTGTCACATGCTGCATGTGTCGGCACGTAGAGGCTAGGGACCTGCTGCAAGTCACAAGTCTTCAAGACAGCTGCTGTGTGGCTGCAATCCCGAACCAGTCAACTTGCAAGTATCTTCTAGCATGTGAATACCGTTCCTGCATGCTTCCTCAATGCCCATTGCTTACCTGCTGGCACACAATTGGCCAACAGCCTGGAAGGGCCTCGCTGATACTGCACTTGCACTGAAACTCAGCTTCGCCTGATCAGCCCATTTCTGGGACCCCGTACTTCCTCCATATCGTTGCAGACAGGTGACGGACTCCAGCAACTCCTGTGTGTGCTGCAATAGCACTTGGCTGCCATCTTGCTTGCACTGTTGCCAGCTGTCATGCTCGCCTGCTGCATGCAGCTGTGCTGGGGCTGTGGGGCTTGCAAAACATTGCCTTTGATATAAGTATCAGATGTGTGCAAACGAGACTGCATTTGCGTTCAACATACAGAAGTGCCCTCTGCTGCAGCCCAGATCTTGGCACAAACAGCAGAGCAGTATAGTCGCGAAGCACTGCCCAGGCCTCAGATCGCACTCAAACGATGATGATTGATCTTTCCTATGTGATGGAGGCACCGCAGAGCCGGCAAAACAGGTGCAGGACGACGTCATGACAAATTCACAAACCGGCTGTCACCGGTCCCGCATCAGTGGGTTCGGAAATGTTTTTCCAGACAGCTGGGGCTGCTATTTTCACCGTGCGTGTCCTGCGCTGACCAAAGCCTCGCAAGCTGTTTCTTTCCTACTGCTCCTACACCCTGTAGTGCCTGGCAGGCCAGCTGGCACTGAGCACAGAGCAGGCCGTTGAAACCGTTGAAGTAACAGATGTTTGAATGTCACACTTTGACCAGTGCCGGTGCCTGATCAGGCATTCTAAGCAGGAGAAACTGGGCAGCACTGCACACTACACACACACTTTTACAAAATTACTGCAGCACAGAGGGGTGCTGCCTTACAAAAACAGATGCATCGATGTCCTCAACTTTAGTCCCTGTCGAAAACAGACTATGGAATCGTGTGGCACACAGAAGCCAAAGCAAGTCAGGCAGAGCAGCAGAAAGCTGCACAGCAGCATCAAAAAGACAATCAGACCCTCAGCAGGCACGGCCGCAAGCCCAAAAAACAACAGAAATTATTTTCCGAGGCTCAGCTGGCCCTGCCAGAGCCCCAGAAGCTGTAAAAGGCTCTCGGACGCAGAGCGTGGGGAGGGCCATCCGTAAATTGCTATAACTCGTCATACAAACACTTTCGCCACGACTTAAGCACAGTTCCTGATAGCCATATGTCTCTAGTTTGTGTGTACGTGCGGGGGTGGGAAAACATTTCCGAACCCACTGCATCCCTAGGGCCAGTCAATGTCAGGTAGAAGGGACCTGCAACGCACAGCAGCAGTTGTGGATAAGCGGCAGGGTGAAAGGTTGAAAGAAGGCCTAGCGCAGACATGGTGTGAGCCTGCCAGGCTTGAACATAGCTGCGCGCACGTTCACAACGGGCTGACGCGTGACACCAGCGCCCTGACATACTAGCGCCAACCACAAGTCTGCAGCATGCTGTGCAAATCAGTCATGCGCAATGACCTGGCGTTGCGCCTGCTGGCCAGCTGGCATGTTGCATTCATGCTGCTCTGCTGCGCAGCATGCTGCCACAGCATAATCACTGACCGGGTGGTGAGCTGCAAGGAAAGCACTGAATTTGAAATTGATTTGGGTGCACTTCTGATAATGCCATACCCACATTATTCATTGGCTGACGATCAGGGTCCATGTGCAGGCAGGCACATATGCAATCCCAACAATCTCTGACACTGTGGTCAACTCATTTGACCATAGGCATCCTTTACCCACCCACTTTGACAAAGCCAATCCAGCAGAGCAGCAGCCTCACTCACCTTCCTGCACAGGTGCCTTCTGCCCAAAGTAGATGGCCAGCACCAGGATGAGCACCAGGGCACTGACCAGAGACATGATGACACAGGCCCACCAGGCTTTGTTCTCCTGGGGCGGAAGCTTCTTGCGACGCTTGAGCAGGTACTCTCCATCCTTGCCACTCCTCAGGCCTGCTGCCACACCAACCCACCAGCAGGGAGGGCAGACCCAGCCCACCAGGAACAGCAGCCAGAGGCCCTTTGCAGACCAGCCACAGCCAGGGCCGTGTCTTCCACAACAACATCGGTTTCAGCAGCTTCTGGGTTCAATTCAGACTGATTGAGGGTAGCAGGAGCCTTGGTGCCATTCTTGCCCTTCTGCCCTCGAAGCAGGTTGACCTGGACCCCTCCATCAGCAGAGTTGGCCATGCCCGCTCTTCAACGGGCTTTCGTAAGCCAAAATGTGCAATGAACACGTGTTTGCATGAACTAAGTCAGTACGAAGGGCAGCCAGCTGCAGGTTCGAGCTCCGCAATGTTGTGCGATCACAATCTGGTGCTGCATTTGAAATCCTAGAGCTGCAGCCGGCTCCTCGGCGTCTTACAGTAGTCATACTTGCGTAAGATCCTATATGCAGTTAGATTGTAACCCGTACAGGCTCACCTGACGCAATCAGGCAGTTTGACCGTAGCAGCTGGCGCCACGAAGCGCTCGTGGAGCCCGATGCAGATCAGTGTTATTGCAGCGAAGCACAGCTGCCAGCACTGCCAAAGCTTAGTGAATCTGGTCTGAGCAGGCCTGTCTATGTGCCCAGGAAGCGGGCGTACTTCGACGTAACCTACCACGTGGTGCACCAATATGCCTGAACCTCGGCAAGCTCTGCAACCCAGACACGTAGCGTTGCAAAAGCTGTATACAGTCATCAAAGGCCTTGAGCACCCCGTACGTGTCCCCCCAACTTGGAATCCAGCTGGTGGTCATGATCTACAGCAGCAGCTTGCCTGTACTCTGCTATCGTGGCCTCTAATCTGTTATCGTTGCCTGTATACTGCTTGTGTCTGTTGCGTTTATCAAAGCTCGGTACTGTGGTACGATAGCCAGCACAAGGTGTAGAAAGGACTGCAGGCGTGCTGGACACCCAAAGCATAGCAGGACCCCTGATTCAGTGCCTTCAACAGCCAGCTGCCCGTCCGCTCACTGACGCAATAGTTTGGGCAGCATCACTGCTTACTGCAACAGAAAGCGGTCATAGGCAGCATGCAGCCCATGTTCCAGACCACTCAGCAGCACTGGCAGCTCCTTGAGCAGAAGGAGCTTGTGCAGGCCCTACTGCTCTGAGACTGCTGGTTGTAAGCTTTCCTCATCACTGCCATCCACACCTGTGCTTTGACCAGCAACAGCAGCAGTGAGCAGTATGCGGTGCAACATCTCCTGGTCTTGCTGTGTTGTCTCATGGAGCTTCAGCAGGTGCTAGTGAAGCTGCCGCAGCCAAAACAGGGCCAGCTTGACCGAACGATTCGGATACCATCAACTGCCAGCCCTCCATCACGTCCCTTGCTGCTGTTGCCTCGCTGCAGCTGCTGCCTTCCGCACCTAGCTGCTGCAGCACAATCAACAGCATAGCCCTGTGCATGCTGGCCAAGGCAGGGACCTGCCCAGCCTGCAGCTGTAAGTTGATCAGCTGGTCCCTGCCTTGCCCAGCATACACACGCCTGTGCTGTTGGATGTGCTGCAGCAGCTAGGTGCAAAAGACAGCAGCTGCAGGGAGGCATGAGTGCTACTGCCGCCCAGCACCCCCACGGACCAGCACCCACAGCAGCCCATGCAGCTGCGCCCCGTTTTCCTGCAAGTGCACCACCCACACTAGCTGCAGCAGTGCTCGGCAGCTGCAGAAAGGGCGCCCTCGCCCCAGGGCTCAAACTTCAGGCAGCTCTTCCCCGCTGCCCAATCCCCAGGGCACACAGCCACCTGCCCCTACCCGCAAGGGCACACCTGAACTTATCGCTCCTGCCTCCTGCTGCAGTATTCACCTCTAGCCCCAGCAGTATTCACCTCTGGCCCCTAGTGCAGTCCCACCCCTGCTGCCTGCGCCAACAGTCGGTGCAGCGGGGGGGGGGGTCCCTATGACAGTGGCAGTACACCAGGAAGAGGTGGTGCAACAGCAGGCCTAGGGCCCAGGCATGGGGCACGCTGCAGCCATTGCTGAAGCAATAGCAGCTCTTCTGCATCTCTGTCCCCTGTCGACTCGACACCCTCTCCATGTGTTGCCTGCTACAGCATAGGGCCACCAAAAGGTGTTGCTGCTGATGTGCAACATTCAAGCACCCCCTCCGTCCCTCTCTCCTACACGCACACCACCACCATCAGCACAACCAAGTCTCTCTTCTGGTCTGAGAGAATCTGTCTGATCTGAATCTGTCTTCTGCATCTCAATCACATTCATTGTCATGACACTAGAGCTTGTGACAGCATAGATGGCAAACACAGAGGCCCTCTGAATTGCAGACTGCTTGTTTGGGCTCATTGCCAGACTACATTCAACTCATTTTGTGCCACCTCCCCCCGCCCCCCTGCCGCGCATGCTGTGCCCTGGGAACCACCAAGTCTCCCACACCCAGACCGCATTCATGGTCATGCTAGTAGAGCTTGTGATTGCTTGAATAGCCGACACAGAGGCCCTCTGAATTGCAAAGTGCTTGATTGGCCTCAACTTCAGGCATCTTCCCTAGGGAGGATAGGCAGGCCTGCCGCCCCTCCCCCTGGGGTGCACCGTCAGCACTACCAAGTCTCCCACATCACAACCAGATTGATTATCATGCTGCTAGAGTGACAGATACCACACAAGCCTCACAGAGTCCTGCTGAATTGCAGATTCCCTGTTGGGGGATCCAGACACCCCCTCTGCCTCCCCCCCCCCCTAAACACACGCACCACCATCAGCCCAACCAAGTCTCCCACATCAAGACCACGTTGACCATAATGCTGCTAGATAGATAGTGTTAGACAGCACACATAGGCGACACATAGTCCTGCTGAATTGCAGATTGCTTGTTGGGGGGAATAAAGGCAGGTTCAGGCGCCCCTCTGCCCCCCCCCCCCCCCACACACACACACACCACCACCATCAGCAGAACCAAGTCTCTTACATGTGAGCTACATTCACTTACATGCCACTAGAGATTGTGACACCAAAAATGGCCAACACAGAGTCCCTCTAAATTGCAGACTGCATGTTTGGGCTAATTGCCAGATTTCAGTCAATTCCCTTTGTGCCACCTCCCCCCCCCCCCCCCCCCCCCCCCCCCCCCGCGCATGCCGTGCCCCCGGCACCACCAATTCTCCCACACCCAGACTACACTGAAGGTCATGCTACTAGAGCTTGTGATTGAATAGATAGCCGACACAGAGTCCCTCTGAATTGCCAACTGCTTGATTGAACTCAATTTCAGGCATCGTCTCTGCAGCCCCCCCCTCCCCCACGCAGCCTTACTGTCAGCACAACCAAGTCTCCCACATCACAACCAGATTGACTGTCATGCTGGTAGAGTGTTAGATAGCACACATAGGCAACACATAGCCCTGCTGAATTGCAGATTCCTTGTTGGGGGGATTAAAGACAGATTCAGGCACCCCCTGCATCCTCCCCCCCCCCCCCCCCCACACACACACACACACACCCACACACACCACGCCCGTCAGCAGAACCAAGTCTCTTACGTGTGCACTACATTCATTCCCATGCCACTAGAGTTTGTGATAGCATAGATGGCAAACACCAGGTCCCTCTGAATTGCAGACTACTTGTTTGGGCATTGCCAGATTTTAGTCAATTCGCCTTGTCCCCCCCCCCCCACCCTCCGCGCATGCTGTGCCCTCGGCACCACCAAGTTTCTCACACCCAGACCACACTGACTGTCATGCTAGTAGAGCTTGCGATTGCATAGATAGCCGACACAGAGTCCCTCTGAATTGCCAACTGCTCGATCGGACACAATTGCAAGCATTGTCTCTGCCGCCCCCCCCCCCCTCCCCACGCAGTCGCTGAATTGCAAATTGCTTGTTTTGGGGGCTAAAGGCAGATCAAGGCAACCCCTTTCTGCCCCCCCCCCCCACACAAACACCCACACACACGCACGCACCGCCACAGCACAACCGAGTCTCTTACACCTGAACTTCATGGAGTGCCATGACACTAGAGCTTGTCATAGCATAGATGGCCAACACAGAGCCCATCTGAATTGCAGACTGCTTGATTGGGCTCATTGCCAGATTTCAGTCAATTCCCCTTGGGCCACCTCCCCCCCCCCCCCTGCTGCACATGCTGTGCCCTGTGCACCATCAAGTCTCTTACACCCAGACCACACTGATTGTCATGCTACTAGAGCTTGTGGTTGCATAGATAGCTGACACGGAGTCCCTCTGATTTGCCAACTGCTTGATTGGACTCAACTTCAGGCATCCGATGCACGGTGTCTGCCCCCCCCCCCCCCCCCCCCACACACACACACAGCCTTACCGTCAGCACTGCCAAATCTCCCACATCAAACCCACATTGAATGTCATGCTGCTGGAGTGATAGAAAGCACACGTAGGCAACGCATAGTCCTGCTGAATTGCAGATTCCGTGTTTGGGGGAGTCAAGACAGGTTCATGCACCCCCCCCCACACACACACACACCACCAGCATAACCAAGTCTCTTACATCTGAATTACATGGACTGCCATGCCACAAGAGCTTGTCATAGCGTAAATGGCGAACACAGAGTCCCTCCAAATTGCAGACTGCTTGTTTGGGCTCATGCCAGGTTCTAGTCAATTCCCACTGTACCCCTCCCCCCTTCGCCGCGCATGCTGTGCCCTCGGCACCACCAAGTCTCCCACACCCGGACCACATTGGCTGTCATGCCACTAGAGCTGGTGACTGCATAGATAGCCTACATAGAGTCTCTCTGAATTGCCAAATGCTTGATCGGACGTCCGATCGACTCGCTTTCATCCTCATCAAAGCGTCAGGCTTCTCTGTTTTGATCCTCAGTATGTTATTCCTTCTGGTTTGTTGTGCTATCTCCGTGACATCAGTGAATGGCTGGTATGAGCTCTTGAGCTTCATAGCTACAGGTGTAACTTTGATTTGATTTGATTTTCAGGCATCATCTCTGCCCCCCCCCCCCCTTAGTCACTAGTAGTAGCGTAGTACGCAGCCTTACCGTCAGCAGTACCAAGTCTCCCACATCAAAACCACATTGACCGTCATGCTGCTAGAGTGTTAGATAGCACACATAGGCAACACATAGTTCTGCTGAATTGCAGATTGCTTTTTCGGGGCTAAACACAGATTCAGGCACACCCTCTCAGAAGGTGACACTGTCAGACTGAATCTTTCACCTATGGTCCTGGATGTGTCATGCCTCTCATCTGCTATTGCTACATGTGTCAATTGAAGCAGTGATACGATAGACAACACAAGGCGTAGGAAGGCGGGCGGCACCGCTGAAGGCGTGCTAGACATGGCAGGACCCTTGATTGTATGCCTTCAACTTGAAGCAGCTGCCCTTCAGCTTGATGACGCACCAACATTGGCAGCATCACCCACTGGCAACACTTAGTGGGCATAGGCAGCATGCAGCCCACGTTCCAGGACGCTGAGCAGCATCAATAGCTCCTTGTGCAGGGCCTGCTGCTCAAAGGCCTTCCTCATCTCCGCTTGTGCTTGAAGCAGCAACAACCACATCAGTAGTGGGCCGTAAGCAGTGCAGCATCTCCTGGGCCTTCTCTGCTCAGCAGGTGGTGCACTTGCAGTACGCCTCGACAGTGGGGCAGAAGCCAACTTACTGATCAAGTTGTAGATCCAGACGGACCAAGTACTTTGGTACAGCTATGTCACTCACAAACTCTTGGTGTACAGACCCAATGCATTCCATTGTGGTTTCAGGGTCCACCAAACTTGCTGCCCCACTGCATGGCGTGCTACCACTTGTTCTGCCAGCAACGAGGAAGGTGCTAAGGAGTGAGCACATCAAGCACCACTGGTTCATCAAAGGCTGTGGTACTAGCATGAGTGCTAGCCACAACTGTGAGTACACTGCGGTGGTAACTGGTGCCTGTCCCACAACGTGCCTCCACACGCCTCAGTGATTGCATGTTTGATGGGCATGCGGCACCCTCTGGCAGGACTGCGGGTGCTTGTTTGCTACTGTTGTACTGTCCCCCGACCCCCGTCTGATTGAGCTCAAAGCTCATGAGGCAGCTGCAAGCTGCCAAACTGCACTCCTTGAGATCATGCATTTATAGAAGTGGCTGCCAGAAGCAGCTGTGTGGTCCTGGGTTTCCTGTCACAGGTGACTTGGCACCTGCTGCTGTCACTGCTACTGTTGACTTGACTTGTAGCTCTAGCACCAGCCCCTCCGCTCCGGTGCTGAGCTATTTTAGACTTTAACGTGCATTTCGCTTTGCCGACAATGGTTGATACTTTGCATTGAGGCCAGTAAGTGTGGCACCAGCACGACACTACGAGCATCATACTCGGGTCTGGTCTTGCATGCATCTGTCCACCTGTCGTCGCCTGTCATATGCATTGTTGTGTAGTTGCATATGTTTCAGCCGATTTTCTCGGTTGCAACATGTCATTTCATGGTTGCGCGTTCTTCTGGGACCGCAGGTCCCACCCTGCATATAGTTGTTGCCTGACGACGTATTCCCAACTATATTTGTAGTTCTGCGGAAGTGAGAAATGAGGCGAAAATCTTGGCTTCACCTTGCCCGGGCTGTTGTGGCCCCGCGCAGTGATTACAGCTATTTTGGGAGTCGTCTGCTGCATATTGCATGCCATTTTGTTGTTGTGGAAGCTAGCGGAAAGTGTCGCCCTGGCCTATATAAGGCGGGCCGTTCGCTGCCGTTCTGCTTTTCTAATAGTGCCAAGGGTTGGAAAACAGATACAAATCTGCCAACAAGTTACCAACGTGCATCGACACGCCCTGTTGTAACATTACAACTCTTTCCAAGCCTTGAATGTTCCTGGTTTCCTTGATACCGGCCTCGGCCTTCTACTGTCTCGATCCTGCTGTGCTGTGCTAGTGCCAGCCTGTACCTGACTTGAGTGCTTCACACACACCAGCCTGTTTCCCTGAGTGCAGAGACACTCACGAGCACCAAAGCAGTTGTTCCTGTCTCAAAGTGCCCACACTAGACCCTTGAGGAAGGACCAGGGTCAGGGAGTGGACCCAAGTGCCAGCCAGACCTGAGACCCCCCAGCAGAAAGCAGCGTAGCACCCCTCTCCCCCTCTGCTGCTGCCCTGCCGCACTGCCGCCACCCCCCCAGGCTGTGCACTCCCCGTCGCCCCGCCCCCGTCCAATCGCTGGTAGCGGAGAACGCTACCGGAGACAACGATCTTCGCCTGTGCCTTTGGCAAGCCTTCAATCACGCTTCCACTGCCTACTACCCCGCTACGATACCCCTCTGACTACGGCAACCCCCTTCTGAGTACGCTTCCACTGCCAACTGTTGTGACTACGGCAACCCCTTGACTACGCTTCCACTGCATTCTACCCTGCTACCCCCCTTCTGATTCTGACAACCCCTACATCATGCTTCCACTACCAACCTTTCTTCCTACGGCAACCGTACACCACGCTTCCACTGCCTACTGACATCACTACCGACAACACCCTGACTACCGTCATGGACACCACCGGTTACAATCAAGCTATGCCTCCTCTGCAGGCCCTGAACGCCATCGCAACATATGATGGTAAGAAGGACCCAGATGCATGGCTCAACTGCATCCAGGCCATAGCCGACCTGTACAATTGGTCAGACGATCTCTGCCTGAAAATTGCACGGGCGCGGCTGACTGGCCCTGCCTGGAACTGGGCCCAATCGCGCCAGTTTCCCAACTGGACTGCTTTTCAGCAGCAACTAGAGTCTCGCTATGGTGAAACCAAAGAGTCTGCCATAGCCAGGCTGGAATGCTGCCGCCAGTACCCCTCTGAGTCCGTCAAGGATTTTGCAGACAGGTACCTGTACAATGCAGAAAAGGCAGGACGTGTTGAGGATGAGGCGCTGGTTTACAACTTCATACAAAGGCTGCAATCAGACCTCAAGCTTGAGGTGGCCCGTCAGCGCCTGCACAGTATTGAGGAGATTGTCACGTTCTGCAACTTCTGGAAGGGCCTGCTGCAAGGCAACGAGGAGAACAGTGACCCGTCTGGCCCCTTTGAGTACGGATTGATTCCTCGCCCCCAAGCTTTTGCAGGCCTCCCTCGCCGCCCTGAGTTCAAGCCAAGAGACCAGGGCTGCCGGGCACCACCCTACAGGCCACCACCCCTGCGTGACGACACCAACTGTGGCCCCAGCGGTGCTCCCAGGACTGACTACAGACCCCAATTCAAGCCCTCACCTGCGCCCACTGCTGCTCCCATTGGCGCTGCTATCGACGAGCTGACCGCACATTTCAAGCGCCTTGAGATGCACCTTCTGCACCAGATGCAAGACCAGGACCAAGAGATCCGCACCCTGCGCTCTGCCCTGAACCAAGAGAGGGGGCAGCAGGCAACAACAGGGCAGTACAACACCATGCTGCCTCTGTATGATGACGAGGTGTGCAATTCAGGGGCATCTGATGATGACAATGACATTGACTATGAGCTGCTGGCCTCATTACTGGACACATCTTCTACTGATGAGCCTCAGTACACCCCAGCTGAGCATACAGCCCTAACCCCTCCTGGTGTGGCCAAGCCTTCTGACCTCCGATCCCGAGAGACTAGTGGGAACTTCATATTATATGGGCGCAATCCCCTGCAGCGTCAACCCCACCATGCAGCATCCTACTTGACTGCCAGCAACCAGCCTGCGGTCACTGCCACTGCAACTGATCCCAGAGCTACTGGTTCAAGCGGTTACCTGCTGCATGATGCAGCCCTACTGGACTCAAGGCACCCACAGCAAACCCCAGCACAGGCTCCATGCCCGGCGGCCTCACCTGTCCTTTACCAAGACGCGCAGAGGCTGTACACAAGCCCGCCTGCCCAGAGCCTGCCCGAAGGCATCACCTGCACCGTGATGGCAGAAGTGAACGGCAAGCAGGTTGACAGCGTAGTGGACACAAGCATCACCACTACCATTATCACACTGGACTGTCTGCGCCGGCTGGACCTGGACTCATTGATGGACCCCAGCATATACAAGTGCCTGAAAGCTGATGGCCGCGTCACAGCTGGCAAGGTCAGGGCCCCAAATCTGGTGCTGTCACTCGGGGACTTCAGCACTCTGATCAGCCCCATTGTCACCACGGCTCTGGACTACGACATGCTCATTGGCAACGACGTCCTGCAGCGTGCACGCGCAATGATTGACTCCAACAGGGGCAAGCTGGTGGTACAAGTCCACCCCACCCTGTCGCAGGAAATCGACGTCTTGCTGACAAGCTGCAACGATTCTGCCTACCCCATCGTTGATACACATGCCCAGCTGCCCCCAGCATCCCTGCCAGAGCCCTCAGACGAAGCTTACCTACCAAACACCCCTGCACAGCCTAGCTCCAGCTACGCTGCTGCTACGGGCAAACCCTCAGTGGCTGATGCCCTGGACTACAGCAATCCCTTTGCTGACATGGACCCTGAGGGGCCGAGTACTGCCTCTCTAACAGCTACTGCAGCAAACACCGCCCATCAGGCAAGCCTGCAGTCACACACGGCAGCACACATGGATGACACAGTGGCTGCGTCTCAATACCTGATCATGGGCGACGTTACAGGCAGCACAATACCATCCACCACCACTGAGACAAACGAGTCCCTGGAAGCCCTCAGTGCAGCTGTGCAAGCCGGCCTGATGGACATCGTCATGGAGGGTGACACCTACCCTGATCCCCAGGCTGCACACATGATGCGTGAACGTGATGTCACGCGCTTTGAGACAGCTATGGACACAGAGAGCGACATGAGTATTGAAGGTCCCATTACACTCACCCCCCAGATCACCTGCTTCCCAAGCTTGCTCAGCGTCAGCCATGCTATTGCTGCCAGCGCTGAAGCCCCTACTGCCCTCCAAGGGCAAGTGACCTGCACTGCAACCCTCAACGAGCTCAGCCGCCTGCACACCTCATCCTTCCTGCAACAGAACAATGCAGGGAACTGTCAGGAGGCAGTAACCATATTTGACCCAGGAGGATGCCAACGCCCTGCCCTTGACGGGGCTGTCTGCAGCCCCCAACCCCTCTAACTTTGCCATGCAGGCCGGCTCCCCCTTGTCCTTTGTTGACACACATGATGCCAGTCCCTGGCTGCCCTGATCACATTGTCCCCATAGCCAAGTGTATGCGTACCTCAGATTGCCCGTGGCATCATAAGAAGCCCTGGCATACATCGCGCTCATGGTGAAGGTGACGGATGATCAGCTTGTCGGAGCAGGGCTGGGGACCAGCCCTTTCATCCAGGGGAGCTGTTCCATGCATACCGTCTTGATGGTAATGTTGCTTTTCAAGCCTGATATATATATGCTGCATGCCCTGGACACCCTGCAGCTTGACTAGTGTTGACTAGTATGAACCACTTTTTGACTAGTATTGTGCTGACAACCGTTGAGTGAGTGCTTAGGTGCATTAGGATGCGGCCTGGAACAGGCCTTCTTTTGGTGTGGCCTGCCACAGCTGTGGTACTAGCATGAGTGCTAGCCACAACCGTGAGTACACTGCGGTGGTAACTGGTGCCTGTCCCACAACGTGCCTCCACACGCCTCAGTGATTGCATGTTTGATGGGCATGCGGCACCCTCTGGCAGGACTGCGGGTGCTTGTTTGCTACTGTTGTACTGTCCCCCGACCCCCGTCTGATTGAGCTCAAAGCTCATGAGGCAGCTGCAAGCTGCCAAACTGCACTCCTTGAGATCATGCATTTATAGAAGTGGCTGCCAGAAGCAGCTGTGTGGTCCTGGGTTTCCTGTCACAGGTGACTTGGCACCTGCTGCTGTCACTGCTACTGTTGACTTGACTTGTAGCTCTAGCACCAGCCCCTCCGCTCCGGTACTGAGCTATTTTAGACTTTAACGTGCATTTCGCTTTGCCGACAATGGTTGATACTTTGCATTGAGGCCAGTAAGTGTGGCACCAGCACGACACTACGAGCATCATACTCGGGTCTGGTCTTGCATGCATCTGTCCACCTGTCGTCGCCTGTCATATGCATTGTTGTGTAGTTGCATATATTTCAGCCGATTTTCTCGGTTGCAACATGTCATTTCATGGTTGCGCGTTCTTCTGGGACCGCAGGTCCCACCCTGCATATAGTTGTTGCCTGACGACGTATTCCCAACTATATTTGTAGTTCTGCGGAAGTGAGAAATGAGGCGAAAATCTTGGCTTCACCTTGCCCGGGCTGTTGTGGCCCCGCGCAGTGATTACAGCTATTTTGGGAGTCGTCTGCTGCATATTGCATGCCATTTTGTTGTTGTGGAAGCTAGCGGAAAGTGTCGCCCTGGCCTATATAAGGCGGGCCGTTCGCTGCTTTTCTAATAGTGCCAAGGGTTGGCAAACAGATACAAATCTGCCAACAAGTTACCAACGTGCATCGACACGCCCTATTGGTACATTACAACTCTTTCCAAGCCTTGAATGTTCCTGGTTTCCTTGATACCGGCCTCGGCCTTCTACTGTCTCGATCCTGCTGTGCTGTGCTAGTGCCAGCCTGTACCTGACTTGAGTGCTTCACACACACCAGCCTGTTTCCCTGAGTGCAGAGACACTCACGAGCACCAAAGCAGTTGTTCCTGTCTCAAAGTGCCCACACTAGACCCTTGAGGAAGGACCAGGGTCAGGGAGTGGACCCAAGTGCCAGCCAGACCTGAGACCCCCCAGCAGAAAGCAGCGTAGCACCCCTCTCCCCCTCTGCTGCTGCCCTGCCGCACTGCCGCCACCCCCCCAGGCTGTGCACTCCCCGTCGCCCCGCCCCCGTCCAATCGCGCCACAGGCACGTCTGCGTTCTTGGAGATGCTGGCTGTGATGCAGGAGCCTCTTTGGCAGGGTGGATCGAGTGTGAGGCAGCTATACAGCATTGATCACTGCTCATGAGAGAGCCTCTCTCATGATGCTCTCGGAGAGCATCAAGAAGAGGACATCATGTGTCAAGTGGTGCAGCATGCGCTTGGGTTGCGTACCCTTGCAATGTATCCATGCAAGACCTGCACTGTTTGCAAGTGTAGTAATGGTACCTAGGGTGAATCACCGGGGACCTAGCAACCACCATCGTCTTGCAACAAGACCGGGACAACCTCGCCAATTCCTCCTCAGTTACACATCCTGCAAGCACCTCACCGAGCCATAGGGAACAAAGCTAAATTCAACAGGCAAGTCACGCCTACACCCATACAACCATGTGTTTGATATCATTCGGACCAAGGGGCTAGCAGCACACTAGACATGGACCACAAGTGGTAGGGCTCAGCTGCTGGTCTAAATAGAAACCTTCTCAGTGGGCTGGTAGCGACTGTAATGACACCATCTAGGGCACAAATCGGATTCTGACATTTAACTTTCCACAAACGCAACAATGCTGGTTGCAGC
Source organism: Desmodesmus armatus (assembly GCA_007449985.2). Classification (NCBI taxonomy): domain Eukaryota; kingdom Viridiplantae; phylum Chlorophyta; class Chlorophyceae; order Sphaeropleales; family Scenedesmaceae; genus Desmodesmus; species Desmodesmus armatus. Next base: position 23,862 of record VIIQ02000659.1, read on the forward strand.
TCCATACATGATATGGCAATCGTAGATTCCAAGCAGCACACCTATGCCAGCCGCTGGCAAGAGCTGCACTCCTCCTGCAGCCTGTGAAATTGAGTTCACAACTTGCATTGGGCATGCTGCCTTGACAAACACACCACCGACAAGATACACTGGCCCAGGGACATACCATTAAGTCCACAACCCTGCAGTGGATCGTCTATCAAGGGCCTGGTAGTGCGGTGCAGTCATTAGTCACTGTAGATGCCCAGCCAGCGGATATACACCGTAATGTTGGTGGTCATCCAACAGCACCTTCTGCACACATGCCCTCGCAATTGCTGTCCACAGCAGTCGCTGCACAATTGAAGTTACTTGTGGCCGTAGCTGTCAGCTGACCATCGCACACTGCAAGCAGACAAGGCGCCAGCAAACAATGTCACATAAGTCGACTCACGACTGCAAGTTGTGCAAGTTAGCTCACCAACCCATGGCTGTAACGAAGTTCACTTGCGGGCCCTTTCCGTGAAGTGATAAGGAGCACAGGGTGCAGCAAGCACTTGCACTCAATCTAGTACACTCCTCTTGATCTGTAGTGCAGACATTGTCCGCCACAGCACAAGCAGTCCTGCAAACCTATGACACACCTTGTGCACAAGCAAGACAACCTACATGCATCAACCGCTAAACTGGCTGTGCACCCCATACGTTGTCGGCTGCACACAAGATGAGAGTGTGTGCCCACTACACTCCCTTGCCATCCCCCCCTCATGTTGCTTACTCACCACGAGCGTCTTCAGCTCCATTCAGCCCTATGTCATCAGGTCATCGGCCTGCAAGCACACAACAAGCAATGGAGGCGATGGGTTGGCAGAAAATAGGCAGAGCCCAGGGGTATCGTGTTGTGTTTGTGCGGCATTGCTCACATGGCATCCCACCCCACTCAACCCAACTAAGCTGTCAACAACAAGCAGGTAGTCCACACATGGAGTCCAGCACCACCCTTGTCTGAGTTTGGTGACATGCCATGGTGCAAGGGATAGCGGAGAAATTGTCAGGGGTGGTCTGCCAGAGGTCGGCCACCCAAAAGATCAGAAGAATGAGTCTGCCAGTCACACAGTTTGGCAGCTCATAATGCTGTGAAGGTAAACAAGCAATGCAAACAACTGCATACCCACAGGCTACAGCTTGCCTGGTTAGGCACTCGAACTACAACAGCATGTGCACCAGCAGTATCACATCAAGGCAGGTGCTCACCCGTGCATGACTCAGTTGTTGACCACTGGCCATCTGGCCCGCATGTTGTGGTCAGGGAACCCGTAAAGTCGCCCTCGCAGGTTGCCGAGCAGGTGGCGGTGACCGTAGTGTTAGTGCAGGTGACAGCTGAGGCAGGAGCGCCATCGGTGACAGGAGGCGTCCACGTCTCAGGGCAGGTGGCTGCAGGGAGGGCTGCGTGTTTGTGAGTGTGTGAGGGGGGGGGGGGGAGGGGAGCGTCAGGGTGTCGGTGGTTAGGGAGGCCACCCATACCATCTACAGCCTGACTCTGCAGTCACACAGCTCGGTGACCAACAATGCGCTGTTGGTGATGTATAGCATGAAAACAGCTGTACCCACAGACTACAGCTTGGCTGGTGAGGCACCCCAACTACAACATGTGCACCAGCAGTATCACATCACTGTGTGTGAGGCAGGTGCTCACCCGTGCATGCGCCACTTGTTGACCACTCGCCATCTGACCCGCATGTTGCTGTCAGGTCACCGGTATAGCCGTCCTTGCAGGTTGTCGCGCATGTGGCGGTGAATGTAGTGTTATCACATTGGACCTCAGCGGTAGCAGCGCCCGCGTCGCCATGCGTCCATGTGCCAGGGCAGGTAATGGCTGCAGGGAAGGGTGTGTGGTTGTTTTGGGTGTGTGCGTGTGAGGGTAAGGCTGCATGTAGCCATGGACTATCCGTGCTGTGGCCAGCGGCACTGCAATGTTTCTGAGGGACAGTGTGGGCTTCAAAGCGGGAGCCGCTCAAGTTTAGGGCGTGTCACCATCGCAGCTGTCCAGCTACTAGCATGAAACTGCAGCCGCTGACCACATGACTCAAGCAAGGTCATGTTGACGGCGTTGCTGGTAGTGGGCCTTGCTTGCAAGTAATTGGCAGCAATTGCCATAAGGGCTTTCAACCCGCTGCTGCCCAACTCAAAACTTTTTGTCATCGCCACGTTGAGGGTGCCCTTCAGTAGTGAGTCACTTACCTATGCAGCTTGCATTTGAGGTGGAGCCGGTGGCATTAGTAGTCCAGCCTGATGCACATTCTGTGCATGTCAGTCCTGCACTTGCTTGTCCCCCTTCAGAGTAGGAGCCCACCGCACATGCAGTGCAGCTAGCACCTTCAAATCCTGGGGCACAAACTGCAGTGTTGCAGCATAGAAGAACACTTGAAATCAAGTTCACTTGACATAGTTTCATGATGAACAGACGGATTGCTGGAATGCCCTGTTAGCGTTACTAAGTATGTCCAAATGTTGTCCAGACATCCTTCAATCAAATCCTGACATGAACTTCTAGCTTCAGATGGGAACATCTTGCAGCCGTTGAACCATAGAACCCAGTAGCGCATTATGCTTGAGGGCTGCGTGACAGCATGGCACAAGCTTACAGTCAGCATGTGGCTATGCCAAGAGCTTGCCACAGCTATGTGCTCACCTTTGGCGCAGTTGCCTGTGATGTTGATGTATGAGCCCTTGCTGCACTCAGCCTGGAGTGTCCCATTTGCACTGTGGCCATCGTCGCACTCCCCAGTGCAGATGCCACCATGCTCTGTGCCATCGATACATTGCCAGGTGCCATTCTGAATTGCTGGAGGTTGTGCAGTGCAGTTGGCACATGGAGGGGGGGAAGCACAAGCTACTTCGGTAGTCCTGATGGCCCCATTGGCAGCCTCACAGTCTGCACCACCATGCTCTTTGGCCTTGGTGATAGTGAAGGTCTCTGTGTTGTTGCCAGACCCGCCGCAACCTGAGCAGCCAGTGACTTCCCAGACGCCGGTGCAGTTGACAGGACAAGGCTGCAGCTCTGTGCAGGGAGCTGCTTGGTTGACTGTGTTGTTGAAAATGCACTGGTTGGGGTCAAGGTAGAGGACGGAGGTATCGGCCAGGTCGACTTCCAGAGGCGTGGGGTTGACATAGAAGGTCTCATTGCGGATGCCTGTGCCACAGGTGGCGCTGCAGTCAGAGGAAGGCTTCCACTGGCCTCTTGTGCCCTCAGTACCGCCAGGGTAAGCACAACACTGAGGCTCGGTGAAGCCATCGACAGCCTTGTAGTTTGGCTTATCAGTGCACTCCTCTTGCTTGGTGGAATTCATGGGCTGGCACTGAGGGGGGGTGGGCCAAACCGGCTCCCCTGTCAGCAGGTGACGGCGAGTTGGCAGGTTGGTGGGTGGCTTGTCCCACTTGAAGACCTTGGTGTTGTTGAAGCAGGAGCCAGGGCAGTCACGCACAAGCTGCCAGTCGTAGTCGGGAGTGCAGCACCCTGTGCAAGGCTCAGTGCTCTCCACGTGTTCACCCCCGGTATAATTGCATTTTCCACCATTGGTAGCAGCAGTGATGACTTGCACGTTGCCCCTGAAGACCCCACTTGTGCTTGAGCCACAATCCACAGTGCAATGGGAGCGGTCGTCCAAATTGACCTTCCATACGCAGTCTTGGGGGCAGGCATGGGTGCTGCAGGGCTCTGCATTGATGGTGCCGGTGGTAAGGTTGACCATGACGCCGCCACCTGACATGGTGACATTGAGTGTAGCTGAGCAGTTGCTGGTGCCGGCTCCGTCGCCAGCGGAGGTCCAGGTCTGGATCCTTGTGCCCGTGCCGCAGTCCACTGAGCATGCAGAGAAGCCACTCCAACCGCCTGGGCAAGCATCTACTGTTGGTAGAGAGCATGTAATGGTGCCTTCCTCGGTGTGTCCATTAGCATGGGGGCAACCAGCTCCATTCAGAGGTGGACGTGTCACCTTGTACCTTTGCTGTATCAGTCCATTGACACAGCCATCGTCCTCGAAGTGACCAAGGCAGTCGTGGCAGACCTCCGACTCCTCTTCACCAGCAGTACGAGTGCAAGGCTGTCCACCATTAGCCGCCGCTGTCATGATCACCCAGGAACGCTTCCTGCTGCCAGTAAAATTGCCTGACTCAGTGATGCAGGCGCCCCAACCGCCCCAATTCTCCACACAGGGTTCAGGACATGGACCAGAATCGCAAGGCACATCATTGCTTACGGTGCCGTTGGTGACCTCACAGGCCTGGCCGGTCTCCTGGGCCTCTGTTGTGACGATGAATATCTTGCTCTGGAAGCCTTCTCCACAGGTGGAGTTGCAAGCAGTCAGGACCTGCCAGTCCCCGATACAGTCGCTGCAGGGGCCGGAGTCGCACGTAGCAGTCTCCACCTGGCCATCCACCCACTGGCAGGTGCCGCCATTCTTGGGTGCAGTGACGAGTGTGAAGGTCTTGCTTTTGTAGCCTGCGCCGCAGGTGGAGTTGCAAGCTGTCCAAGCAGACCACTCTCCCACACAATCCTTCTTGCCTGCAGGATCAGTAGCACAGCAGCAGCAACACCAGCCCTCAGCTTGTGGCAAGCTTGCTTCGGCCGTCTGGGCTTGACTGGTTTTTTGGCAACAGTCATTTGACAGGGCACCTACTGGCGATGGAGTCAATATGCGTACGATGCTACAACATCATGGAAGGACCATTATTTGCAAAAACACGCAGTGTACATAAATGATGAAGTAGGCAATACACTAGATTGACGGCAACATTGTGACCCATTCGCAGTGCAGTTGCAACGGCAGGTATGCCCCACAGCAGCAAAACGGTGTATTAGGTAGCCTGTGATCTGCAAATTTCTAGCTACAAAACCCTCAAAAACAGCTCTGCTTCTCAGGGAGTACCCAAACGCAATCTGCAGCTTCCATCAAATGCACCCAGTAGATTCACAGCAACAGTGTAATTCACAGATGCAAACAACAGTTGACAGGTCACACTAGCAAGAAACTTCAGTCAAACAGTCAGTAGACCAGTCAACACGCCCCTTTGTCACAGGGGGCTGATGTACTGGAGTGACTGCCTGCTTCTCTGTTGCCTCGCTGAGGCAGTCAGTGCAGGCAGCCACTCCTCAGCAGCCGCTGTCACACGGGTGGAGTGATCACACTCAAAATGCCTCACGCAACCAACACGAGTGTTGTCCATGTGAATGTGACCTAGTAGCTCTTGAAGACTGTACCTAGACGCTGTCTGACAGTCAACCCCAAGGGAGAGACACACTGCACAGCAGGCACCTGTTGCAGGACTGACGACTATGATGCCGGAGTGCTACTGCAACCATTGCGACTCGTCCACTATGCAGTGCGGTGCAGCATTACTTGGTACTAGTTGGCTTCAAGCTGCAGTCTCAGCGTGCGCCGCGCAGGCTCGTGGACTCACCAACAGGCACAAATAGCAGCAGCAGCCCCGTAGTCTCCTCATCAGCCGCCCCCTGCAGGGCCTGGACCAGCTGCTCAATCTTGTTCACAGTTGTGACAATGACCTGCAGACACACAAATATGCAGGTCACACTTGAACCCTGGGGTGCAAAGCCTCAACGCGCATGCCAAGCATTCAAAGGTATCAAGCATAGACGCGGAAAGCAAGGCTAATAGACACACTGTGCTAAACAGAGTATCTGTGTCTAGAGACATGTAGGAGCGCTGTGTGCCACACAAAGGTTGGGAAAGTGATCTGCAAAGCTGATTTCTCAGAGTTCAGGGAGTGAGTGAGTGTCACTGGCACCCACTCACTCACTCACTGCACTCTGAGAAATCAGATTCTTCCCGACCTTTCCTGACTTTCCTGCCTGACGCTTTCCTGACTTTTGAGTAAGCAGCTGACCATATGGCTGTCACAGTTGTTGAACAGCTGAGCCACAGCAACAGCAACAGCTGGCTACTCTCCAGGCTTCCCGATCACCTTGGCAATCATCTGGATTGTTGTCACTGACATGTTGGACATGCATATGTTGAACATACGGTATGTTGAACAACAACACACAGTACAAACCGAGGGCATCTGTGACACTTACTGACTGTGGGGCAGCCTGCATTGAAGGGTCGGCAGAGAGGGGGGAAAAAGCGGGAAAACTGTGGTGGCACACAAACACACCTGCAGCTTGCCGAGTTGCTCTTCAGTGACAAAGCCAGAGTCTGCCAGGTTGTCTGCGATGGTCCCCTTGAGCTCTGGGGTGGCCATGAGGGTCTTGAGCTCAGCTGCAGGAGGCAGCTGGTCGTTCCTGATCAGAGAGTAGCCCAGTACCACCACATACACCTGCAGGCATCACAGTCAATGCCAACTTAGATTGATGTTGAACATACAGCACATGCTATGAGGGCATGCGCAAACGGACCTGTTGTGCCCGGGTTTTGTAAGGCGGTCAGATCACCTCAAGGCCACATGCATCTGTTTTGAGACTTGCCGCACTTGTGAGGTGTTGAACACGCATGTGCTGTTGCCACGCACAAATGCACTTTATGATCACCAGTCATAGACACCAGGACACGATCTGTGTGAGACAGCAAGGTGATATAAGGTAGAGCTGGCTCATACCTCCCGCCTGACAGGTTGAGGCTTTTGCAAAGCTATGTCACTCATCACGTGTGCTCAATCGGCAAGTAAACCCCCTTGCAGGCTCCGGTACAGACCTTGTTGTCAGTGCGCAGGCGGCGCCCTGGTGGGGGTGTGGTGACATCCTCCTCAAAGTCCAGCCAGACGTTGATGTTGGCCAGTGGGTAGCTGTTGTCAAGGTTGAGGGCGCTCTTGACAGCCTGCTTCACAGCCTCCATCTTGGTGGGGTCGTTGAGGTCAGGGAAGGCATCCCTAGGGCCGGTCAAGGTCAGGTAGAAGGGACCTGCAGAGCACAGCAGTCAAGGAGAATGGGCGGCTGGGTGAAGGGCCTGAAGGAAAGGCCTTGCACAGGTACGGGTTAGAGTGAGACTACAAACACAGCTTGGCTGAGTGAGCACATGCTGAGGTGTGAGCTGCAACGAAGGCGTGGAGGATAAAAGTGACTGTCGTGATGTGACCTGGAGACAGTAAGTGCTGCACGCGCAGTACATGGCCCAGCCAGAACATGTCACAATACCCAGGAAAGCAGTCATTTGACTTGCAAGCACAATATGTATGCAACCTTGATGTGGACGTTCCCACATTCAGTGATTGGCCATGGCGATAAGGGATAGACAGGCACAGGTGGCACCCTCATGATGACTGATGATTGGTCAACCTGGTCAACCCATCTGACAGTAGGCATCCTGTTCCAGGAATTGTCCACCCGGAAAGCCGAAGAGCAGCAGCCTGTGATGACCACTCACCTTCCTGCACAGGTGCCTTCTGCCCAAAGTAGATGGCCAACACCAGGATGAGGACCAGGGCACTGACCAGAGACATGATGACACAGGCCCACCAGGCTTTGTTCTCCTGGGGCGGAAGCTTCTTGCGACGCTTGAGCAGGTACTCTCCATCCTTGCCACTCCTCAGGCCTGCTACCACACCAACCCACCAGCAGGGAGGGCAGACCCAGCCCACCAGGAACAGCAGCCAGAGGCCCTTTGCAGACCAGCCACAGCCAGGAGCCGTGTCCTCCGCATAGACATCGGCCTCAGCGGCTGCTGGGTTGATTTCGAATTGGTTCAGGGTAGCAGGGGCCTTGGTGCCATTCTTCTTGCCCTTCTTCTCCTTAGGCAGATTGACCTGGACTCCCTCAGCAGAAGTAGCCATGCCTGCCCTTTAGGGCTGTCCGAGGAATAGCACTGCGCAAACAACATATACATGCATGCTGTCAGTCAATTGAAAGGCCAAGCTGCTCCAGGCTTAGCTAGGTATGCAGTCACAGCTTGGTGCTGCAGTGTGCACTGCTACAGTAGCTGCAGCCAGCATCTCTGCAGCTCCACAGTGATCACACACGTTTCTAATGCTTATTAACAGTGTCTTGTAGCCCGTACACGCTCACCTGACGCGATCAGTGCGCAGTTTGACCAATTGCAATTGGCGCCACGAAGCGCTTGTGGAGTCCGATACAGATCAGTGTTGCTGCAGCTGAGAAAAGCTGCCGGCAGTGATGGAGTTCAACCAGCGTGGCTGATCAGGCTTGTCTACGTGCACGCAGGAGCGGCCCCAGTGTGTACCTCGACATGCTGAACCACTGCAAGCGCCGCGCTGATACGGATCAGCTGTGCACCTCATATATAGTTTTACCTGCATCAAATGCCTCGGGCACCCCGTACGTGTCCGCTAAGCCTCCTCAACTCGGAATGCAGATCGTGCAGACGATCTGTAGCAGCGATGCCTCAGGGCCCCTCAGTCTGCTACTGTGGCTTCAGTGGAACTGAAGTCGGGTGCTGGGATGGTATGGCAAAACACTAGAGACGGCTGAAAGCCCAGAGCATGGCAGGACTCGTGTTCGGCTCTTTCAAAAGCTTGAAGCAGCTGCTCTTAGCTCACTGAGGCGCCAACAGTGGTAGCATCACTCACTGCCAACAGAAAACGTCCATACGCAGCATGCAGCCTACGTTCCAGACCACTCAGCAGCACCGACAGCTGCCTGTGCAGGCCCAGCTGCTCCGAGACTGCTGCCTGTAGGCCTTCCTCATCACTGCCATCCATGCTTGTGCTTTCACCAGCGACAGCGACAGCAGCAAGGGGCCGAAGGTTGTGCAGCATCTCATGGGCTTGCTCTGCTGTCTCCTGTAGCTTCAGCAGGTGCTGGTGCAGCTGCCGCAGTCGAGACAGGGCCAGCTTGATTGAAGGTGTTGATGCCACCAGCTGCCAGCCCCCTCCATGCCCATTGCTGCTGTTACCCCCACTGCAGCTGCTACCTTCAGCGCCGAGCTGCTGCAGAACATCCAACAGGACAGCCCTGTGCATGCTGGCCAAGGCAGGGACTTGCCCTGCCTGCAGCTGCAAGCTGAGCGCCACTGCCCCACTGCTATCATCACTCCCAACAGCGTCTGCTGCTGCGCGCTTGGTGCCTGCAACAACACCGCCCGCACCCGCTGCAGCAGCACCCAGCAGCTGCATAGATGGAGGTTCCTGCCCAGTGCTGAACCCCCAGGCAGCCCTTCCCACTTCCCCAGCCCCCAGGGTGTATAGCACCTGCCCCTGCCGCGCAACCGCACACCCCACCTCATCACTCCTACTTCCTGCTGAAGCTACTGCCCTGCTGCCGCAGCCGCTGCTGCCTGCGCCAACGGATGGTGCAGCTCCCCATGACATTGGCTGTACACCGGGTAGGGGTGGTGCAGCAGTGGGACCAGGGTTCAGGCAGAGGGCACGCTGCAGCCATTCTTGAAGGCCTAGCAGCTGTTCTGCTTCCCTGTCCCCTGCGCTGCTGGCTTTCTGAGCAGCCGCATGCGCTGCTGCCGCACCTTTTCCTGTGCTGCCTGCTGCCCTATAGGACCACCACCAGTTGCTGCTGCTGCTGTTTGCTGCGGTGCTGTTGCAGATCTGGGTCGCTTGGCACCGCTGTCACCCTGTGCTGCTGCTGCTGCCGCAGCAGCGCCCACAGGCTGCCCTTCCCTTGCTGCTGCTGATAGCTGCATCACACAGCTGTATGTCGCAGGCGCTCTATTACTACTGCTGCTGCCGTGCGAGCTGCTATCAGCCCCTTGGTGGCTCTGGTCCAACTGTTGGCGCACGCCACCAGCGGCAGCGACCACTGGCCTCACAGCTGGGTTCGCCGCTGCCATCGCAGACAGCTGCAGCACACTGACATACCGGTGACACAGCAGCGTCACCACAGGCAGGAGCTGCTGCTGGACCTGCTGCATGGCACCTGCCCGCTGGCCGCTGCTGGCAGCAATGCCGGCAGCAGCGGCAGCGGTGGCAGCAGAGGGGCCTGTCGGCTGCTTGACAGCATACACCATTACCCAGCCGCCCTGCTGCAAGGCTCCACAGCCCGCTGGCAGTGGCAGCATCACAGATGCCTGCAGCAGCGTACCATCAGGCCCACTGCTGCTGTTTCCGCCGGCTCCCCGGAGTGCACTGCTGCTGCTGGTGCTTATGTCGACAGTGGTCTGGACACTGCGTGAGGCAAATTCTGGTATGAAGCTCACCACCAACTGCCACCCAGGGCCTAACTGCCTGCCGAAGGTACTGCCTGCTGCACCACTGCTGCTGCTGCCGCCAAAAGTACCATTGGGACTGAGACAGCTGGCCTGCTGCTCCTGCTGCTGCTGCTGAAGCTGCACACTGACAGCCATGTGTATGCTGCTGCTGGGGCTCAGCGCACCGCCAGCACCCAGTACAGGCCACAGCCCGTGCAGCTGTATGTTGCAGCGCAGGGTGGGTCCTGTGCTGCCTCTGCTGCTGGACGCACCTGCACCTGCTGTAACCCCACTGTATGCTAGCTGTTGGTGCGCTCCTGCTGCTCCTGCTGGTCCAGTTCCTGCGAACGCAGGTTGCTGCTGCTGCTGCTGCTGCTGCAGCAGACCCAGCAAGGCCATATCTTGCTGCATGCCGCGCAGGGAGGCATCCTGTTGCACTGCTGCTTGCTCCAGGTGCTGGCGCGCTGCTGCTAGGGTCTCTAGCGCTGACATGAGATCCTCCAGCTGCTGCCTTGCTTCGGCCACAGCAGCAGCAGCAGCAGCTGTGGTATCATCAACATCAGTGCCTACTGCTCCTGCACCTGCCGAGTCTGCTGCAGCAGCAGCACCAGCAGGAGTGCCCTGCTGCGCTGCAGCGGCACCAGCTGCTGCAACAACAGCGTGAATGTCACACACCGCCACTGCTAACAGCTGCGTGCTGCCAGCTAGCTGCACGATAACACTGCTGTGTGCTGTACCATCACCAGAACTAGCAGCACCCAAGGGGCCTGCAGCACTGGAAGCTGCATGGGCTCTGCTGTTGCTGCTGCCGGCCCGGCCAGCAGCAGCACCCACCAGAGGCTGCTGTACTCTCCACAACCTGCTGACGAAAGCAGGCAGTGGTATGTGTACGGGATTCACGGGCAGCAGATCTGCTGTGGAGTCTGCTTGTGCTGCTCCTGCTGTTGATGTGCTTGACGCAGCAGGCTGCTGTCCCTCTGTTGCTGTTGGGCTTATGCTGGACGCTACAGCGCCCAAGCTTGCTGCGTACAGCCTTCCGGTGGTGCTGAGCAGCAGCAGCAGAGGTTGCGCCTGGCTGTGCGCTGGCTGCTGTTGGTCCAGGCGCTGCTGCTGTATAGTACCGTCGCTGCTGGGGTCCGGAGCGAAGATGACTGTGGCGGCAGCAACCTGAAAAGGCAGTTGCAGCTGCTGCTGCGCAGTCAGCGCTGCTGCGGTCTGGCCATGTTGCTGGTTGTGTTGTGTCTGCAGCAGAACCAGACGGCCCAGGCTTCCTGCAAACAGCAGCCCTGCAGTCCCATCGCTGCCCAGGCTAGCAGGCAACACAGCCACAATGTGCTGCTGCAGATCAAGCAGCAGCTTGATAGCTGGCTGTTGCAGGAACTGCTGCTGCTGCAGCTGGTCAGGATGCCGCTGCTGCCCTTGCTGTATACTGCTTGAGGGGTGTAGATGCTGCACAGCTGTCAGAGGATCACACAGCCAAACCTGACCTGCGCTGGTTGCAGCGCAGATCAGTGCTGCTGGTTGCGAAGCAGCAAATTGTGCCAGCTGTGCGTTGCTGCCACTGCTGCCCTGCAGTGGCTTCTGCTGCTGCAGGGTGCGGCACAAGGCACCATACAGTGCACTGCAACAACGGATCACCTCTGCTGGTGCTGCGCAAGCAGCGTTGGACTGCTGGTGGGGGCCATCTGGCGCACCCGATGCAGAGACCAAAGCTGCAGCAGCAGCTGACAGCACCTGGAGCGAATTGCTGCTGCTAGCAGCTTTGTTGCTGCTGGCGCCCGCCCATGCTGACCCCGCTGCTGCTGCGGCTGCTTGAGGCTGACGAGCCCCATGCAACAGCTGCTGCTGCAGCTGCTGCAGCAGTTGTGTGTGCTGTGCTGTGCCGAGCTGCTGTGCGTCCACCAGCACTGCAGCTGCGGTGAATGTGCCACACAGCTGGTGCTGAGGCCATGCTGGGAGCAGCAACGGCACTGGGAATGCTGCCTGCAGCTGCCACGGGGTGCTGCGTGGTGTTGAGCGGACAGCAATGTTGTGCCAGCGGCTGGAGGTGGCGGCATCGTCAATGGGCCTGCATGTCAGAACAACAACATTACGCCCTGAACAAGCCAAGCAGAGTTGCAGCTGCAGCAGCCTGCCCTTTTGATGTGTATAAGGTATCTTGTTGCACACTACAGAGTGGCCGGGACTCCCATACCCTTGTCGCTCTCACCCGCAAGGGGCCCCCTCGAATGCTAACCCACCTTGGAGGCTGATGCTTCTGCTGCTGCAGACGGAGGGAACATCATGCGCTGCTGCAGATTCTGCATGACTGGGCTGCACGCTGTAGCAGTGAGCTACACCAGAGCGTGGGATGGCTACCACTGCTGTGGTGTTGCCCTGTGCACTCGCTGCCAACTGCTGGGTGCATATCAGGCAATCCTGCAGCAGGAGTGCAATGATATGTTGATGACGTAGTTCAAAGAATCGACGTACAGACTCGAACTGTGCTGCACAGCATGCTGGCACACACCTTGGACGCGCCTGAAGCAGCAGCAGAGCTGGAGAACAAACCCACAGCCGTGCATGCTGGGTGCTGATCGACCGCAGTGTTGTGCCTAAGCGAAACAGTTTGATGCTCTGTCACCAGAACATCGTATGCAACTGCTCTGGCCGGCATTCACGACTCATAGATCGTGCAGATCAGTATTGGCTGAACGGTCCGAAGTTCAAGATAAAAGCAGTTGAGAACTACGTGGTAGCAAACCTAGTATGTGAACCGTCTTTGACAACTACAGGGTGTGTCTGAGCTGCAAGTTGTGTGACAAAAATGGTGTGCTATGACATGCTGCCTGCTGTTGCTGGGGAATGCTTGGTGTGCTGTCTCCTATTTTCACAGTGACCATAGCAAGGAGTGGGTTCTTTTGTACATACACCGCCAAAGGGCGATACACAACTGCACAAGAGCTGTACAGCTCCACGACAGACCATGGTGCCTGCGTCATGCCAGCAACCAAGCACCGTCAACAGCCTCAACGCTAAATCCTAACACTGCAGAAACCCGTTGAACAACAATACGCTGCCCCTGCACACAGAACCAGCTGCCTGCACAAACAGCATGTGCAGTCATCTAACAAAAGCTGGCTCAAAGCAGCGCCACTCTTCACATATACGACCCTCCATTGACCTCCAGCACCTGCCCCGTAATGTAGCTCGCCCAGGGGCTGGCCAGCATCAGGATGGCTCCCGCTGCCTCCTCTGCTGTGCCCATACGTGCCAAGGGCACTGTACCCATGGCGAGGTCCCGCAGGGCGTCACCTCCTGGGATGCCCAGCTTCACCTGCAGGCACCAACAGGGAGATGCGGTGTGAGATGATACAGCTCTCAAGTTGACATAGGGCGGATGCTGTGCCCCTGTGAGATAGCCAGGTGGCTGGTGATGACGGTGTTGGGGGCTGGTGATGATGATGAAGTGCCCATAGACTCTGGATTGAGGGACTGAGTTGCTAGCGTTGTGGCCACTTGCGAGCGATCTTGCCCCCGTTTGTTGCTCTAGTGTTGAAGAAGCAACCCACCTTCTCGCCACCGACCAGGATGGCCTCCCCGCCCTCCTTGCTGCGTGTCAACCGCGTGTCGATCCAGCCGTATGCGATGGCATTGCAGCGCACGTTGAGGTGGCCCCACTCCTTTGCCACTGTCTTGGTGAGACCCACAATGGCGGCCTTGCCTGCCGCATAGTTGGCCTGTACGCAGCATGCGCAAGCAGCACACAGGGTGGATGATCTGATCCAGCGTATGTTAGCGCACAATCCAAAACAACTGTCGCAATGCAGCCGCCCCCACAGTTACCTGTTGATTGCGTGCAGAATCTACATCCTGCGGCTGCCGAGAACCAATAGGGTGCTAATGCCCAATGCGTGCACCCACCTGCCCTGAGTTGCCATGGGTGCCGGATGTGCTGCTGATGTTTATGATGCTGCGTGGCAATGCTGCCCCGTTTGCTTCCTCCTCAGCTTTGGCCGCATCCCTGAACAGTGGAGCCAGCGCACGGATGAGCTTGAAGGGCGCTGCATGTGCAGGAAAAAGACACAACAGCAGGAGGCAGACAGGCCAGTTTGACTTGCTGGAAATCTTGGTGAACAGCTGAGCGCCATGCTGGGGCATTGCCAAGGCTGCATCAGGAAAAATCATGTATGTCCCAGCAAACACCCACTGCTGAATAACATGCAAGTGCAGCCTGCCAAAGCAAGCAGCGAGCATGACCTGTAGCAGCTTCAGTAGTGTCATTGATGCACACGCTGTTCATGTGCACATATACATTCATCCTAATTACCAACCTGAAACGTGCACGTCCAGCATTGCACCCCACTGCTTGGCACTCATCTTGTGGATGACACCGTCCCACGTGTACCCTGAGACAGGGCAGCAAATCACGGGAACACTCCTCAGCTTGAAACACGTTGCAGACGGCCTGGCTATCGTCCCGGATGCTGCATCTGCGCCTTCTTGGCACAGTCAAAAGGGAACACCCTCGGTCCCCACCGGCAGCGGGCCTCGGCCTGATACTGTGGCCCTCCACAGCCCTGCATGCCTTGTTCCAACAGGGCACCCATTTGCCACAGCCCAGCCTTGACAGCCCCCCCCCCCCCCAGTATGGCCTGTCTGCTCCGCCGCTAAGCCCACACAGCCCACCACAACCCCTGATGGCGGTCTGTATAGTCAGCCTAGACGCCTGCGCAACCCTCGCCCCCACATGCATTGGTCCCCAGTGGGGACTCTCTACCTGCATTGTTGACCAGGACATCCACCCGCCCAAACTCAGCCTTGAGTGCCTTTGCTATGAGGGCGGGCGCCTCAGCTGCAGTGACGTCACCAGACAGGGCAACTACCTGCAAGGAAGCAGCGACGAGGACGTCATGACAAGGTCAACATACAAGCAAGTGCAAAGAGGGTGATGGCCTTCCTCAGCTGATGCCAGGGAAGGAAACATGACGTGTTCCTGTATGCTTTGCACCTCTGCGTCAATGCTGTGTTCATCCCCGCTGCTTGCTCCCCCTTGATACCACTTGGTGGGGTGACATGCAGACACACATAGCAGAGACTGGCTGCCACACACCTCTGTTGGATGCAGGACACAGCCTCTGTCTACCTTTCATGAACCAACAGGTGCACCCGACCCCTTTACCCCTTGCACTGGCCCCCTTGCACTGGCTCCCAAGAGATAATGCAAGGGAACCCCTGATCATTTGCATTCCTCCTCCTGCTGACAATTACATGGCCCCCTTCTGCAGCCAGCATTCAATTGTTTGCCGTGCATTGGGCTGCGGGGGATAAAGCTGCTTGTGCACTGCTCTCCCACAGATCCAACAGCAGGCTGATGGCCCAACGGGTGGCCCTCATGGAGCACCATAGTCCTCACCTTTGGAGAGCCTGCTGCTCTGCAGCGCTCTGCTGCTGCCTCTGCCGCAGCTGCATCCAGGTCCGTCAGCAGCAGCTGAGCCCCACGCTTTGCAAAGGCTAGTGCTGCTGCCTCCCCAATGCCCTTTGCAGCCCCTGTTATGACCACCACCTGCCCAGCGAACATGCTGCCATCGGGGTCGTTAGGGGGTTGTTGCCGGGCTGATGTGGGCTGTAGCCGCAGCAGGAGCTGCTCATGGTGCTGCTGCTGCTTGAGCTGCTGCTCGAGCACTGCCAGTCGGCGCTGTGGGGAAGACATACGGCCTGAGGAGGGGCGTGGGGGGGGGGGGGGGAGACAGGACAAGCAAGGGTGGGGCCCACTGTCAGGGATACTGACAATGGTTACAAGCGGGGGTATTCAAGGAGAGGACAGATCAACAAGCAGGTTGGAGGTTGTCATTGTTTGTGCATGATCAGCATGCTTGGTGCACCACAGCGCTGTGATCCCAACGTCAGGGAAACTTCTCTCCCCACCTGCACCCCCCCCCCCCACTCCAGCCACCCCTGCCTGTCCCCATCAACCCCCACCCCTACCCAAGCCACCTGAACGTGCTTTGAAGTAAACCTGCATAATTACCTGCCCGTTCCTCACGTTGAGTGTGTGCAGGCAAGCCACTCTGTTGGCTGAGGTGGCACTGAAGGCTGTGCACTCTAAGCAGACACACGTGCGGTGGTCCGGGTGTGGAGTTCCTTATTTGCTCATAAAATGTGCGTTGGGAAGCACACACGTCCTTCCTCTGCGATCCCACTGATACCATTACGAGAGTGAGTTAAGAGTGGGTCTCCCTCCCCAGGGGACCCTTTAGTGTGGGTCCGTACAGGTGATGGCATTGTGTCGTTTTTGGTTTATTGCTGACTCTTACACAGCGAACAGGGGCCAGTGCAACGGCGGCGAACAGGGGCCAGTGCAACGTAACTCAGCCCTCCGGCGAAACCGGCTTCTTTCCACCGTGTTTTCCTTAGGACAGACCTGACACAATGAATGTGGCAGCGGGTGCTGCTCCGAGCACCGCTACATGGGTAAGGAGAACCAGCATGTTTGCGCCACGTTTACTGTGCTCCCAAAGCCTCCGCCAGCTGTTCTTGCGCTCCAGTTCGCACTAGTTTTGCTTTTGTATAGGCACGGACCGTCCACAAGGGTGTCTGGGCCTGCCGTATGAGTGTGGTGTGTCGATGCTTGCCAGCACAAATGCTAGCCGGGCACATGGATGCAAGCTGTGGTGTGTTGTCCCTGTACATTTATCTCAAATGCTGTTTGCCACCTCCCATGCCGTTCTTACTGTCCCCTCTGCCTCACCCCCCACCACCTCTCCTGTGATCAGTTTGGAGTTCTGGGGCAGAATGGGGTGGTGATGCTCCCAGGCGGCCTCGCAGCCCAGGGCCTGCAGCCAGGAGCGCAGGTGTACCTGGCTCAGATTGCAGGACCCAACGGCACGACACAGCAGGTGTACCTGCAGGCACGCCCAGCACAGGGCAGCATCGGCCAGCCCATGGTCACGCTCGCGCCTGCAGATCAGCTGGCTCTCCTGCAGCAGAGCGCCAAGATGATGCTGGCGCAACAGCAGGCCGCGGCCCAGCAGCAGCAGCCACAACAGGCACAGGCCCAGCAGCAGCAGGCCCAGGTGCAGCAGCTAGCTCAACCACAGCAAGCCCCTGCTGTGGCCCCAGCAGCAGCTGCCCCGCAGGTGCAGCAGGTCGCAATCAAAACAGAGCAGGGCAGTGTCCCCAACGCACCCTCAGCCACAAGCAGCAGCAGCAGCCAGTCTGCAGAGCAGGCGCCTGCCATCGAACTACTCCCTGCAGCTGCAGAGAGCCAGGCCCCTGTCAGCACAGCAGCGGCACCACGACCACCAGCAGCTGCTGCCGCTGGTGCCGCTCTCTCAGCACCACACATGGGCATCAACACAGATGACGGTGCAAAGGATGATCCAGATGAAGAAGAGTACCTCCCGCCCTATGCTGCTGCCTCCAAGGCAGTTGCAGGACACATGGGTGGACCCAGCATGGTGCGGGCACCAGCCGCCCCCAAGGCAGCAGCAGCAGGAGCACACCAGGGGCCCCCCTGCCACAAGGGCAAGAAGTACACCAACCAGTACCGTGGGGTGCGCCAGAGGCCCTGGGGCAAGTGGGCAGCAGAGATCAGGGACCCTACAAGGGGCCAGCGCCTGTGGCTGGGCACATTTGACACTGCTGAGGAGGTGAGTCATCACATGATTCGAGGGCAGGTGTGAGTCATCACATGTTTGTTTCCTTGGCGCTGTGGCTGGGCATGTGTTGACATAGTGTGCAAGCCTGCGGGAATGACTCACTATGTGAGTGGGGACGGTGGGGGTGAGTCACCGGGTTAGTTTGGCACTGCTGTTTACATGAGGTTGAGGGCGCATGCAGCAGGCCGGTGCGCTGTGTGGGTATATTGTGTATGCATTACGCATGCATGCGAATATGCATATGCCCCCTGCATGTCTGCGCAGTTGAGTAGCACATGCCTTTGAGTCATGGGTGTCCCTCAGTGTTAATCCACTAATGCATGCATTTGCCTGACGATCAGCAATGCATGCATGCGGTGGACGAGGAATCTGGCATGCACGCTTGCGGGACTTGTTTCAAGATGTTTCGTGGTGCCTCAGCATGCAGCGGGCCAGTCCGATCAGGACCCCTGTTGTTTGGGCACCACTGCCTGCCTCCATGCAACCACCTGCTGTGTGGGCGTGCAGCGTGACTCAGATATATGTGCCAAGGCTCAGCCATTGCGTCCTGTGCGCGCAGCTTCTCAATCTGCGCCACTGTCCCTGCTGCTGTCCTTTACTCTGCGCCAGGCCGCGCGCGCATACGATGCAGCAGCTCGCTCCATCCGTGGGTCTGCTGCCATCTGCAACTTCCCAGAGACCGACTCAGAGCGCCGCAACAACCAGCACGCGCGCGCGGGCGGCGCCAACCTGCCGGCCCCGCGCGGCGCTGATCCCTCCCGGCCCCAGAGCAGCCGCGTGGCAGCGCGCGCAGCCGTTGCTGCTGCTGCGCAGTCTGTTGCTGCTGCCGACGAGGACTACGTAGGTAGCCCCGGGGGTGACCTCATGCCTGTGGTCACTGGCAGGCCTGGCGGGCGCCCAGGCACGCGCGCAGCCGCTGCTGCTGCCGCCAAGCACTCAGACGACGATGATGAGGATGACGAGCACGATGGCTACATGCACCCGGCCACCCTGCCCCGCCACCGCGGCCAGGCTGCTGCTGCTGCTGCAGCCGTCGGGGCCGCATTTGGCGGCGGCCCCGGGCACTCCTCAGCAGCGGCGGCTGCCGCGCTGGAGGAGCACTTTGGCCACTACTACCAGCAGCAGCGCCTGCACGAGCAGAAGCACCAGCACCAGCAGCAGCAGCTCACCCAGCAGCAGCCGCAAAGGCACAGCGCCACCGGGCTGTATGGGGCTAGCCCCCAGCTGGGTGGAGTCCTCGGCTGCAGTCCCAAGCTGCCTGGCAGCTCCCCCGGCTGCCATGGCCTGCTGGGCTCGAGCCCCATGCTGGGCACCAGCTGGGGTCACATGCAGCTGCCGCTGCCTGGGTCCCTCGGCGGCAGCATCCCAGGCTTGGGTGCCCTGCTGCCTGAGCTGCATGACACCTTCCTGCACACAGGCGCCCACGCAGACACCCACATGGGCAGCTTTGGCATGCCGATGAGCCTCGGCGGCAGCTTCCCCGGGCTGCCCAGCCTCCCTGGCAGCCTCATGGGCACGGCCGGCAAGCCTCCCAAGCCTACGCCACCCCCTGGCACTGCAGCGGCCGCAGCCGCGGCCGCTGCGGCGGGCAACCGGGCGCTGAAGGGTGCGGGCCTGGCTGCGCTGGATGACGATGCAGACGACTTCTCGAGGTATAGCGCAGCTGTGCGCCACCCTGATATGGAGTATCACGATGAATTCGAGGATGAGCTCATGGCTTCCATGGATGTGGATGACCTTGACCACAGCGGCAGCGGGGAGCTGACTGGGTGCAGCCCTGGCACTGCTGCCGTGTTCCAGGACCTCATGAAGCCCACCCCATGGACGGCGACATGAGGGGCTTGCTCCTGTGTGCGGTTCCCCCTCCTGCTGCTGCATGTGGACACGTGTGCAGCAGTAGCGGTGACACGGGCAGTGGCTTGCGCCGTGTAGGCGTGCAGGCTGCTGTGGCGGTTGGTGGTGGCTATGCAGGGGTAGTCCACTCACTGCGCTGGCTGCTGCGGGATGTTGTGCTTGCCACCCGCCGTGGTGGGAGGGTGTTGTGTACACGTGACAAGCCTGTGGGCTAGCCATTAGGCAGGAGGACTCCTGGCAATGCAGAGTGTGGGGGCCAGTGGGTCGAGGCTGCTTCTTAATTGGCTCGGCTCGCATGGGCTGGATGGGGCAAGGGATGCTTGTGCAATCGTGGCTTTGCAAGCGTGA
This sequence comes from Desmodesmus armatus, assembly GCA_007449985.2. NCBI lineage: Eukaryota > Viridiplantae > Chlorophyta > Chlorophyceae > Sphaeropleales > Scenedesmaceae > Desmodesmus > Desmodesmus armatus. The sequence goes on from VIIQ02000659.1 coordinate 43,792, forward strand.
CATGTCGCTGCTGCTGGTGTGTTCAAACCTGTGCATTTGTGTGAACAGCTGTTTTGGATGCGACCTTGACTGTGCAACAGTCTCGCGGGGGGAGGGCGACTGCGGAGGGGTGTGCATCCGTGTGTTTGCTCGAGGGTACATGCGTGTCATGAAGATCTGGTGAGAGGGTCGTGAGTGTTGACAGACATCCCGATGCTCCTAGCACAAACTTACTCGCCGTGTTGTGGGGAAAGAGGACTTGTATTGTTTGCCACCTCTGCAGACAAGCCTTGCTGTAAGCCTTGCTGTTACACATGGATTTGTGTCGTTGCGCAGTCAGCACTACAGCAATGTGTGTATGTTGATACAGAGCCTGGCCCTAGACTCATTCGTGCTCCCCGCTGGCTATGGTCTTTCTTGTGCTCTCATGGTGGGTTGCCTGCATCCTGCGCGGGGTTGTCTGCATCCTACCAAGTGTCGGCTGCATGTACAGCTTCCGTGGTCGTCCTTCTTCTTGCTTTTTTAATCTAGAGATTGAGGCCGGTTTGGACATGTGGGTTTGGCTGGGAGGGAGGGTGGTGATGTGGGAATCAAGTGGGGCTTTAGTTTGGTCAGAGGGCTCATGGCTTGATGGACAGGATGGTTTGGTCCCTACTGGGCGGCAGCCTGTAGTGTCACTAGGGTCAATGTGCCCATGAGGTGTCGTGCAGCCTTGTTGCGCATGCAACTGTGGTGTGTGCTGGGTTGTATGTGCAGTTTGTGGACAGCGAGCTGCACAAACAACCCAGCACATGCGGTGTGTGTACATATGCGGGCCAATTGGGCATGTTGGTGGAGCTCACGACAGGCATTGTGAGGCTGTCTCGGGTTCCGTGGTTGTGGCTGATGTTGATTGGCATGCCAACATGGCAACCCCTGTTGCGTGGTCTGTCCTGCACTGGACGAAACATGAGACCACGTGTTCTGTGGTTGTGGCTGATGTTGACTGGCATGCCAACATGGCAACCCCTGTTGCGCGGTCTGTCCTGCACTGGACGAAACATGAGACCACGGGTTCTGTGGTTGTGGCCGATGTTGACTGGCATGCCAACATGGCAACCCCTGTTGCGCGGTCTGTCCTGCACTGGACGAGACATGAGACCTTCGCGCAGAGATCGCAGGGTGGTGTGTGTACACGTCCGACTGGCAATGGTCGTTGCGGTGCTTTCCATACAGGACTGGAATGACGCTATCCTTGCAGTGTGTGTACATCAGCGCAATCAGCAGGTGCCGACAGGCAGGGCAGGTTTGCAGGCTTTGCGTGTGATGCCTTACCTTGGTGTGCAGGACGTACTTGGCTGTTGTGCAAGGGTTTGGAAGATCTGCAGTCGGTTGCTTGTGCAGGTGTGTCATGTGGTCCGAAGTTGGGCTATGGCTTGATGGACAGGATGGTTTGGTCCCTACTGGGCGGCAGCCTGTAGTGTCACTAGGGTCAATGTGCCCATGAGGTGTCGTGCAGCCTTGTTGCGCATGCAACTGTGGTGTGTGCTGGGTTGTATGTGCAGTTTGTGGACAGCGAGCTGCACAAACAACCCAGCACATGCGGTGTGTGTACATATGCGGGCCAATTGGGCATGTTGGTGGAGCTCACGACAGGCATTGTGAGGCTGTCTCGGGTTCCGTGGTTGTGGCTGATGTTGATTGGCATGCCAACATGGCAACCCCTGTTGCGTGGTCTGTCCTGCACTGGACGAAACATGAGACCACGTGTTCTGTGGTTGTGGCTGATGTTGACTGGCATGCCAACATGGCAACCCCTGTTGCGCGGTCTGTCCTGCACTGGACGAAACATGAGACCACGGGTTCTGTGGTTGTGGCCGATGTTGACTGGCATGCCAACATGGCAACCCCTGTTGCGCGGTCTGTCCTGCACTGGACGAGACATGAGACCTTCGCGCAGAGATCGCAGGGTGGTGTGTGTACACGTCCGACTGGCAATGGTCGTTGCGGTGCTTTCCATACAGGACTGGAATGACGCTATCCTTGCAGTGTGTGTACATCAGCGCAATCAGCAGGTGCCGACAGGCAGGGCAGGTTTGCAGGCTTTGCGTGTGATGCCTTACCTTGGTGTGCAGGACGTACTTGGCTGTTGTGCAAGGGTTTGGAAGATCTGCAGTCGGTTGCTTGTGCAGGTGTGTCATGTGGTCCGAAGTTGGGCTATGGCTTGATGGACAGGATGGTTTGGTCCCTACTGGGCGGCAGCCTGTAGTGTCACTAGGGTCAATGTGCCCATGAGGTGTCGTGCAGCCTTGTTGCGCATGCAACTGTGGTGTGTGCTGGGTTGTATGTGCAGTTTGTGGACAGCGAGCTGCACAAACAACCCAGCACATGCGGTGTGTGTACATATGCGGGCCAATTGGGCATGTTGGTGGAGCTCACGACAGGCATTGTGAGGCTGTCTCGGGTTCCGTGGTTGTGGCTGATGTTGATTGGCATGCCAACATGGCAACCCCTGTTGCGTGGTCTGTCCTGCACTGGACGAAACATGAGACCACGTGTTCTGTGGTTGTGGCTGATGTTGACTGGCATGCCAACATGGCAACCCCTGTTGCGCGGTCTGTCCTGCACTGGACGAAACATGAGACCACGGGTTCTGTGGTTGTGGCCGATGTTGACTGGCATGCCAACATGGCAACCCCTGTTGCGCGGTCTGTCCTGCACTGGACGAGACATGAGACCTTCGCGCAGAGATCGCAGGGTGGTGTGTGTACACGTCCGACTGGCAATGGTCGTTGCGGTGCTTTCCATACAGGACTGGAATGACGCTATCCTTGCAGTGTGTGTACATCAGCGCAATCAGCAGGTGCCGACAGGCAGGGCAGGTTTGCAGGCTTTGCGTGTGATGCCTTACCTTGGTGTGCAGGACGTACTTGGCTGTTGTGCAAGGGTTTGGAAGATCTGCAGTCGGTTGCTTGTGCAGGTGTGTCATGTGGTCCGAAGTTGGGCTATGAAGTTGTGTCTTGTTCTGCAGCCCGTGCATGCGTACGTGTGTGGGGCTTACCAAGGGATTACGTATGTTGTATTCAATGGCCAGCTACTAAGAGGCTGGTCCTGGTCAGGGGTGGCTTCCGCATTTTGATGCGTGCTGTGAGTTGTGTTGCCTGTGCTAAGCACGGGCCTGTGCTTTGCACAGGTTGATTGGATTGGAGGGCTTGTCTGGGTGTGTTCATACCATCTTGTGGCAGGGCACGACTGCCTTGCTTGCACTTGAAATGTCCCGTGTTTCATACTCTATTATTTTCTCTGTGGTTGGGTGTTGGACGCTCTGCGGTTGGGTGTGGACGAGCCAAATGCACTTTGGGCTCTGCTCTGGGACCAGGAGGGAGGGGAGGAAGGCATGTTATGGCAGGGAGGGAGGCTGATGGCAGTCAGCAGGAGGGGGATTGTTGCACTCGTAGCTTTGAGATTTGGGCGCGCGCAATTTACTGCATGTTGCGTGCCACATGTCGTCGGCAGGGTTGTTGTGTATCTGTGTGCATGTAGGACTCTTGGGGTATGTCTATACGTCACGGTTATGTTGTTGCGTTTGCATTGTGGTGTACAGTAAGCCGACCCTGAGGGTGTTCAGTGCTGCTGTCAAGCCGTCAGCCGGCACTCCTCGGGTCGCACACATTACAACCAGGGTATGTAGTCGCCAGGGACGGGTCTCTGGACCCGCAGACCCCTGTAGCGGCTTGCTTGTGTACATTTCGTGCTTTGTGTGCACCCTCACATGCCATGCTCATGTTTCTGCTTGCACAGCTGTGTGTGTGTTTCTGTAGGGTTGCCGTTGCACCCTGGTACAATTGGCCACGGGGCAACGCTCCCTGCCTCTCTTGCACCTCAACCATGCCACCGACGCTGCCGCTGTTGCAGACTCGTGCCCCACCTGCAGCGACCATGTCACTTTGGCGCTGGTTTACTGCACCAAACAGCAAGCAGGTTCGCTGTGCAACCTGATTGAGCGAAGCATTGTTTGCGCGCCGCTCGGCCCTTGGCGAGTGCTCACTGTGGCGTTTGCTGGGTTCCTGCCTTTGTGGCGTTTGCTGGGTCCCTGTGCGGCCTGCTCACCCCTTGCCTGTGTGCAAGTATTCTTGGCGGCATATGCTTAGGCGTGTGGCTGGCCAGTAGCTGCTTATCATTGTGAATGCCTGGTGTCGAGTGTTGTGTACAGATGGGCAGACTGCGTTGGCGAGCGGCTGCTGTAGGCTGCAGGACTCCAGCATGCTACGAGGGGGTTGGCTTACTGTCTGGGAGGATGGCGTCAGGTGGGGTGCCTGAGTGATGGCCTATGGTGTGTCTGCGTTTCTGCCCGAGGTTCCGACAGGGTATGCCAGTGCCAAGCTGCGGCCCTTGGGTCAGTCTTGCGTTGCAATCTGCAATGAAGTGTGGAGGTGTGCCACACGGTTGATGTGCGTGCTTTGCGACTCTCTTTGATGCCACCCAGCTGTTGAGGCACTATTATGGCTGGTGCAGTGTGTGCATGGTGGCTCTTTCTGTCTGTAGGACTGTGGGTTTGTTGTATGACTGATTTGGGAGGTGGGACGGTGGGTGGGTAGTTGTGCATTTCCGCTGCTGCGCTTGCCACAGCTGGCTGCTTTGGTTGCCTGCTCAGCTCGGTCAATCCCTGGATGTCTGTTGTCATTACTGCGTAGCGTGTGTCTGGATCGCTGCATGCTGGGGGCTGCTGCAATGCAGGGTTGGCAGCTCTGACCGCTGTTTCAGCAACAGTGTAGGGCTTGGTACAGTTGCAAACTGTTGATGCTTGTACCTGCTGAGGCTATGGCCTGCCCTGCACCTGCGCACCTTGCTGTGTGCCCTTGAGCAGGGCCAGGATGGGCCAGGACGTGACACTGTTGAGGTGCGTCCCCAGGGTGCCACATAGTGGGGGCCTCGCTAGACGCCTTTCTGCGTGGGCAGCAATGCGTGGTAGAGGTGCACCCAAGCACTGCCAATGGGAAAAGCAGGCATGGCTGCCTGCATGCTGTGTGGGCGCCTTGTGCTGGTGCTGCATGCTATGCTGTGGTGGATTCTGAGGGTGAAGGAGATGTGTTTGGAACGTGACGGTGTTGCCTGGCTTGCTACACAGCACAAAGACACCGCCTGTTGCTGCCAGCACTAGAGGTGCCAGGCTGTGTGTAGGTGGGATAGTCAGTGTTGCAATCTTCTTTCAGCCACCTGTTCAGGCTTTGCTGGTTGCGCACGCTGCACGCCTTACCCTGGAATCAGGAGGTATATGTGGGGCAAAGGTTGGCAGTGTCCCGGCAGGAATGTCTGCAAACAAAGTGCACGCAGGCCAGCCAGGCAAGGAATCCGTCATGTTGTTATCTGTGTATCTGCTCCATCTGCTGTGGCGCCCAAAGTTCTTCTTGAGCCCGTTTCTTTGCTTTCTGGTCCTGCTCAGGCTGGGGAGGCCTTGCTGTGTTGCTGGTGTGTTTGCATGCTCGAGGATGCATACCATCTACAGGAGAGATGCACAACTTGCTGCATCTCAGCCTTGCGCCGCTGTTGCCGAGACTAGGCCCGCATGCACCTGTGCATCGTTGCGCCGGTTTCTGTGGGTGCGTGGGTGAAGCCTGCTGGTCTGTAGTGTGCGTTGTGAAGGCCGTTGTAAGGTAACTGTGATGGCTGTGCTGGTGGCTTGTGGAGCACTTGGCTGGTTGGGCCTGATGTGCAGCAACTCCTGTACAGGAGGCATCGCGCAGTTGTCAACACACACCCAGTGTACGAATTGCTGTATCAGCACACTCAGCGTGATAGGCTGTGTCGACGCGGCTTGTGCATGTGATGCTGTGTCGTGTGAGAGTAGGTGTGCGCCAGGTGGCAGTGCTGTTTCGTGCAGCTATACGAGAGGCTGTGTGTCCTGGCTGCATCGCCCGCTGGTAGCGGTTCCACATGCTGGCTTCACTGCTGAAGGAAGGCTGCCCATGTTGGCTTTCTTACGACCGATCATTATGTGGCAGCTGCCGGCCTGCGCTAAGTGGCTTCTGGAGGTGTCTGTCTGCTGTCGGGCGCATGATTGCATCTGCTGCAGTCATCCCCTTCACCGCCATGTGCGGGTGTTGACGCCAAATGCTATCGGCTGGAGCTGCTTGGGCGCCAGTGAGGCACTTCTGTTGCTGTTGGTTGGTTCATCACAGCTCCAGGCTGTGCTGGTGCTGGCGGGTGTCTCCATACTGCTTGTTTACGGTGTCGCCCCGTGCCTTGTATATGCAGCGGCTTCACCCACTGTTTGTTGTGACAGAGTACCTTGACGGCTGCCTGGTGGTGTCAAATTCTTGATTGGCTTGTGGTGTTATGTCGGCCTTTTGCAACTACAGATCGGCGCGCCTGCACCCGTCCTTTCCTTGCTGCAGTCTCCTTGGCTGCTGGTCCTGCAAAACGTCAGTGCCCCTCTGGGCGCAGGCTGTGGCGGGCCCCATGGACAGGCCCATTTCATGTGATGCGCAGCCTGCTGTCATGCAGGCATGCTTCTGTCTGGGCACATCTGCAGATCGGTTGAGGAACCCACTGTGCAATGGCTACAGCGGCAGCGAGATATGCAGCTGTACAGCCTGCACCAGTGTGCAGTGTGCCACGTGGAATAAGGTCTTTTGCAGTGGTGCTGTGGCGTTGCTTTGTTTTATTGGGCCGGGAGTGTCATGTCTGGATTCCAGTGTGTGTTGCTCCTGTGCAGTACTGTGTGTGCCTTCTATCAGACACAACAGAGAGCTGTGGTGGTTGCCCGCGCAGGCGGTGGTGAGCTGTTAATGAGAGTTGCTGTTACATTTAGGTTGCATAGATCGTTGCTTTGTATTGCCTTCTGATCCAGTTGCATTCAAGGGTGGATGCTGTAGCCAGTGTCAGCTCGCTGCAGCGATGAAATGCTGGATGGTTGCTGCCATTGCTTCCTGCATGGTTGAGCATGACTGGTGGCAACAGTCAGCGGCTGTGGGCTCTGGTTGCATGCTGCGGCCAGCATCCGGGATGATGTGATGTGTTGCGGTTATATGTACACATGCTGCAATGCTTGAAGTGGAGGTGGGCTGCTGTCGCGTGTGCTGAGAGGTTGCTGGTGCTTGTCCAGCTGCACTCGCAATCGGATGAACTGTGCCTGCAGCTCTTCGGCCTTGTGAGTGGCCACAGTGCTGCATTATGCATCCAGCCGTTTGTAGGCTAGTCTGAGTGTGTGTGGGATCTCCGCTGCTGCGATTAGTTGCCGACAACTTGTTGTAGTGCTTGGCAGCTGCACTGTGTCAGCCGCTGCCACACTTAGTCGGCCTTACTTGGGGAACCGTGTTGTTGAAGTGACAGCTGGGGTTACTGGCAGCTGCTTGCACTGTCAGTGCAGTGGCACAAGCCAAGGCACTGCGGAGTAAGCAGGTGCATGTCAGTTGGCATCTAGCTTGGGCATCTGTGGTGGTAACGATACACAAGTTGACAGAAGCGACGTACATTCTTCAGTACAAAACAGCGCAACACAGCACATCTGCACCCAGCGCAGACACAAGCTGGCAGCTTGCGCATATGTGCCAAGTCACAGGCTACCACAATTGAGGCAGCTACTTGTAGGGACCGACAACACCGGGCAGGCTGATCAATCAAGCTTGGCTGCGATGGCTTCTTCCAGCCGCACCCAGTATGACAACTGTGCTGTCAGCTGCCTGGCGGCTTCTAGGTCTCCTGCTGCAAATGCCTTGGAGAGCTCCTGGCATGCTGCTGCCTCCCGCTGCTTGTTTGCTGTGTGCATCTGCACAAGCCGTTCCTGGTCATCCTCTGCCTCCACCTCCTCCCTAGCCTCCATCACCTGCAGGAGCACCAGCCACCATCACCATGTTCACACAAATTCCCAGCAGGTTCCTTGTGCATATAGCAAGAAAGCCTGGGCCGGTTGCGGCCAGCCACCACCAGTGGCAGAAAACACAAGCAGCGGTCTTGTGTACCCCAGGGTAGGGTTGAAAGCAGCACCAAGAGCCGGTGATGTCCAACATGGAAGCAAGGTTGTGTGTATGTATGTAGCTGATAGCTGACGGCAAAAAGTGGTCGGTGTTGGTGAATGCAAGGGTGCAGAAGTGATGCCAGCAATGACAACCCAAATGTACACTTGACATGCCAGACTGGAGTGGCAGGCAGCTGGCTGCCCAACTACCCTGTGACAATCACTATTACTGGTACTGCTACACAAGTAGCAGCATGGACAAGTAGCAGCATGGACAAGTGGACATCACACAAAGTGGACAAGCAGCAGTGTGGTGCGCACCTCCATGAGCAGCTCAGGGTCTGCGATGGTGCCCTCCAAGTGCTCCTCAGCACTCACGCCAGACAGCAGCAGCTGCAGCACCCACACCACAGGCAGTCTTGCTCAGCAATCCAAGTGGCCTTGGGTCAAGCATAGTAGCCACTCAGCCTCAGCATGCAGCACACTCTGCTGCTGCTGCTGGCTGGTACTGCTGCTACTCCCCAAGCTTTCTATAAGCGTACAACAAACAACACCAGGTGGTAGCGGCAGCAAGTAACGGCAGCTGGGCATGCCAGGAGATGCTGTTGTGGGTGGCACACGTGCACATGCTGCTTGCTACTCTCACCATGTAGTTGGCCCTGGAGAGGGGCCGCCGTAACACTCCATATGCCTGGTTGACCCGCGTTGCCTGCTCTGCGCTGAACTGCTGCTCCTCTGGAGTCCTGTTGACTGCCTTATCTGGGTGTAGCTGCCACTGCAGCAGCTTGTAGCGCTTTTCTAGGGCAGCTGGGTCCAGGTCAAATGTGGGCTGGTTGCTGTCAGGGGTAAGGCAACAGGTGGCAGCGCAGGCAGGCATGGATGAATGGTTGAACACAATGGATGGAATGACAGTTGCACTGCACATTCAACAGCTGCGGTCCATAATTTGTGAATGCTGACGCACTTCGGAAGCCTGTCCATTCGCTACATTGTCAGTAATTCAGGTGCATGATGCACCAGACTGCTGCGACGAATGCATGGTCAAGTAACTCATGTCACTTTGCATATGACGCCTTCATACAAGCTTGGTCAAGGTGGACTCACATGCCCAGCATGTCAAAGTGTGTCAGGGTAGGGTCACTGGGTTGAATCTTGTCACAGGCCTGGCACACCAAACCGCCTCGGTGGAACCGGTCATGACAGCTCCAACATGTGGCCTCCTGCTCTTCAAAACTGATTGGGGAGCCCTTGTGCGTGTGTTGGTGAGAACAACTGGCTGTGTGGTTGGACCTGAGCCGCTCCAAGACAGGCAGGCTGTCAGCAGGGTACCGCTGTTGTAGCAGTTGTGGTGCTGCTGCTGCAGTGGCTGATGGGAGGAGGATTTGCTGCACTGCGGCTACAGCTGGGAGGAGCCTTCTAGATAGGCACAGCACCAAATGCGACATGGAATGCGCGTACAAAGGGCAGCAGGGAGTTGGGTGACGTAGATCAGAAGGCAAGGTCAAGGTGGAGTGGATGTTGTGAGTGGAAAGAACTGTTTGTCACAATCAACATCACCTGTTTGTTCCCTTCTAACCTTTCTCGCTTCTGATCTGCATTTGCATCATGCAAACTGCATGGTTTACTAACCATGTTTGACCTTCAGTCTGAACTCAAAGCACCCTTCATAATGATGCTGACTCTTCTGAAGGTTGTCCGTTCTGGTCTGATATCCAACTGTCTTTGCCTCATCCGAACAGCCCTGTGCCGCTGTCTAGTGCATCTCCCTCCCACTGTTTCCCAGTTGCACCACCAGGAGTGATGCATGCATGAGCTAGCCACCAAGAGCTCAACAATCATGGCACAACCTCTAAACCTCCTCAGTTGCATAGGTGCGGACGTGCTTGCAGCTCCACAACAGCACAGCTGGTGAAAAGCTGGACTGCTCGCTGCTACTGGGCATGCAACCAGTCCTTAAAGGAACAATCATGCTTCAAATTTTCCAGGTTTTGCTGGAGAAGTGCAAAACGGGCTGCTGCTGCACCCAGATGGCCACACACTCATCTACCCTCTGGTGCGTCACAATTGTGTCACAAGCCAGCTGATGGAAAGCCACAGCAGCACATGCCTCTTCTGACGTGTGCACCTGCTGACATCTGCGGGCTTGTCCACTTGCTGCAGGGCTCAACCATAGTGTTGCGGGACAAGCAGGACTCCAGCGCACAGGAGTTCTTGCAGGTGCTGCTGGCAATGGAATAGGCTAGTTTATGATGGTGTGCGTGCTTATGTATGATTCTACCACACATCAGTGGTTGGCATACCATGTCCCTGCAATCGACACTGCCGATGCATCCAAGCACGGTACAACATCCCTGCCAGCACGATGCAGACTGGTTGTCCCTGCATCCTTGCTGCAGGGGCACACTGGCAGGGTGTCATGCCTAGCCCTGTCACCTTCAGGGCGCCTGCTGGCGTCAGGACAGATCACATATCTGGGATTCACAGCAGGTGCGCAGGAGGCTGCTGAGACGTCAGCATGGCAGGTGTTGGCATGTGTCCTGCAGCAGGTCGTCAGGCTCCATGCCCAGCACAGCATGACATGTTGACCTCACAGCAACCACTGTTCAGCTGGCCCAGCACGAGGGCGGCGTGCATGGCACCGTGCCAATCACAGCGTCCGCACCTCATGCGGCACTGCAGCACACGGAGTCCACTGGGCAGCAGGCATGTGAGATTGGGCAGCATGTGGCGCATGAGTGTGCTTGCTGCTGTCCTGCAGACATCATCATCTGGGACCTGGAGACCCGCAGCTTGCTGCACAGACTGCAGTTGCAGAAGGTAAGTCTGCGCCTGGCGGCAGACGTCAGTCACGCGCATGCGTGCCATCGTGCAGCACAGCTTGGCTCAACAGCGCAACATGGCCCAGGGGTGCATCCACAGTGCAGGGACGTATAGCCTGTCCCAAGCACCCCTTGCTGCCAGACAGGCACAGCATGAATTACTGTTGCGGCCCTCCTTGCCTGCACCAGGTCAAGATCCAGGCACTGGCGTTCTCCCCAGATGAGCAGCGGCTGGCCTCTCTTGGTGGGCAAGATGACAACTCACTGGTGTGTATGGGTTGTCAGCACAAATTGTGCCGCACATGAGTCCACTGTGCTTTCCCAGAAGCTAGCGCTACTGCGGGTGACCCTCAAAGCAGCTGTGCTGCATCAGCACTGCATGATGGGCAAAACGTGTCTGACTGAACAGACCAGGCCTTTGTATACCGCAAACATGCATGTTTGGTTGCAGTTGCCAGCACGCAGACGGGATCCTGCCATGTACCGGGTGGCGTTCACTGCAATGCCTGGGCTTGCATGCAGATGGCGATCTTGCTGAACGTGTGCTGTGCCATGCTGCGCAGGTGCTGTGGGATGTTGCCACTGGCGAGGCCATCTGCGGCAGCCCAACACATGCAGACTTTGTGCTGTGCTGCCGCTTCTTCAGCAATCAGAGCGACAAGCTCATCACAGCAGGCAACTACAACCTGCAGGTGCTCTGCAGGTCGCATGCAGCAGCAGCAGTAGCACTGTCGTCAGCACAGCAACACGTTGTGGCAAAGTAGTTATGTCTGCCAGCATCTGCAATGACCACATCAGGGTTGGCGTTGCTGCAGCACACTCTTCCGCAGCAGTCGGCCTGACTGTCATGAAGGCCCCAGGGGCTGTGCAGTCAGTATGCGCAGTCACCTGTGCATCACACTTTGTGCTGTGTCTGCAGATCTGGACGTATGACCAGCAGAACAACAAGCTGCGCCCAGAGAATGTGAAGCTGGGCAACCTGCAGCGGCAGTTCCGCAGCCTGGAGGTTGATGAGCAGGACAGGTTTGCGTATGCCGGGTCCACCTCTGGCGACGTGTTGCAGGTGTGCACGCGCTTGTGCTGGTGCTGGCACTGCTAGCTGTGCTGTGGCCTTAGCGAGAGCTGACGGGCTTGCTGGTTGTGCAGTGATGCAGCACCCAATCACAATACAGTACAGCGTGCGGCACAGCAACAACCCTCAACTGTGCAGGAGCACAGCTTAGCGGGCAGCCAGCACAGCCATGTGACCAATTGCGGTGCCACATGCCACACACTCCGAGCCTATCATGCATTGCAGTGCAGGGTGTCACACCACACATACACGTAGCATGCTGTTGTGTGCAGGTCTGGAAGATGTTCAGCCCTGACGCAAGGCATAGGCTACTCGGCAGGAAAGCAGACAATGACTCAGCACAATGACTTGCCCATGTGCCTGCAGGTCAGTCTGGACCATGGGCTGCTCTGCAACACCGGCCCTGCAAAGCACCCCCTGCAGATGGCCGTCACAGCAGCAGCTCGCTCCCCAACGGGCACCATCCTGCTGGGCAGCGGGGATGGCACGCTTGCGCTGCTGAACCCTGAGAACGAGCCCAACCCTGCAAACCCCAAGCAGCTGAAGAAGCTGAGTGTCATCACCTCGGTGCGCGTGGACGGTGGCATCACCAGCATCGCAGTGGATGCAGCAGCCAGCAGGATGGTGCCGCTGGGCAGGAACCCCACTGGCGGTGGGATGAGCTTCACGGTGTATGTGGGCACCAACAAGTCCAACATATACAAGGTGGTCTTCGACCCAGTGGCTAAGAAGTGAGTTGCATTGCGCCTGCCGGGTGCCGCAGGTTCATGCAGTGGCAGGTGACAGCGAATACCGTGCAAGACAGATAGTGACATATTGGGCCGGCTCTGCAGCCGGCAGATAATGCGCCCAGGCGTCAATCCTGGGGCACGTGTTTGATGGATGCACCCCTTGCATTATCCTGTCAGGCCGCTGGCACAGCAAGCATCAAGCTGACACAACAGGCTGACACAACAGGCTGACACAACGAGGCAGCTTGCATTGCACGTGCCCAACAGCCTTGCCTGTGCCGCCTTGTGGGTCACTGAGCAAACTACGGTGCTGCTGCTGTCCTGCAGGTTTGAGGAGCAGACGGTGCAAACAGCCCACTCAGACAAGATCAGCGGTCTGGCCTTCCCAGACCAGTATGGCGAGGTGTTTGCGACCTGCTCCCTGGGCTGCATCCGTGTGTGGCACCTGAAGGGCTGCAGGGAGCTGCTGCGCATCAGCTTGCCCAACCTGGAGTGCAGATGCATCACATTTGCACCTGTGAGTTGCTGGGCAGGGCAGCAGCTGCTGTAATGCGCTGCAGCAGGTGGTGATGGTACTACCAATATAATTGGATGGTACCATCAAAAATGGACCTGATACATGTGTCCTTAGGCCACTAGGGCATACACACAAGAGCAAACATGCTGGTTTCCAGCCATGTTGACGGCCTCATCATCTGTTGGGGATGATCTGCAGGATGGCAAGTCCATCATCAGCGGGTGGAGCGACGGCAAGATCCGTGCCTTTGGGCCTCAGACCGGCAAGCTGCTGTACACCATCAATGATGCACACCACAAGGCGGTGACAGCGCTGGCGGCCACCAGCGACTCCAAGCGGGTGATCTCAGGCGGCGAAGAGGGTGAGCAGACTCTGCAGCTACAGCAAGCTCGGCAATAGTGTGCTGGCCGGAGACCGAGTGACAGCACATTGGGCCAGATTTGCAGGGAAGAGTCGCTGTAGAGATTTGCCAGACATCGGTGTGCTTGGTGCCACTCAAACGTCATGCCACCTAGCCCCCAGCCATCCAACAGCTCCTCGTCAGTCACTGACACTCCTGGTGTTTGCTGTGGGTCATGATGTGCAGGCATGGTGCGCATGTGGCGCATAGGCAAGCAGTCGCAGGACATGGAGGCCAGCATGAAGGACCACAAGGGCCCCGTCAACTCTATTGTGGTCAAGTCTAGCAGGTGAGCTGCCTGGTCTTCGTGTGCCATTGTATGCCATTGCAGCTGGCTTGCAGTCCCAGCAGCACGTATTGATTGAAAGCTTCATGCTGGTTGCTTTGCCTTCAGACTTGCTCAACTGATGTTGGCACAACCTGCCCCTGCCTGCTATGCCGTCTGCCCCTTGCTGCTTGTCACAGTGATGATGAGTGTGTGAGCGCAAGCAGCGACGGCTCCTGCATCATCTGGGACCTCACAGCCTGCAGGCGCCGCCACAGCCTGTTTGCCAACACCTTCTTCCTCAGTGCCGTGTACCACCCAGACGAGAGCCAGATCGTGACAGCGGGCACAGACCGCAAGGTGCAACAGTGGCTGCCTGCCGACCTAGCTGGCACTCAGTGGCGTACTGAGACTACAAGTTGGCATGTCTCAAGCAACAGACAAACAGCGGAGTTGGGCTGTTACACAACAGAGCCGCCAGCTTCAGGAGAAGCTAGCAGCAGCAAGCCATGTGCAGTATGACCAGCGGCAGTGCTCCATTCTCCAGACTTGCACATGCTGTCAGTGAACTGAATGACGGCTGTGGTCTGTTTGTACTGCAAACCGTTTGCATGGCATGCAGATCACCTACTGGGATGCCTATGACGGCCAGGCCATCCGCATCATAGAGGGATCAGGCTCAGCACACATCAACACCCTCGCCACAGACCCTGCTGGAGAGGCCCTGCTGTCAGGTGGTGGTGACAGGCTGGTGAAGCTGTGGGGCTATGATGAGGGCGTGGTGAGCGGGGTGGGGATGTGGGTGGGTTCCAGGCGCCTGCAATGGCCCTTTCGTTGTTCTGCACATGTACAACTCCGAGATTGATTTTAACCTGTGGATTGTGCGCATGTGTCCATGCGTGTTCCCCGGACTGCCGGCTTCAGTGCAATGCAGCAGCACCAGGCTTGTTGAGTGATGGGGGTGTCCACAGGCTTGCGGCAGGGCACATGCAGTTGCTGTCAGTGGAGTTTGCTTTGTTGCTCCTGTGCGCACCACACTATGACGGCACAATGCAGCTATGCACATACTGGCTGTTGGAGCGTTCCCGGCACTCTTGCTGACAGGCTCTTGTTGTTTCCTATTTGCTGCCCAGGTGCACTATGTAGGCGTGGGGCACAGTGGGGAAGTAACAGGTGAGCATAGTGCCACTACGTAGCAGATGTGCTTCCAGAACTCGAAACTGCACGTGTGTGTTACCCACATGTGACCCGGGGGGCCGCAGTCTCAAACTTGCTGCTGCTGCTGCTGCTGCTGCTGCTGCTGCTGCTGCTGCTGCTGCTGCTGTTTCCATTGCGACTTCCTGACCTGCTGCACAGGCCTGGCTGTTGCACCTGACAAGAGCGCTGTGGTCAGCGTTGGCAGCGAGGGAGGTATCTTTGTCTGGGAGTATGCCCACCCTGCTAATGATGGTGCTGGCCTGGATCAGCAGCTTCAGCATCTGGAAGTGGGGCATTGATGCTTTTGGTCGCATGGTGCATGCAAAGAGCATTGGGCAGCTGCAGTGGAGCAGGGAGGCTGTTTGCTTGTAAGTTCTGCTCTGCGGGGATGGACACGGCTCAATTGTGAAAATGAAGAGCCATTATGACTGTTCGATTAGCTTGTATGGCGCCAGTGGATAGGGAAACTGGCAGCAGTACACTTTGGGCGTAGTCTGTGCAGAGACATTGGATGAAGGGGTATTTTGACAATGTATAGGTCGGTTCAAAGAACGCCATCCAAGGTTCAACCGCAAGAAAGACATATGAGCAGCAGTGAAAGTCGTTCACAACGGGCAGCATCAGCACGCACACCCTGCAGCAGTTTGTCGATGTGCATCATTGTACCACAAAACATCTCTATATCGTGTTGCAGGCTGTCGACGTCACTGCCATTTTGCCAGAAGACATTCCCGCCGACGGCAGCATTGTGGCGCGCAGTATGCTGGATATACATATATGATAACCAACGTCACCCAGACAAAGATAGATGCGCAGAACATTATGTAGGAGCTGCTGGACGTGCTTGTGCCTGTGGCTGACAGGTGTGACGTACTGCTGAGCTGTGTGTGTGGTGCATCATGTTGGCACATCAAGGGTTGATCTGCACAGTCACTGAAAGAATTGGTTTTATTGTTCTGCAGTCTGTTCGTTGCCACCTGCTGCTGATGCGGCAGCTGCAGGCCCAAAGCAGGATGCACCACAGACGGAATGCAGCAGCAGTGCTGCTGCTAGGTTCAACTTCTTTCCGAAGAACGCGAAAAACATCCCAGAGGGCTGGACTCAGAACAACCAGCACAGAGCAGGAAACAAGTGCAATGGGCAGCTGCTTCCCATTGCACTGTATGGTGCACCAAAGCCTCTGCTGCACTTCCAGCCGCAGCACGAGATGCTGAACCGCGGTGCGAGCATTGATGTGCAGCGCTGGGATGCGCAGCTGCCTTTCAACACCTCAGCCGAGCAGGAGCAGGTATTCAGCATTGCCAGCTTCAACGGTCAGCTGCCAGACCAAGCAGCTGCAGAGACACCACCAGCAGCAGCAAAGCAGAAGAAGAAGCACCCCTTTGGCAGTTTGCCGGCGTTCAAGGGGCTACCAAAGCCCCCCAGCCTAAAGCCGCCAAGCTTGAAACCACCAAGCCTCAAGCTACCAAACTTGAAACCGCCAAGCCTGAAGCCTCCTGGGCAGCCAAAGGCACCTCAGCTTTCAGCAGAGGGTCGCGGGAAAGTGCTGCAGACATTCATTCAGGTGCTGCTGACAGGCAATGCACCTGATGAAATCGAGGTGCCAGCCAGTAAGCCTGCTGTTGCAACCAGCAGCACCTCAGGCTTGGGCAGGCAGCAGCCTATGCGGTATGTGGTCCTTGACCGGGGCAATGGAGATGTGGAGCACTACAACAGCAGGGACAGGATTCTCTTGGAGGGCGAGGTGGGGGTTGACAGCAGTGCTGATGCTGCTGCAGATTGGGGGGGCGTCAGCAGCAGCAACAGCAGCAGTAGTGCTGGTGCTGGGGGCATTGGCAGTGCTGCTGGTAGCGGCAGCAGCAGCAGCAGCAGGGTCCACCAATGGAGTCGACCGCATGGTGGGGCATTTACTGCTGCAGCGCTACAGGAAAGGGGCAGCGCACAGGCGACCGCAGATAAGTTTGGGTACAGGAGCAAGAAGGAATCTGCAGAGTCAGCACAAGCCCTCAAGCAGATTGAGCCAGCAGCCAGCAATCCTGCATTGTTGGGCGGCTTGATCAAAATGCCTTGGAGCAAAGACCGCAGTGAGGACCCGGCCAAGCCAGTGAAAGCAGGACTGGCTGGCTGGCTCCCAGGGTTGACTAAGCAGGCCAGCACTGCTGCCGGCAGCAGCAGTGGCAGCAGTGGCGGCAGCAGCAAGAGCGTCAGCAGCCGGCCTGCACCCGATGTATGGGCGTTGGTACAGCCAGCTAGTTTTGTGTACAGTGTGAGAGTGAACGGAAAGCAGTGGATTACCAGCCCAGTGCACTACCCCAACTCCAGCTTGCCCAGGATTGATTTTGAGGGCAACGTAACAGCAGGCCGGAGGGACCTGTTTGACGCCTCTGTCTTTGTTGAGGTAAGTACCAGGGCACTGAAAGGACAAGCGCAGTGACAGCAGCGACAGTAGCAGTAGCTGGGTGCAGGCACAGTGGGAGAAGAGACGGTAGCCAGCAGTGCTGGATAGCCTAGGCTTGCATCAGGGGGTTGACATCAAACCTGATAGGGCCCTCAAAGGCTGGGATAGATGCTACTAAGGCGTCAGCTGGGCTTTGTGCAGCACCCTCTCCATTTCCAAGCCAGTGTGACCATTTGTTGCTTGTCAGCACACATGTGGTACACGTACAGTACATAGTGAAGCAGATGGACGGCCCAGCAGCTAACCCACAGCATGCTGTCATGAAAGCCCCTATTCAGGGCTCCTGCAGTGCCCTGCACTCTGGCACATGCAAGCACTGTGGCAGCTTGAACAGTAACTAAGCTGCCAGGGGGCAGCTTGCGGAATGGTACTGTGCAGTGCATGATGACACTCACAGCAATGCGTTCCCATATAAATCTGCAGTCAAGGCGCCAGGGTGTGTGTGAGTTGGGGGGGGGGGATATCTGTGGTGTGGTTAGCTGCCAGTGTGTCTACGGCCATTCCCGCGTTCTACTGCTTTACCGGGGGGGTGAGGGTGTCACTCTTCACTGACGTCTTCCAGGTGTGAGGGAGGGGGGCTGCATCGTAGAAGGGCGGCCTTGATGGTGAACTGTGCTGTGTGTGCTGACCCATGCCGCATGATGGTGTGCATGAAACGTGCAGGGCATCAATACTATGGACATCAAGGTGACGCTCCTGCAGGACTCAGCACAGCTCAACAACGGCACCCACAACCGGACAGGTCCCTCCCACAACGTGACTTTCAACAGCCCCGAGATTGACTTTTACTTCTTCATGTGGGGCAACGCCACACACGACAGCAGGCCAAGTGCGGTAGTGCAGTTTGACAGCTGTAAGGCAGAAGGTAAGGCTGCACAGGCTGCTGTTGGGGCTGCAGCCAACAATGTTGTCGACATTGTACGTCCGATTATTATTGCCAGATATGATACTCGCACAGTCCCATCTGCAACCTGCCAGAATGAAGTGCAAGCCCTGAGCGCCAATTGTATTATCTGCCGCCAAAAGAGTGTCTTGTCACAACCCACTGTCTAAACCCCTCACATAACCATGGCATGCTTGACTGTGTGCTGACAATCCTGCAAAACCCTTGTTCTGACAATCCTGCTGCAGCCAGCATTGACTTCTCCAAGGCCCGGCCCACCCCAGTGCTGATCGACGGCTACCGACTCACCTACACACCCATACCTGATCGCACGACAGCCTTCTTTCTGCCGGTGTACTACATATACGGGCAGTTCCAGAAGGGCTTGGACGGCAGTACAGACCTAAAGACAGACAACACTGAGGGCAACATCAAGAGTTTTGGGTTGTACTTGACGCGCCTACCTGGCTCCCCATCCAACTTCAAATTCTCTGGACCCCAACTGTGAGTCATATGAGACTGCGCAAGAGACGTTTGGGTATGACATGTGATAGGGGCAAGAGCGAGCACAGCGCATGCTGCTTGCGCGAGCAGGAAAGTCCTGCTTTGATGCTTGGATTCATCAAGCAGTAATTTTGCAAGCTGTCTGGAGCAGGACTCAGAGTCATCACTGCCTTTTTGTGGGAGCTCTGGCCAGAGACATCATCAATTTTGTGATGTGCTGTGTTGTGTTGTGCTGTGCTGTGTTCCTCTACTGCAGGGATGGCTTGAAGGAGGGCTGGTGGCAGATGACAGTGGAGGGCTCCCTCTGGGTCCCCCTCCCCCACCTCGCACACCTGCTGTCACTGTCGGGTATCGACCGGTACGGCAACAGTGATGTGCTGTACAGGCAGGTGCAGCCAAACGGCCAGATCACAGACGGCATGTCACTGCTCAACTCGGTCAAGGGTGCTGGTTGGGTGCTGCCAGAGTATGCCAAGTAAGTGCTGGCTGGGAGGCCATGTTCAGCACACCAGCACACTAGTGCACTAGCGCAACTGTGCTTTCCTGACACCAGTAGTAGCCCTTCCAAGTCCTGTGGTCTGGGCATGGTGCCACCGGTCACTGCCTGATGCATGATTTAATTAGTGGCACTTGTTGTGGGCTGACGTTGGACAGGCATGTCACACATGGCTGCTGCCCAGACGGTTACGATGCACCTGCACAAGGCCCTGCTAGCGAGGCCAGGAAGTATGCCGTACTTGCGCGGCGCAACCGATTGTGCTGCACCACGCCTGCGATTATGCCACTGAAACTCATCTTGGCTGAGGAGAGTTGCCGCTCCAGCAACCAGCATTGAGCATGCTTCTTGGATGCACAGTGGAGAGCGCGCTGTGCACTATGCTTGACGAAGTGCCCCTGTGTGTCATGTGTTGTCCTGCAGCATGCAAGTCGGACTGCAGAAGGCCGTCACCGTGCTGGACTACTTCGAAGGGCCTTCAGCGCCATTGGTGGTGAGTCACAACAACATTCTTCCCACCTCTCCTGACTGCCGGGGTGCATGGAGGCGTGCTGTGCTGTGCCAGCTGAGTTGCAGGCTGCGTCAGTTGTGAGTTGTACTTACTTACTGCAAGGACGGCAACTTGCCCCTGTTGAGAAAGCTTGCTTGAACCCCTGTTGAGAAAGCCCACTACTTGATACTGTTGGGCCAACGTTGTTTTCTGCCACGCCACCCCATGCTGTGCTATGCTGTGCAGCTTGGTGACAAGGCGATGTTCACCTGGCAGTGGACAGGTCTCGACAGCGGCAACAACTACTGCAGGATCGAGGGCAAGGGCACCGTCAGCCTAGCAGGCAACTGCTCATCCCCACTGACCTACACAGTGCGCACAAACCTCAACCAAACACTGATGTTGGATTACAAGGACGTCTGTGGCAAGCATCACAACGCGTCTCTCACGTTTGGTCCGAGCTTTGGATGGCATGTAGAGGCTAAGGAGCTTGGTCAAGGTGACCTCACAGCAGTGCCTGCCAGTCCGCCTGCGTCGTTGCTGCAGAAGAACAGCGCAGGCAGAGGGCTGAGGGCTGCAGGAGCAGCAGTGTGGCTGAGGGCTTTCAGTGGTGCTGCTGCTGCGTGGGCGTTGGCTGTGCTTTTGGACCACTTGTAACATGTCTGTTGGCACACACTACCCTGTCAACTTTGACACACCACGTGTCAACTGTGCACAGTGGTATGCCTGCTGGTATGGTCTGTCAGATTCTCGTGCTACAGCTTATGTTTGTCGAGCGCTCTTGATGTCTGAGATCGGGTGTGCAATGGGCTGCTGCTAGGTGCCAGTGAGTGTTCCATATGCCTGATGTGTCTGGCAGCGGCTGCCTCTTGGATGCTACTGCCGGCTGTTCAGCACATGCGATGCGGCTTGAAGTTACATGTGTGTGGACACGTTGACGCAACTACCTGCTTGTGTGCTCAGGCATCGCACTGCAAGAATAGTATTCGTGAGCCATGGACGCACAATTGCATGTCACCGGCACGCGGCATGCAGCTTGCACTGTTGCGGCGGTCCGCCTTGCCAGGGACAGCTTGACTGCCACTCAAGTTGGCTTCTCGTGGTACAGCATTTCAGAATACACATGGTAGGGACGCCTTGCTTTGTGTTGTGACCTTACAGGTGTCGAGGGTCTAGTGACAATGTCTTTTGTGGTGACACCCGGTGCACACCGGCTGTCACACCTGCTAGGTCTGCGCATGGTATGTCCAGCTAGCTAGCAGGCACCGTGCAGGCTGCTGCTGTATTGTGATCGCACAGAATCGTGCTGTATTGTTTGCATGTGGCACAGCCCTGCTGAGCAGAATGCTTGTGTGAGCCCTTATGCCTGACCCACTATTTTTGGGGGGAGGTTGTTACAAGTAGATACTTTCACCGCAAAGCGGTACTCTCTACACTTGATCGACTGGGTAAGCCAAAGACGCACACCTGAACCGAGGGAACCTGCAAAGACACGTCAGACAAGACCAGCCCCCAAAAAAAACACACACAGACATGGCAACTGCCACACACACCGAGTATAGTATCGTGCTTTCAAGACTCAGTTGTAAATCTGCAGTCTACACATACCGTGCACGCACACACATGGGTCAGTCCTTCAAGCATATCAGAAACACTGTTGTACAACTAACACATCAAAGCCAGCACAACACCTTCTGAGCTAACACGCAAAGCAGTACCCACAGGGTGGCAACTACAAGTGCCCCTACCGCGACTCCCAACACATCTACTGAGCCCATTGTTGATGGGCTGACCCTGCGCCGCAAGCAAGCTGGGTATGGCATGGCGGCCACATAACCCAAGGGCTGCAGCGCAGGGCGGACTCCAAACAGGTTACCTTTCCCCAACAGGTAGCGCCTGTATACGTCCATGGCCGCGACACAGTGGGCCAGCTGACGCTGCTGAGGAGCACCAAATACACTCTGCATGCACTGCTGAGCGGAGTTGGTCACACTGAATGCAAACAACGAGGCATATTTGTCCCGGATGTGGTCATACGCTGGGCATTCCCAAATAAAGTGCAGCAAGTCTTCTGGCCTATCACCCCCGCACCTAGTCAGCATAGTGGCAGGCCACTCGGGCCGCAACCCCCTGCCACTGCACAGTGGGCATGAGCGCCCGCGTTCCTCGGCACCTGGCCCGTGCAAGCGCCCATATAGGTGGTGCCCACCAAGCCGGTACCGCCCTAAGCATCGAAGGACCCCCCTAGGCAAACACAAGTGCAGAAACTTGGGAGCATTGTCCCTACTGTGGACTGTATCTGCATCCAACTCATGCACCCAAGCAGCATGCGTCCTAACATGGGTGCCATCTGATACACCTTCTACTAGTGATACTATCGTATAGTAGTACTAGCTTGTGTTACAGCAGCGGTAGCCGCCTGACTTTACTGACCTGCTGGCCGCTTACAGGCCCTCTCAACAGCTGCAAGGCAGCTTTGTCTGCCTCTGCTGTCAACACTGGGGATGCAGCCACCCGTGTTGCGGCTGCGGCACACACAACGTTTTTGCGAGTCGACCTTGTTGAAGTGTGTCTGTTATGCTGAATGCGCCTGGCAGGTGCCATTACTGTATCTGTTGATACTTGTCTGTTCATCTAGGGGCTGGTTGAGATCACTGCTTGCTGCTTCTGCACATGCACTCACTTCTGCCACCACATGGATATCAGGGCAGATGGTTGACTGTAGATAGGCTGACAGCAGTGCAATGTGCCCTTGGCTTTGAGAGGGATGATGGGTACATGGTCGGCTTTGTTGGACCTCAGCACTACTATCCAGTGGCGCCTGTAATATGGCACTACAACATAGTTCCACTGCTTACAGCCATCCACGCAGCACACTTCTCATGGACTGTAAGTAAGC
The DNA here is from genome assembly GCA_007449985.2 of Desmodesmus armatus. NCBI lineage: Eukaryota > Viridiplantae > Chlorophyta > Chlorophyceae > Sphaeropleales > Scenedesmaceae > Desmodesmus > Desmodesmus armatus. The sequence goes on from VIIQ02000659.1 coordinate 66,438, forward strand.
TGTTTGCTTTCACGTCTGCAAGGCACACAGGTCGACCAGTACAGCATTGCACTCATGAACCACGTGCGTGCAAGACTTTCAACAGCCGCAGCTGCCAGGCATATACCCAGACAACTGCCCAGTGCCATGTGCATGCACTAACATGCGGAATGCACATGCAGAACACACCAAACCCCCCAGCAGGTGGGTGTGACAAGTAACAGGCTCAGCAAACACATTCAACCTTCCATTGTGCAGCACCAGATCAGCACAAGCCGTCTGCCCACTGACATGTCACGTGCGCACACTTGCTCTTGGCAGCTGTAACACGATCCCCAGCTGCAGCATGATCCTCAATACAACACTGCACCAGCTGTACTTTGCAGGCCATAAGCAAGGGCCAGGCGCAGTCAGGCGCGCTGTCATGTGCGCTACTGGTGGCAGTCCCACCACTGACCTGAAGGACAACAGGAAGGAACACTTCTCCAGCCATCACGCTCGAGACACAAACAAACAACACACTTGCTAGACGCCGGATCAGTGCAGTGCATCTGCACTGCACTTACCCAGCTATGTAGCTGCACACACCAGCAGGAGCGGCCCTGGCACGCTGCGCTGTTACAGCCCTGCACAAGCATTGACAGGCCCACACACTTGGGACGAGCAACACCCTAGCTATCCATGCGACTGCCAATGGGCGGACTGTCCTTGTGGGGCAGCCTTTGTGTCCAGTAGGGTTGCTCTGCATCACTCAAATGTATACCATCTATCAACACCGTAGGGATGGGATTGACACGCTCTTTCAGCGTCTACACAAACAGCTGGTTGCACTCCTTGTGCCAACGCAAACACAGCCTCAATGTCTACACACACATGAAATGCTCAGCAAGGCGCACAGCACGCCACATCACTGGCCCACAGAACAACACATCCTAGCCCGTACTGCACCCAAACATCAGGTCCATACAGGTGCCCCTTGTGGGCCGACAGCAAAAAAGAATGGCCACCAATATGCCTGCAACCGCCGCTTCAGGCAGTTGCCAGCACTGGCGACGCAGCAAGGCAAAGTGCCGATGCAACTGCAGAAATGACCGTCCCTACCTCCCCACCAAAAAAGCACGACAGACAAGGCAGCGCGGCCGCTGCAAATAGAGACAAGCTGATGCGACAAGGCGCAAGTGTACTGCTGGCGCAGTCTTACTTGCCCCGCGCCTTGGCAACAGTGAACAGGATGCCAGCGCCCAGACCGATCAAGATGCTGGCCAGGTTGTGTGGGTTAGTAGGGTCCTTGAATGCCAGGATGCCCACAACGGCCACAGGGATCTTGTTGAGAGCGCCAACAAGGCTGTAGATAGTGGCCGTTGTCTGCGACAGGAACCACAGCGCTGAGAAGCTGATGCCGAAGCCTATCAAGCCGCCCACCAGCGCGACTGCCAGGAACATGGGGTTCTGCAACGCCGGCTGCTGCAGGAGGCCCTTGTGCTCCCCAAAGAAGAACATCAGCACGAGGATGGGTGGGATGGACAGCAGGTTGTTGTAGTAGACCATGCTGAACTCGTCCATCTTCTGCTTGTTGGTGGTGTGCTCGGCCACCTTATCCATGACTGAGCGCAGGTACAGCGCGTACGCTGAGGTGAAGCCGCAGTTGGCGATCTGCCAGCCATACCCGCTCCACGTGAAGTTGATGTCTGTGTATGCACCCACCATGGCCGACAGCAGCATGAGGAAGAGCGTGGCCCAGATCTGCGCGCTGTAGCTCTTCTTGTAGATGGTGACATCACACACGGCTGTGACGAAGTTGCTGACGTTCTTCCAGACGGTCACCATGGCCACACCAACGTGCTGCAGGGCGTAGAAGCTAGACCCAATCATACCCACAAAGATGAGGTTGACTGGGAACCACACTGCCATGAGGTCTGGCTTCAACGGCTGCAGCTTGACCACGCCTGCCAGCTCACACATCTTCACCAGGAACGCTGCTAGCGCACACTGGAAGCACAGCAGTGCGTTTGGTGCTGTGAAACCAAAAGACTTGGGATTGAGGGCATGCTTGTTGAGCAGCACCATGCTGCCTGATGCCGCGCAGTAGCACATCCCAGCAAACAGCACTGTGGGGATGCCCATGGTGCTGTGGTGGTGCGGCTGCTTGGCGCTGGGCATGTCGTCACGTAGTTTGTGGGTATCTAGCAGGCCTGACTCTTCATCCAGGCCCTTTTCACCGAAGTCTGACCGTTTCAGGGGCGCTGCTTTGAGCATGACACCAGACGTCTGTCTCCCCCAGTCTCCAGTTGCTGTTGCCTGATGCTGCTGTGGCGGGAGTCTGACTGAATCAACGACACAGGGGAGGCCGGCAGCTGATCAACACACTCAGGCAAGACGAAAAGGCTGTCTCGACGTCGCAGAGTTGCTCTTGGAGTTGAGCGCAGCAGAGAACAGCAGAAAAATGAGAGTCCGAGATGGAGACAAGCAACAATCTGCGATCTTTGCTTCTCGTCTACTGTAAACAATGATGAACAAGCTGTAGATGTTTCATCGATACAGATCAGAGCACTGCATTAGGTGCTTCGCCGAAACAGGCCACGGCAGTTACAGCTCACAGCTGCTGGGTTTGGGTACAGGATGGCTACACCCAGGCGTCCACACTGTGGACTTCACAGCAGTACCACCCCCCCCCCCACACACACACAAAACGTTGAGGCACGAAGCACATATCAGAACAACCCCCAGCCAAAACACACCCTGTGCGTCATGGACTGCACACAGCGCACAGCCTCAGCAGTAAACTCCCGTGCAGGAGCAGCAACCACACCCATCCTTGGCACAAGATCTAGGTGTGCAGCATCCAGGGCAGCTGCCCAGGCGCACAGCAACACGGGGCACGATTAGCACAGTACTGCCACTGCACTGCTGCTGACTGCATCCAATTATGCAAGCCCCAGCCTGGGCAGGAGGGCAGTGATATAAAAGTAACCCAGTGCTCCGGAAAAGATGTAGCTGTCAAACCTGTCCAGCAGCCCTCCATGTCCTGGGATCAGGTTGCCAGAGTCCTGCAGCCAAAACAGCAGCAACAAACACGATGGTCAGTCTCGCAATGTGCGGCAATGTTTAGTCGCGCTTAACCGTGGCAGCGGCACAGCCTGACTGCCTAGTCTCCTTGCTTCAAGGGTGATACCACCAGCCTGATACAGCCAGCAGCATTGCAGCACTTTCCATGCATGTGACGAGAGTCTGCCTACTGCGTCAACCCACCTTCAGTCCAGCATCCCGCTTCATGATTGATTCTATGAGGTCGCCAAACAGACTGCTGGTGAATGTCAGCACCTGCAAGCAGCACACAAGCTCGTGGTGGGTTCAGGGGGGAGGTGTGGTTGCTGCTGCAGCTGCACCAACGTTCTGCTCAGTGGCTGCTGCTGTGCCCGTGCCACACAGTACCACAAGGGGGGGGGGGGGGGGGGGGAGGTGTTACAAGTGGATACTTTCACCGCTGGGCAGTTGTCCTGCCTTGTGCAGTTGACAAGCATACTGACCGCAAAGCAAAACGCCACATCACACCCCTGTCATGCCACTCCCTCCCCTCCAGCATGTACACACACGATACCCACGTCCACACTCATCCTCTATGTGTCTTGGTCAGTGCGAGAAGCAGTCACCAATCACATAAGAGCCCGATTGATTACTCACCCCATACCCAGCAGCGGCCAGCGCATTGCCAGGCCAACTGAACAGCTTCCAGAACAGCACCGCCACTGCAACAGCAGAGGCCAGGCCCCCCAGGGCGCCTTCCACGGTTTTCTTGGGGCTGATGTCTGTCAGCTTTGTGCGCCCCAGATTCTTGCCCACAAAGTAGGCCCCTGTGTCAGCTGCAATGATGCATGCAACTGTTGTCAGCGTGGCGATGAGGCCCACAGTGAGGTCTGGCAGGAGCTGCGTGATGCCTACAATGACCTGCGGCGCAGCACACAGCACAGCACAGCACAGCACGGCACGGCACCGCACAGCAGCACCACAGCAAACAGGGCAGGGCAGTCAATACTGTCAGACCGTGCAGCCTGACGGCCTGGAGTCGAACACTGACACGAGACTGCATGTAAACACAAGCAAGCAAAGAGCATGTTGATGAGGCATGCATCGCGCCTCCACCTCACTGACAGCAGCTGCAGATCCAGCAGGGGGTTCGACTGTGGCCACCTGCTGTGCCAGCCGTGCTGCACCGTGCACATTGATAGTGTGAATTCGATATGTCACAACTTTGGATGGTGGATGCATTGGCTGGATGCACTCCCTGTGTTTACACACCTCAGTGCTAACTCCAGGCAGCTGCAGGTGGGGGCCTGTCACATCAAGGTTGCGCAGCTTGATCCAGAAGCTGGGCAGGTAGCCTGCAGGCACCAAAGCAGCAGCAGCAGCAGTGCGCAAGTCAAGAGTGTTCAACAGCACACACTATGAAGCCGCCATGCAGGCCACTGCAGGCGTACATGCAGGCCATGACCGGTTTGCAGTTCAAAGCGCAGAAGGAATGTAGCCCAAGCAGGGCCATCACAGCTGACGACTCCAGATGCAGAGATCTGGGAATACCGCCACCCTGCTGCTGCAGGCTTGTCCCTGTGAAGGGCTGCAACGTACTCTAGAGGTCCCAAACGCTGCAGCCCCCCCTCCCCCGGGGCAGCAGTTGCCAGTGATCTGCTGACTGTGTCATCCGCCCTGCTTGTGGCCAGCACGCTGGACCGTAATTGACAGGAGCTTGGCTGCATGCTTGTGCTCACCGCAGTAAAACAGGCCGAAGACAGATGAGGCCAGCTGAGCAAATTTGGGCTTTGGTGTGCCCAGCACATTCAGCACCAGCAGGCAGAAAGCAGCTGCTGACATGGCTGCACCACTGCGTCCGTGGCTGCGATACAACACGCGCAAGACAGCGGTGACACATATTCAGAACAAAATCATACCTGCGCGCAGTGTGCTAGCTACTGCTTGGCTTTGAGCAGCCAACAAACCTAACAAGTAACAAGTGCAAGTCAACCTGCTGCACGACTGTCCACGAACCAGCTTATATCCATTCAAGTAGGAACATGCTGCACCGTGCTGTGCTGTGCAGGATGAAACAGCACGCTGTGCTGTGCTGGCGTGCCAGTCAGAACTCAGTTAGCTCATGTAGGCCTCTGCAGGGAGGTGCGTTTTAAGCGTGCTGGCAAAACCTTACATGCTTGTGCAAGCGCCCTTGCACCATGCACAGTTCAAAGCAAACTGCTTTGTTCCGCTGAAGCACTGCCAGCTTACCTGAAGTAGGTGAAGATAGTAATGCTCAAGCAAAGCGCTGTTGTGGCCACACTGACAAAAGGTGATGGCGGGGGCATCCCCTGTGATATCCCTGAGCTGGTGAGGAAGCCATAGAACTCCTGGGTGGCGTGGAACACCACAAACATTGTGGCGCACAGGTACAGCAGAGAGCCCTTGGCCACAACTGCTGCTCCGCCAAAGCCCAGAATGATGCCGAAGATCACCCTGTTGATGAAGTTGCTGACTTTCTTCTTGCCCCCTTGCTGCGGTGGCTCCTGCTGCTGGCTGAGCTGCGGCAGCGGCTGCGCCACCTCTGCTGCTGACTGCTCTGCTGCGGGGGTGGGTGCGGCAGCCTGGTGGTTGTTGCTACCGGCGTCAGTTGCAGCTGCGGGGGTTGGTGTTGCATCAGGCTGGCCTGGTTCTGGGACAGCAGCTGCTGAGGAGTTGATGCTCACTGCTGGCTGCCCAGCAGCGCTGCTGCCATCTAGCGGTGCAGCACGTCTATGGGTCACATGCTGCTGCGCCTGCAGGAGGAGCACTGAACTGTGGTGTGCCTGCTGAAAGGGTCGCAATGGCCTGGCAGTTACAAAAGGCTTGCTCAGGATGCACGGCCGGCCAGGTGCAGCAGCTAGCTGCCGCCCTAGCCGGATGTCCATGCCCTGAAGCTGACTAGCTGATTGTCAGTATGTCCAGCGAGCCAGCCTGGCTGTGCGCTCACGGTCTGAAGTCTATTGATCCAGTGATCGGGTATCACAATGATGCTGAATTCAGGTGTTGCACAGCGTATCAATGCAGCTGCACCGGACGATGGGTGCTCGAGCACTTGGACACGACCGGTGGATCGGTTGCACTGGGAGCAGAATAAGCAAGCACAACAGGTGCGCAAATGCGTGTACGCAATCCGCCAGTGAACGAACGCACTTGCACTAAACCGCAGCACGATCTAACTAGAGTGGAGACAACCGGTGAGCGCCGGTTGTGCAGGACAGCAGATTGGGTTGGGTTTTTCGGCGACTTGTATTGGCTATGTATACAGCTTATTGCATGAGCTGACCTCGCCAACCCCCAGCCATGCCAGCCTGGCACCATGACAACCACCTTCCTACCACGGCTGCAACTTGCCGCATTCACAGCTGAAACCCTACTAGAGAGCACCTGTCAGCTGTCTGGTTCACATTCGCTCTTGCACTGCTTTCCTGTACTGCACCTCTGACCGTGGTCATACTCAGCCAGCTGCCAGCAAGCCAAGGCTGAATCCAGACGAGTTGCTGACAACAAGATGAGTCCTTTGGAACATAAAGAGGTAGCTAATGCCTGTAAAGCAAGCTCCATGGTGTTTCTGGAATGCACTGCCTGTGTCACAATGTGCAGCTGTTAGCTGAGGGGCGGTTTTCGTGTACTTGCAGTGGTTCACACTACTCAGCTGGTAAGATTGCGTTCCGCGTGACTTGAACTTGCCTCCAGCTGCTTTGTTCAGGCAAACTGATTGTGACTGAGCCAGCAGGCAGTGTGGGCATCACACCCCATGAAAGGCAGTGCACCTGTGCCAAAGTGAGGCCATGCTGTTGTAGTAAGATCGCAGAGGCTGAAGCTGCCGTGTCTGTCAACGGAAACAAGTGGATAGTGATGCATGCATGTGCAGCTGAAGCTAGACGAGCTTCGGGCCATGCTGGTATGCTATCAGCACACTTGTCGGATGGCTCAACTGCCTAACCCCCTAAAGGAACGTGCCGCGGCAAAACCTGACACCTTGTAGAAACTGGTCTGTGCTGATGGAAACGCCCACCCACCCCACCATTCTCCCACTCTGTTGGACAGATCGTTCATAATCTGTGAACATGAGCAGTAGACAATTGAGGCTTTGCTTTGCTGGCACCGTATGCGCTTCTGTCTTTTGGCACTATGTGTGCTGCTGAAAGTTGCAGCAGTTGCAATGCTGGCTGCAGACAGCAACATGGCGATCGTGCCCCAAAACACAGCTGCTGCTTGGGACCGAGCATTTGATACTCGACAAGATGCACACCTGCCTGCCTGCCCCCCAACAGCACTTGCTGGGGACGCCAGCGTCAGCTGTTGGCAGCTGCTGCTACGAAACCACACCCTCACATCCCTGCACCATCATCAAGGGCTGCTGCTCGCACCGTGCGCGCTGCACGTGGGTGTTACAACACATGGCTGCTAGAAATCCAGCGTCCATGTGCGGCTGCTGGCTGCAACCGCTCAGCTGTCCTGCACCACTGTTGTGCCCTTGCCCTTGAAGCTCTGCTCCTGGGCAACTGTCACAAAGCTGTACATCTCCTCCTGCAAAAAACACAACCAGCAGGGCAGGCACAGAAGCAGCAGAGGCAGGCAGCAAACAGCAACAATCATTACTATAGAGCTCACAATGACCAGTGCCTTTCATTGTGCAAGCATAACCCACTGATCCCTGCGCACAGGCGCTGCACCACTAGCAGCATGTGCGTGTCTGATGCACAGAGTTTGTGTTGCCCAGCAGCAAATTTGTGTGCGATGCACAGAAATTATCGCGGCACGCAGGGTTTGTTGCATCCACACCCAGTGACCAAGCATGAGCAAGCACTAGCAGGCCAGCATAATGATGCAGATTTGATTTATGCATTGCTTGCGGCCTAGACAATGCCACCCAGACCTCCTTAACCGGGAATGCTATCAATTCCTTTCCACCCCCTCCCCATGCTACCAGCTACAGCTGGCTGCAGCTGCAACCTGAAATGCGTCAGCTCCCACTGCTGGTCTTGCTGCTGCCAGTGACATTTCACTGCTGCTGCTTGTCCTGCTGCTGAAACTGCTCCTGCGAGGCCAAGGCATAAGCCGGCTTATGGCCAAGGGCCTCCTACGACCCCACCAGTCAGGCGCCGTGACAAGGCCCCCGCTCAGTAATCCCCGCATCCCAAGCAACTGAGCCCGCACATGCCTTGCGTTGCAGCACGGTGTGCTGGCCCGCAAACTCCAGGCTGCATCAGCACAGCATGCATCGCTGCGCCAAACTGTGCTGCCACAAGCTGCGTTGCAGGGCCTCACCACGCGCGACAGCTGAACCGCCTGAGCATGTCTGGCATGCCCTGCCTATGCAAACATCTTTCTCTGCACTGTCGAACTGACTGTATTGCTACTGCTGGCTGTGAATATATGAGCTGCAGCCGCGCCTGGCTGGTGCTGCTGCTGGTGCTGCCACCGGCTGGAACGCCCACAGCTCGCCGCCGCCTGTTGCTGCAGCTGCTGCTGATAGTTTGAGACGCTCCACCATGGGCGCTCAAGCATCTGTCACTCCTTCGCTTGCTGCTGCTGCTGTTGTGCCTGGTGCTGCAGCAGCAGCAGCAGTTGAACTGCTACTGCCTGGTGCCTCTTTACTGCTTGCTCCGAGCCCCAAAGCTTCTGGGAAAGCCCCAGAAGACTTTCCCACAACCCACCCCAAGCCCACCACCCGATCCCACCCCATACCTTAGCGTCCTCGTCGTCGTTGCGCCTCCTGCTGACCACGATGCGGACCCTGCTGGGGACGTTCCTGACGCCCTGCTTCCAGACAGCCTTGTTCAGGTTGACGTCGATGCGGACATCCTTTGTGCCCATCATCTTGGATGCAAAGGCCTTGATCTCCTTGATAGCGCGGGGAGCACGCTTCTTGAAGTTGATGGAGTGCAGCTTCTTGTGCAGGTTGACGGTGTACTCCCTGGTCACCACCTCCTTTGAACGGCGCTCCTTCTTGGCCATCTGCAGCAGGCAGCAGCAGCAGCACAGTCTGTCTAGCTGCCCCACCAGCCTGGAGACCAGTGCCTGTCTGATACTACTGCTGTTGTATCCAGCTGGTTGTGCCTGTCGACCAGCGTGTGGGATCGACACCAAAGCTCTTTATAACATATAATCTGCAACATTACAGCCTGCCCTGGCCTGACGCTGGAGTTGGGCCGCAGTCGCCAACAAGACCATGGGGACACACCTTGGCTGGTTTGTTAGCGCCGCTATGGAAATAGCTTGCTAACCTGCTGCGGGAAAGAGGAAGAACGACAGCAGGGCGCCAGCTTCTGGCATTCGCATTGCCAAAAACCGAGCAGTGGGGTCTGCAAGGACAATGTCAGCAAGCGCCCAGGATGATGATGTATTCTTTGTTCCTCTTGTTTGAACCCCTAAAAAAGTTTGAGGACTTCACAACCAAGCCTGCATTGGTACTTGTGCAGAAGGACCCAACTCACCCAAGGCAGCTTCACTCATACGTCCAACAGAGAGGAAGTTTTAGCTGTAGTGCATGGACCTTGATCCATCAGTCAGTTCTGTAGGATCCTGGTTGCCCTCTTCAGCCAGGCCATGTCCTGGGCATCGGTGACTCTGGTCACACCACAGCAGTGGTTGGCCCTGGGTTAGGCAACAGCCTAGCTTTCTTTCCCTGTCTCGTTGGGCTTGGGACAGCTTTGAAATACCGAGACACATCAGCAGGACTCCATGAGACGTGCTGCTTGGCCCTGCCTAGTGGTGGTGGGGGTGATGCTGCTGGTCTTGACCCCAGCAGTGCATGCAGACCTGGGCCTTTTCAGCAGTAGCAGCAGCAATAGTGGAGCTGGCAGTAGCAACACTGCAGCCAGCACAGAGGAGAAAGGCAGCAGAGATGGCGAGCACCATCCGCAAATCATTGTGACAGGAGCAGAAGTGGGTGTGGAAGAGAGCCCGGAGCCAGGTAGGCTGCCCTCATCCCCTTGCTGCCTCCTTTTTTACGTGCTTAATGCAACATAACGCATGTCACAGCAGCAGCATCTGTCTCCCTTCGAGGGGTACCTGAGCGTGGTATGCGTTGGGTGAAACACAATGCTGGGTAGCCCTACTAGAGGCAGGCTCGCCAGTGCATATGCACCCTCACCTCCTGACAGCCAGATCGCTGGCCACAGTTCAAACACCACACGTCCACACATCACACTGCTCCTTGCCATCCTGTCTGCATGCCCAGCAGCTCCTGGAGCCAGCTCCCCAGGGCCTTCAGAACCCACAGAGCCCACCTTGCTAGGCGACCTCATCAGTGCAGCATCAGGGGAGTCCAACGGCACAATCGCACAAGTGCTGGACAAAGCACTGGCCAAGGAGTTTGCGCAGGAGAGCAAGAATGCGGAGGAAGGCAAGGGCAGGACCTTCAACGAGACAGTAAACAGCGAGGAGGTGCGCAGCATGATGCTGTTGGTGCTGAGGCCCTGCATGCAGCATACATGCCACCAGCATCAGCAGGAAAGCAGCTGATGGCAGCTCTGCTGAGGCCCAGAGGTCATGTAGTGACAGATGGCAGAGCCCTGGGGCACAGCAGCTGCAGGCTCTGGCAGGACCCCCTGCTGCCGCTATGCCCAAGCTCAGCAGAGTGTAGTGATGCTCAAGATAAGGGGTCGCTCAGCCAGCAGTAGCATAGCAGTGTGTTGTGGCAAATCAGGCTGTGCTGTGATGGCAATATGCAGGGCACCAGGTTCTATCCTACAACGCTGCCTGTGGGATATGTTGGCCAGCAACAGCAGGCCAGCCTCAGTATGCAAGCTGTGTCAGCAGGCAGATGAGTTGCAGCAGCAGACAAGCATGTCACAGCGTCAAGGCGGCGAGGTTGACACTTCAGGCTCTGCCATTGCCAGTGTGGACCTGTTGCTGTGGCTTCACCTGCGGTGTGCTGTGTCGTGCTGTGCTGTCTGCTATGATGCGCAGGGGGCAGCAAAGGTAGAGACAGTGGTCCGCATCAGTGCAGGAAAGCGTTCCGACGAGCACGCCAGCGACAGCACCTCGGACCCAGCCGCCAATGCCACCAGCACTACCGCAGCGCAAGCCGCAGGCACCCCCTCCACGTTCAAGAAGACAAACAGCAGCAGCAGCGGCTCATCTGGCAGCAACACTGGCAGCAGTGGTAGCAGCAGCGGCAGCCATGCGGAGAAGGAGTCGTCTGTTACGGAGCGGGGTGTTGACAGGATTATTGACAGCCAGGACAATGAGTTTGTGCTGTCGGCACCACCGAAGGATCAGGTGGCAACTCTGACATTGGACCCGCTGCTGATCCAGGACCTCACTTTGCTGTTCGCCTCTGCAGCGGTAAGCTGGGCCAAAGTCAGTTGGGTTGATATGAGTGGAACCTGAAGCCAACAGCAGTGAGCAAATTGCTCAGGGCCTGTGCGCATGTACGCATTATAATCAATGCTGTGTTGGAATGGCTGTAGCTTATGTCTGCATCATGCATAAAGACTTCCATGCAAGGTTTACACTCAGAGCTGCTTCTGCTTCTGATCAGAGTGTACTGTGTTTGCTGGCTGCAGGTAATGGGCATGGTGTTTGAGAGCATAGGGCAGCCAGTGATCAACGGCTACCTAGTGGCCGGTGCCATTGTGGGCCCAGGGGGCCTGCAGTTGATCAAGGAGCTTGTGCAGGTGTGTAGGACCCGGGTTTAGGGTGCCCAGTACAACAGTTTAGGCGTGAAGTACAGGGGTGGGGGTGTACAGGACAGAAAAGCATGCCTCCGGCTGCCGAGGCACAGTTGCGTTGGATGCCTGAACAGAAGCAGCACATGCACGGCACGAGGGTCTTGTCAATGAGGATACGCCCACAGTGCAGAACCCACGGCCGTGCACCTTTTCTGCTGTCCCTCTGCCGTCCATTTGGATCATACATGCCGGCTCCCAGTAGCATTCAGCCATTCCTATCTGCAGACCCAGATGCAGCAGTGTAGCTCACTTGTGTGTCGTCCGATGCGTGATGGCTTGCAGGTGGAGTCACTGGCGCAGCTAGGAGTCCAGCTGCTGTTGTTCCACCTTGGCCGTGAGCTGTCCTTTTCCAAGCTCAAGGCTGTCTGGTCTGTGGCGCTGGTGGGAGGGGCGCTGCAGATTGTGGCGCTCAGCGCACTTGGGGGCGTGGTGGCGGCGATGATGGAGAGCCCTGTGACTCAGGTACGAGGGAGGAGGTGATGAGTGGCAACAAGCTTTGGGGTGAAGGGGTGAGTGCGGTAGGAAATTGTGCAGTGTTTTATGTTGGGGAGGGCGGCGGAGTCACACTGTCTTGGCTTCAGGGCTTGAAGAAATGACTCAGGTGACGGCCGACCGGCAAGGCTAATATGCTGGTGGGAAAGTGCGTCCACCAAAGGCACGTGGCAGTTGGTTGCGCCTGGCAGCCTGACAGCTGCTTGACTATTCATGACGGCCCTTGTCTGCCCACAGAACAGCGGCGAGTTGCTATGGTTCTTGCCAGGGATGGAATCCAGTTGCTATGGTTGCAGAACATGTGTGTGCGCTGCAAGTGATTAAGTTAGGTAGTAAAGGAGGTAGTAAAGGAGGCAGCTGCCATGCGTGGTGTCTGATGCTGTGGCTGCTGCCGTCTTGTGCCTTTGTCCTCTGCTGCAGGGCATCTTTGTTGGTGCACTGCTGTCCATGTCATCCACCAGCGTCGTGGTCAAGTGCCTGGATGCCCTTCGCATGAATGGCACAGCATTCGGCCAGATCGTCATCGGCACGCTCATTCTGCAGGTGAGATTGGGCCTCCTGCCTTTGTTGTTGACTATTATCACTCATCAAAACTAGCTACCGCATCATGCTGGGCAGGGGGCCTCAAAAACTGGTTTTGGGCGGGCGCATGAACTGCAGATGTCCAGGGTGATATATAACCTGGACCACATGGTCACTGGGACAAAGTTTTTATGGCGTCTGAGCTTTGCTTAGTGCCGCTGAACAAGAACAGCTTTCACACTGCTTATGGCTGCGCCCGCTCTCACACTGCTCTGGTTGCCGTCATCCTCCTGCACTGTACCGCACAGGATTGCTCTGTGGGAATCATGTTTGCGTTGATGCCAGCTTTTGGTACAGCAGCAGCGGCAGCAGCCAGCCATGCAGCAGGTGGTGCAGGCGGCACTGCATCATCTGGGATAGGTGCAGCTGCCTGGCTGGACATTGCTGTGCTGGTGTGCATCGTGTTGGTGAAGCTGCTGCTGCTGGTGGCTGCGTCCTTTGCAGTTGCGAGGCTGGTCCTGCCGACGGCACTGCAGCTGCTGCTGAGGTAAGCGGGGCGAGGCAGGTTGGGGTTGGGCTGGAGAGGGGTCCGTTGTCATTGAAAGTTTCAGTGGATGGATTGGGGCTTTGGGGGACAGAAGAGTTATGTGTGGGTCTCGGGTATTCAATGCACCGGGCCTGAACCACCCAGCTGGGTGTTGCTGCTTGTTTGCTAAGCCCGTGCTGTGTTGACAAGCAGCTGCCACCACCCACTCTCCCTACCCAAGAAAAGCAGCAGCAGAGGGCAAGGGAGTGCAGCCTGGTGCTCTGGCAGTTAGAGACTCGAGGAAAACGTTCACATATGGTGTGGGTGACTATTCCAACGAAGTAGACATATTCATTAATCACCAACGCTTGTTATGTTTTCCTGTGGTTGCCTGCAGGTATGCCAGTGGTGAGCTGGTGCAGCTGAGTTTGGTCAGCTTATGCCTGTGCTCAGCATGGCTGTGTGGACAGCTGGGCCTGTCAGAAGAGCTTGGCGCTTTCATGGCAGGTGAGCAGGGCGTGTGGAGGGCCATACGGGTTGGCCTGTCATGCTGTGCATGTATGTGAGAAGGACACTTGCTGTGCATCAGCCTTGCTCTTCCTTTGAGGTACTGTCTGCTTTCAAGTTGCTGTTGCACGGATTGGAAAGAAGAATCTGCTTAATTTTGTTGTAGCAGCAGATGACTGTTGGGGGCTTACTCAGGTTGTGTGCGGACAACCCTAACTGCGTGCAGGAGCTATGATGGCACTAGCTGAGCAGCGCCTGGTGGCTTCGGGTCACATGGTACCCTCAAGTGCCCCACATAGCCCCGGCAGCAAGGGCCACCTCAGCGAGCCTGACAGCCCGACATCCATCACGCCTGCAGTGCTGCCGAAGTCCGCAGCACCAAAACACAACACTGCAGCTGTTGCGTACTACCGCCACGCGACGCAGCGCCAAGTGCCGCGCGGCCCGACGGAGCAGCAGTCCTCTCGCGGCAGCTACCATGATACGGAGTCTGGCGACGTCATAGCAGCAGTGCATGACTTGGATTCCACGAGTTTAACGGCGCAGCTGCATGACCTGCATCACCAGCAGCACGTAGCGCTGCTGGCAGGGCAGCAGCAGCAGCCGAGCGGTGGGGGCATCGGGCCGATCGGCAACAGCACGAGTGCGCCGGGCGGCTCACCGCGCGCGGGCAGTGAGGTGCACGGACCGAGTGTGATGGCAAACATTGAGAGCATACAGAACGTCCTCACGGCGCTGTTTGTGGCAAGCATGGGCTTGATCATGAGTCCGATGTTCCTATGGCACCATGCGTCGGTGCTGCTCACGGGCGCGCTGGTGGTGATGCTGCTGAAAGCTGCGGTGGTGACGCTGGTGGTTCGAATGTTTGATGTGCCGTTGAAGCTCAGCCTTGCCGTGGGGCTCAGTATGGCACACATTGGGGAGTTCAGCTTTGTGCTGCTGTCCATGGCAAACCAGCTCAAGCTGCTCTCGTCACAGGTGAGTGGTGGGAAAGAGGAAAAGAGATCAATCTGCCGGTGGTTGTGAGGCATTCCACTGCTGAAACTTGTGCGGCACCTGTGCGCTGCCGTTTTGCGTAGCAGTGATCATCGGCCACTGTATGCCTCTCTTGCCTGCTGTGCTCCTGGTTGCATGGCCCCCATCTGCATTTGTCCAGCTCAGCGCATGCTGTCTCGCCCATGTGGTTGTTGAAGAAAATTTATTGGTAGGGAGACTGACTGTTGTGGTGCAATGCAGGTGTACATGCTGCTGCTGGGCGTGACAGCAATGTCACTGCTGACCACGCCCGTTGTCATCATGGGCAGCATACGATTCCTAGCCATGGCCAAGGAGGGGCACCACCAGATATACATCACAGGTACGTGGAGGGCTGTATTGCTGCTGAGTTGCTGGGGGTGCTTCGTCCTGCAGCTGTCTGAGGCATGTCTATGGGATAGCAAGATACCGTCTTGATGCTCTGTTTGAGCTTGATGTCATCAGGACAGTCACAAGTTCACAGCCGGCTGTGCTAGCAGTCGCTGCGATGGTCATCAGCGGTGTCTGTACTACACAAGACAGCACAAGTACACATATACGTGGTGCTGCATTGAGGGCAGCACGGCTCACCATTCTGGTGTTGTGTCTGTTTGTGGTGTATGCAGGCCCACGGCTGCGGCTCAGCTGTGACCGGGAGTAGGATCTGTCAGCCGTCGGTGACAACTGTGCCGGTGTTGTGGCAGGCATGTGTGTACAGGTGGTAGCCATCACTTTCATGCAGCGACGCCCAGTGTATGCACTTGTCAGCGTTGTATCCACCATTCTGTACAAGCACAGCTGCAAGCTGCACGCCTGCAAACACACATTGCAGTGCGGCCCACTTGCAGCTTCCTCGCACCTGGCCTTGACGACGTGCTGGGGGACAGCTGGGTGTGTGCTCAGGTGAACAACAGCCATTGACAGGTTTGGTTGTGGCACAGGTCGTGTATGTCCCTGTGGGGACATTGGTTCATGTGCGCCCGTTTCACCGTGATCCGTTGTGCAGGTTCTTAGACAGGGGACACTGCGGTGGGGCTGGAGCATGACCGACCACATGTTGGCGTCAAGGCAACTGCAGCCGCTGCGTCGGCTTGCAGCAGTCATGCATTGGCCATGAGTGGCGCTGGGTGTTGAGCATGCACAGCAGCTTGTATGTTTCGCTCAGCTCATGAGTGTTGTGTTGATTGGAGTGTGAGTGTAGTTCAGAGTGCAACAGTTGCACAAACAGCAGCAGCAGCCTGTGGCAGGCTGCCTCCAGGCGGCTGCCTGCATGCTGTTCATTTCGGCACTGCTGCACCTTACACACTGAAAAATGTGTCATGAACACCAGGCCCTTCATCCCATCGGCTTGAATTGGTCTGTGGCTTTTGAAATACAGTTGCAAACCACCAGGAAAACTGCTAACATTGGACGCACACTTTTGGCGTGCTCCATATCTTCGGCTGCACTTGACAACCTACTTCTCAAAGTTTCGAAACTTTATCGTCTCTGCTGTAGTCAGTTGGCCTGTTCACATCGCTGTCACCAAGATCAAGTCAGTTGTCCTGTCGTTTTGCGGGGAGTAGCTGCTTCGGATTACAGCATTCAGCACGTCCGGGGGTTCTCAATCGTCTTTGCCATCAGCAAGCTCCCGTCAACTTGCTCCCAAGGCAGGAGACAGTGCAGCAGCAAACTGTAGTATTTGTGTCTGCTCTGTCTTGGCAGTGTTGGCCAGCGCCCTAGCAACATCGTGCTGGTTCTGTAGTTCACATCTTCAGGGACTTCGCCTCAGCACACATACCTAGGCAGGCCAGGCTGGGGCCAGCATGGGGGACTCGGGGCCCTTCACGGTGGGTGCCGCTGTTGTTGCAGCTCTGTGCTGCTGGACGAAGTTGGCCAGCTGTTGTGACTGGATGTTCCGTGCTTACTGTGCTGCAGGTTGGGGAGAAGGTTCTTGTGCCCCACACAGACAAGTTCTATGAGGCAAAGATTCAAAAGGCACAGCGGCGAGAAGATGGGCTCTGGTACTACTTCTTACACTACCTAGGTGAGTGACCTTGCAGCTGCAGCTTCAGCACCTGTGCTGCCAAGCTTCTGTAGCAGCAGATGCACACAAATACACTCCCTGCAACCAGGCGCAGTTGCACTCTGCTGGCCTCTAGCATGTGCGCACATGTCCTGGAAGGACCATGCAGTGCCCTTATCAGTGGCGTTGTACAATTGTTTGCTGTGCAGGCTGGAACAAGAAATGGGACGAGTGGGTTGAAGAGACAGGCTTGAAACGGCCTGGCGAGGCCGTAGTCACTGCAGCTCCTGCAGCAGCTGCAGCCGCTGCAGGGCCAGCAGCAGCAGGTGCAGCAGGCGTGGGCATGCAGTCCACCGCAGCACCAGGCTTTGCTGCTCCTGCAGGTGCTGCTGGCGGCACCGTCAGCGGTGCCGGCAAGTCAAAGTCCAAGCAGCGGAAGTCAGGGGTGACAGGAGAGGCTGGGGCGTGCTGGGGTTGGGGGGCAGTGGAGGCATGGCTGCAGGAGCAGCAGGTGAGGCATATCTTTGCTGCTAGGTAGCAATTGCCTAGTTCAACAAGAAGTTCTTGTGCATTGCATTGCTTTGCAAGTGTGAGGCCAGCTGCAGCAGTCAGAGTCGTCTGAAAGCCATGTACTGGGCGGTGCTTGCCTGTCACTGTTGTTGGGGCGATGTGTAGTTGGGCGGCGTCTACACAGCAGAGAAATGACAGGTTGCTAGCGATTTATCTAGTGTTTAGATGCAAAACTTCTTTGAGAGCACCAGACCCGCCTGCACCCCACAGACGGTGGACGTCTGTGTCCCTGCCCCCCAAACCCACCCCCACCTCCGCTCGACTGCTGGTGCGTTGCATTGCCCATCATCGCCCCTGCTTTGTATAAGGCACTTAGCTTGATGACAAATGTAAAATCAAACTGACAGGCAGACATTGTCTGTATGTGCATGCGCTGTGTGCTTCCAGGTGCCGACTCTGCTGACGGACAGCTGCAGATAGAGTTGCCTGCAGCTTTGCAGAAGCAGCTGCTGGATCAGTATGATGCCATCCATGATGACAACAAGCTGCTGCAGCTGCCTAGACGGCCGACTGTTGTGCAGGTGGGTAGTGCCGCGCATGTATGCAGCAACAAGCTGCCTGGTTGGCGCTCTGCGGTTGTGGGGATTGAGCATTATGGGGCATGTACATGTGCACACACTGTGGTAGTGCTGCCAGGTGCAGGCAATTTACCCATGCCTGCTGTGATCTTCATCATCTGGTTGTGTGATTGTTCATATGGGGCTGCGGTCAGTCCCCAATGCTCCTGGCTTGCCCATCTGCACAACATGTGCAAGGCTGCTGCCGGCCCTTGCTTCAAGTTGCGTGTGGTATTGTGATGACAAATGACACCCTTTCAGGTCAATGTGCGCGCTGATCAATTGTTGTCTGCTGCTGATATGTGCCGGGGCTGGGATGCATGTGCAGGTGTTCCAGCAGTACGTGCAGTATGTGCGTGAGAAGCAGGGCGTGTCGCAAGCAGAGGAGGACTTGGTGGCAGGCCTGCAGGTGAGGAGGATCAACGGGAGGCACGGGGCTTTTACCACCTGTACTGTGTTGTACCGTGCTGTACTGGCAGTACTTGGGGTGGCATGGTCATTCAGGCCTGAAAACATGAATCTGCTTGCACCTGGGCAGGCACAACCATGTTTTGATGTGTCACCAACCGTACGTGTTGTGCCACATCTCAACCGTGTGTTGGCAGTTCATGGCTTCTCCCTGGCTGTTGTTTGCCAGTGACAAACATGCCGGCAAAGTGCAGTGTGTCACTGTGTCACGTGCAGGACTGTTAACCGTGTTCGTTCGGGGGCCTGAACTTGCAGCAGCGGCATGAAATTGCCATCTGCTGACTGCAGTGCATTGAAATCTCGCAGGTATACTTTGACAAGGCGCTGTGGCAGTGTCTGCTGTACAAAGCTGAACGGCAGCAGGCTGACATGGTGAGCGCTGACCAGGCAGTGAGGTCAGTGTTAGCAGCACAGCCTGTCCGCTAGGCTGCATCACACTCCTTGTGTGGATGATGTCACCATGTACGGTAAATAAGCAGCAAAAAACGAGTGTTTTTCCCACACAAGGTGTGTGCGCCGCAATGACCCTGCTACCCTTGCTACCATCCAGCCTAATGCGTTGACTCAATAAAAGTTGGGTCCATGCAGCATTTTGCAACACGTGCATGTGCCAACTGGCTGCCCCCGTCCTGACGGACTGCTGGCTGGTCCTGTGCAGGTGCTGGCAGCAGGGCAGGCACCCAGTGCGGTGTACGGTGCTGAGCACCTGCTGCGCCTCATAGTCAAGCTGCCGGAGCTGCTGCCGCACACGGGAGCCACTGGCGAGGCGCTGCAGCTGCTGATCAGGCGCGTGGAGGACCTGCTGACTTACATGCAGGTGAGGAGTGGGGGCTTGTTTGTGTTGCAGGAGCCTGAGCCTTTTCTTGTCTCCTTGCGTGTGAACACATAGCTTGACATCATCTGGCATTTCTGTACATGTGTGTGAAGCCAAAGACCTAGACCATCCTCAGTTGACACAAGGTTCCAGCACAACGGGGAGTTTTGCGTGTGACGTTATGCAGGTGCAGGTGTATGTTGTGCGCAATACTGCAGCGGCTGTTTTGTGCTTGCTTGTGCAGGTGCACGCAGACCGGATCTTCTTGGCGCCCGGGAGCTATATCTCTGTGGAGATGTATGGCGCAGCAGCGGCTGCGGCAACAGTGGCAACATTGCCTGCAGCTGCGGCTGTGGCTGCCAAGCGCTGAGCGTGCAGCATGTGTGTGTCTGTGTGTGCAAAGGTCCTGGCACCCTTATGAGGTGCACAAAGCCAGCATCGCCTTGAAGTGGCAGCAGTGTTGCCTCTCCATTTCTTTGGTCAGCTCCATGTCCGGGTGTGCTGGATGGGTGTCTTGTTGATGGGTCTACCCAAGGCCAACCTGCTGTACTAAAAGCGCAGCTGCTGGTTCCTTGGATGCCCTGGCCAGGCTGTTTCCCCACCATCACGGCCTGCGGTGGCAGTGGCAGCAATGGCAGTACACTTGCACAGCCCACTTCGCCATGGCGAAGGAGGGTGATCTTGAGTTGGGAGCCGAAGATTGTGATCCATAAAGTGGCCTGAGCTGCTTATGGACGCCCTTTCAGTGCCTGATCACAACACTTTACTTCTTGGGCGTTTCAGTTGAGTCCAAGGTTGTGACGTGCGCCGATCGCCTCGGGTGCCAGAATCATACACAACACTTGCAAAAAGTGATGCGTTTCAGTTTGTCTGGTATATTGCCTTGTCCCCTGGTCCAGTTATCTCCCGTTGCCTGTGTTCGGTCTTGGCCACATGCACACCAAGGACAGTCTGTGCACATCAGTGTCGTAGTTGTAGCAATCAACGTATGTCTTTGCGACTGGCATTTTCGTCCCTGTCCCTTGCTGCAATCCAAAGTTACTCGAGGCACAGCTGCTGCAGGACAGGGACTGTGCATCCACGCTGAATCAGTCATATTGGATCCCTTCTGATACATATACAACAATGTGGCCAGCTGGAACGCGAACGCAACCTCCAGATGGACAGGCCCAAGCGCTCTTTCCTCTCTGTACACCTCTGCTTTCGCCAGTTTCTGGGAGCACAATGCTGATGGGTGCGTCTGGATGGCTGAGTCTGCACCCTATCATCTGGAAAAGGAACATCACGTGCTGTTTGTGCCTGCTGAGCCGTTCTGACACACACTCCCCCTCCACCTTACTCATGACTGCGCAGTGACGATGATGACCTTGTTGATGCTTGGAGTGATGCCAGCCCCTCTTATGGTGAGGCTTTGCACCTTGCTGAACCAACATTATGCTTTCAGCCCCCTTGTTCAAGGAGGTTTGCACTGGCACCATCTGTGCACAGGTGCTGGTATAGGTGCACGAGTGCTTGTCAACCTGGCAGTGAAACAGTTTGTGCGTGCATGCATTGAGATTCATTTACACACAACCAGCTTGAAAGCTCACAGCACACCCCAAGCACACCCTGTAATTTGTCTTCGCTGCTTTGCCTCGCAGTTGTGGTTTCTGATGGGCATCGTCTGTGCAGCAGTCGGCCTACGCGTCACACGGCCTGAGCAGTTTCAAGATGCCTCACAGGTGGGGCAGCATGCCAAACCCCCCATAGCACTGCAGCTCATCGGCAATTCTGACACGCACATGCCGATCATGGCAAGGGCACTACCCTGAGCGCCACGTGGGGCTCAGTTGTATCGTACATGTTGAAGATTGCAGAGGTGCCATTGGGTGCCAGTGGTTTGTCAGCCGTTCTGTGGAGAGAACTCACATAGAAACGAGTTACTGAAGGCGTCGTGTGCTGTGCTGTGCTGTGCTGTGCTGTGGCATGCTGTGCAGGCCTCAGGGTCCTTTGCCCTGTCCTTGCTGACGGGTGCCCCAAGGTCCGAGACTGCCAGCCTGCTGATAACGCCCAGTCACACTGGACTGCTGCACTTGGCGTTACTGGACAGAGGATGGTTGGCCGCAGGTGCGTGGAAGGGCATGGCGTCACCCTTGGGGTTGAGTGTGAGATTTTGTGCCCGACTAAACTGCGCATGGTCATTGGTAAACATATGCACCTGCACAGCAGTTGTGTACTGGTACTTGCATGGTATGAGAGGGAAAACTTGTGCCGCTGGCACGTGTGCTTGTGGTAAGATCCAGCATTGCTGCTAGAGATCTTCTGTCAGACACGCAACAGAAGCCTAATTTCAAGAGGCTCATACCAGCTGCTGGAAGAGAGCCAGGTGTTGACAAGGTGTGTCACATGTGTTGTGTTTGCACTGTGCAGGCGGAGCCTTTTTGTTTGGCTCTCCAGACAACGGCAACCGCCTGACCGAGCAGGACCTTGCACAGCTGTCAACACACATACACGATGTCAACTGCAAACACTGCAACCTCAGCAGTTACATCTACAGCAGAGCACCTGGTCTGCCGTCCAGGCAGCTTCAAGCACCTGCAGCAGCACCACATGCAGCCACTGGCAGCAGCAGTACCTCCGGAGGCAGCAGTCAGATCGCTCTGCAGTTTGGATCGTCATCAGCAGTTGCCGCCGGCAGCACACAGCAGCAGCAGCAGCAGCTATGGAGCAGCTTACAGTGGGGTGCGTTTGGGCTCAGAAACAGCGCCGGCAGCAGTGGTGGCAGCAATGGAGCTGCAGGTACTGTTGCGGGGCTTCAATTATCAACCCCCGCCCTTCCGCCCCTGCCCACTGTTGGGTCGGCACATACAGTACAGCCGCAGTACAGCTTCGACGACTTGGATGTTTCAGAGATCGCTCGGGCTCCTGAGCAGGCAAGGATGGCCAGCAGCAGCAGTAGCGCAGGTAGCCGCAGTGGGGCTCTGCAGCAGAGCAGATTGCCAACGCTACCCAACAGCAGGAGCGCCAGCAACAGTGGGTGGCAGACAGCACGAGCAGCAGCAACAGCCGGCTGGCTAGCGTCCTCCGAAGCGGCGACAGCAGTTCCCGCTCAACTCAGAAGCTCTAGCGGTGGCAGTACAGCAGCAGCAGCGGCTGCGGCCCCCTCACAGGCAGTGTCTTCATCTTTAGTACCATCGTCTTCAGCGGCAGCATTGGCATCAGCAGCAGGGGTGGCAGCAGGCCAGTGGGTAAGCAGTGGTACTAGTACTGTGACGTTTGCATCAGCGGCAGCAGCCTTCCCCACGCAGCAAAGCAGCATCAGCCAGAGTGGCTTCCAGGCAGGGCCGCTCAAGGCTTGGGGCAGCTACACAAGCATGGATAGCTTGGATGATACTGTGCCGGTGTGCTCGATATGCTTGGGGTCATACAGGCCGGGTTCGCTGGTCACTGGCCTGCGTTGTGGGCACCTGTACCATAAGGATTGTGTGATGTCTTGGCTGTTGCAGCAGGGGCGCAAGTCAACGTGCCCAATGTGCAAGGCACAGGTGTTCACTTGAACGTTGCACAGCGCTTGATGCTGGGGACGGGCTGTGTGGTGAGGTGCAGAGCTGCGTGCAGCAGGCTGCTTGAGATGTACAGGTTGTGAGGGGATGCTTCGTCTTGGGCGGAAACAACCAGCCACCCCCCGCCGTCATGGTGTTGGATTGCTTGTGACGGCTTGTGACTGGATTGCCTTATGGCTGCCAGCAAGATAAGCTTGGCCACTGCAGCAGGGGTGCAGATCGGCGTGTCTCAAGTGCACAGCACAGGTTGTTCATCTGGCAGATTGCATGATGCTTTGAACAGGTTGTTTGCCGTGTGGCAAACTTGCATGCAGATTGATGCTTGAGCTTTGCATGGGCATGCTTTGTGTTATGTGTGCAGTTGTGCAATGACAACAGCAGCTGCCCTCACCTTTGTGTTGTTGGTGCTCCTGCGCATCAGGCATATTGACGCAGTTGCATGTCCCTTTTGCATTCACCAGGTGTAGACAGGTGGGCCTGTCAGGCAGGAGTTGATGCCAGCTGTTTGGTGTCAGGTCGAGTAGCTCTCTCACACCAGTGATGGTGTGAGGGAGTTTGTGTCGCATACCTACCTCTCAGAGGAGCACCTGTGTTGCAGCTTGGCTCAGCACATACTGTACTGCCCATGCATGCCATGCATGACACGACACGACTACTGTACCTCAGGGCGCTGCCAAGTGCACAGTGCAAGACTGTGCCGCCGTTTGAGGTTGCAGCTTGCATAATGCTGTCCAGGTGGCCCTGCTTCTTGTGCAGTGGTAGCCAATGTTGTTCATCGTTTTGTGCAACAGATGCTGAGCAGCGCAGCCCCTGAGTTGCACACTGGCTCAGCAGATAATGTACCGCCCATGCATGCCGTGTACATTTATGTCAGCCGGTTTGCGTTGATGGTGGCTCGGCAGGTAAGACATGCCACCTGCCATCAGCAAGTGTGCCGTACATTGTGAGCAGAAGCACTGATGCTGTTGGTGGTCCCGCATAAGGGGCTTTGAGACTCAATGGTAGTCAGGGTAGGGTGTCTCACATCCCCTGCTGAGCCTTGCCATTCACCATACTATGGCTAGTAGCCTGGTGGTGATGCATGCGCGCTGCTTGTTCCAAGGCAGCTATTTTAAATGAGTGTGATGTCTTGAGCAGGAGCGATGTTGACTCAGTCAGGCTCGCTGTACAGCCATGCCATGGCGTTGACGGTCAACGCTGCAGCAGGCATGACCACTGTACATATTGAGGTATCTCAGCGCGCTGCCAAGTGCACAGTGCAAGACTGTGCCGCCGTCTGCCATTGCAGCTTGCATAAAGCTGCTTGTGCTGCCTATGTGTTGGTCAGTGGTTGTCCAGCAACCGCGTGATGCTGCATACTGTTGATCAAACAGTATCTCGCCTGCGTTGCGGGCCAGACAGTCAGGCAGTTGCTGCCGCAGCACAAGTTGTGTGCTGCTGGGGCCAGCCTCCCTGGAGCTCCTTGCTGAGTGTGAGGCTGCATGCCATGCGTTGGCATCTGTTTGTGTGTATTTTTGGCAATCACGGTAGTATGTGTTGCATAGACCTCCCCTGGAGCCAAATGCCAGTTTGCCTACGGGTACGGTACATACCAGGTATACTGGTTACTATGCAGTGCCAGTGTCTTTCAAGCTGTCATCAGTTTTGATGAGTGAGCACTATAACATGTGTGTACTATACGTAGCAGCATGACACACATACCACCTTGTACATATCAATGTGCTGCTGATGTGTGTTGGCACAGATGCCGCTGGTAGTAGGCAGCTGTACTGTGCATGGGCGGCGGGCTACTGTGCTCGATCTCTGTGCGGGCCGCACACTATGCAGAAGGGTACCCTTCCCAGTGGCGGGTGTTCCGAAAGGACATATGCAGTGTGCATGCCGCCCTCTGGCAGGTGCTGTGCTGCAGCATTGTGCATGTTTCTTGCCTAACAGGCAGCGCTGCAGGCATGTTCATGGTCTTTGTCAAGGGCGGCATGAATAACTTTATTGCTTACATGAGTTGTGCCACAGCTTCGGAGGCGTTGCAGTTGCTTTCTGTTGTGTTGTCTTGCTTCTTATCCTAGCCATGTTGTGTGTGTGGCGGCTTATTACGACAGCATGTGTCAATGCCTACGCGCTAGTACATGGAGCCTCCATCTAGTGGGTGGATTGTTACTAGGTGGGGACCATATTACTGTTACTGTTACTGTTACTGACGCTGTATCAAATGCATGCTGTTGCTGGGTTCAAATCCCAGGGGTCTTTGACGGTGTTGATTGCTTCGATCTGTTGTCGCTGTTGCTGTGGTGTGCTGTAGCTCGTGCCAAAGCCACATGTGTTGCTGCAGCTGTGCTACAAGCCACACAAGCAAGCTGCAACATCCTCTGTGCATATGCGGTATCAAGTACCGGCGTTGATTTGAATGCATGCACATGTTTGTTTCGGAAGGTGAAGCGCGTAGTACCCTGCATTACACTGTTGTGAAGCCCAAACTTGACATACACATGTTGTGAGCTTCGTGTGTTGTGCACAATCCATGGGTGTCCACCTGTGTGGCCCCTATTGTGTACTACCATAGTATGGCTGTTCGCCAGTAGGTCTGAATGCTTTGGCAGCCGGCAGTATATTCAACCAGGTTGGCACCGCAGAGCAAGCTCAAGACTGCCTTGCGTAGCATATGTTGGGGTACGGCTGTTTCCCAATCGACGTATATTTAGTTCATGCCCAGTGGAAGCACACATGCCTTTCTTTGTACCCTGATTACTGACAGCATCTGCGCACGCACACGCATTCCCATTGGGTCATCACTGTCGGCATCTATGCTGTGTGCAGCTGTGACACACCAGGTTGGAGCTGGAAAGCTCTGTCAGTGGGTGGTTGGCGGCGACAGCACATGTCATGCAGACCCAGATAGACTCTATGGGGCCCACCTGCCAGGCGGGGGCTTAAGGTTTGGAAATTTGAGACTTGTGGGAGCTTGTGGCGGGGTTGTCTGACTTTTCCTTTGGTGTCAGGCAGGACAATGCCGTGGCAAGCCCCAAGGCTATAACAGCTTGCGTTGATTGCCAGGGTCACTTTACACAAGGAGCACAACTACGCATGACGCACCCATGCACATGCACATGCGCATGCATTATTTACCCTTACTAAGGGTGACACAACAGATAGTATCTCTGACACAACAGACACTATCAGAGGTACGTTGCTGGCACAAGGCCATGCAGTGCTGCATGCACTGACAGACCTTGCACTGATTGGCCAACTCATTGTCACGACTCATGGCATGAACATGTCCAAGGAAACAGCAGTGTCAAAGAAGTGTTGGTCTGCAGTGCAGTGCACACCATGATGGTCACGATGAACTGCCCAAAACTTCATGGATTGGGTGGGCGCCACACCCACCCACGACGTGGCGTCGACACAGAACATACCCACACACATGTACACACACAAACCCGGCCGGCAAAGTCAGATCAATTCTACAAGTCATATCGCAGAGGCAGGCTGGAGCCAATTACCTCTCCTTGTCCCTGTGTCTCAGGAACACAGCATGCATTTCAGCATGTACCTAGTAGCCTTGCACCGGCAAGGTTAGGGATAGGACAACACACATGCCCGGAGCAGTCTGCATAGCACCAAAACTGACACAGCCGGTGGGGCAAAAACACTGGCCATGGTAGCCCACTGCTGGGCGCTAGAATGCTGACAACAACATCTGTCTGAGGTCAAGTGGCACCACTAGTGTGTAGGCTACACACAAGATGATCATGGATGTGGCAGTACGCATGTGAGCGTCCAGTAACCTCCTACGCACACACTGTCGATATGCTTGTGCCTCACGAGTTCACTGAAATGGTCTCAAACAGAAGGAGTGTGCTTCGCGGAAGCTCTCTGCAGCTCGCCAGGTGATGCAGATGTCGTCAAGTTGAGGCGTCTTCCCAATCAACACCCAGTTGTGGGGCAGTACATCAAACCACGGGTTCAAAACCCCCTTCTGCCCACCTGACTAGAGATCAAGAATCCCATATTGCTAGTCTGTCACTGTATCGCTGCGCAGGGTTGGGCAACCCATGCGACCGCCTTGAGCACGTTGCTACAGCAGCGCCGCTGCACAAAGCGCCCCTAAGGCGCAAGTCAGCCATGCAACCGCACGTGGCGCTTGCGCAAGCGCCCCTGCGTTCGTGATGGCCTTTGCTGCTGCTGCCTTTGGGGCGCGTAGGGTCTGGCTGGCCGGTTGATCGCCGACCTCAAACCTTTGGCCATTGCCCACATATGCCGGCTCTTCGGTCTTTACGCGGGGCGGCGGTGAGCGCACCACCTTGTATCCCCAAGGGCCGTACACAGCATCCACAATGTGTGTCTGGTTGCACACGTCCTGCGACACGGCGCAGCAGAGGTTTTGTTGGCAAGTGGGCAGTTGGCATGAGCTTCCTTTACCAGACTACAATGCTGCACTAATCCTGATCATAGAGCAGAGAACAGAAACTCTGTCGGTAGCTGAGCAGCTGGAAAGAAAATCTCTTCACAGTACTGCAGTTTGTCACTCTGACACAATCTGGTAGGCGCACTACCACACTGCGCACCAACCCTACAGCATGTATACAAAAGGACAGCCTGAGGGCGTGTGTCCCATCCATGCGCCCTCCAACCAACAGCATACCTGCAGTGCAACCCGGAATATGTGGTCACGCTTGTCTGGAATGCGAATCTGCACTGGCGATCTGCAGTTGAAGTCTCCCATGTTGTTGAACAGCTTGCCATCGCTGTAGCAGTACTGGTTACCAAAGCCGTCGAACTCCCAGCTGAGAGTCATTTCATCTCCGACAGACAGCCGCATGTCCGCATCAGGCCCTGTGAGCTGTTTGAACTCTGTCTGAACATACTGCACACCAGCCTGCACACATCACAGCACAGCACAGCACAGCACAGCATAGCACGTCACGGCACAGTGCCCGCTGCGATCCAGCACGTATCTCCTGCACTGCTGCTTGCAAGGTGATCCAGGCGCATGGTGTTGAGCGTTGCGTAGGCTACGGCTGCATGATCTGTACAAAGCAATGCCGGACTAAGCCACTCAGGTGGAAAATTGCTGTACGGTTCCACACTCACACGGGTGCTGTTTTTTTCACAAAGGCAACTGCGTACAACATAGTACACAGCATTGTCAAGGGCTTACCACTGTGCCGTTCTTGTACTGGGGTGATGCCAGGTACTTTGGCTTCTCAGCGAGGTCTGAGGGTGTGTCTACACCATCATACTTGCCAGATCGCATGGAGTTGAGGGCCAGGAGACTTGAGAAATCTGAAGTCAGGCTGGCTTCAAGCTGCATACACACAGGGACACAAGGCAACAGTGGCCGAGGTTATGAGCCAGGTTTTAGGGTGTCCAACGGTTGGACCGGGCCGGTGGTGTGTGGCTTTTGAGAGCGCTGGCAAGCGTTCACATTAGTGAATGGTGAGGTAACTATAGTACAGCCTGTGAACAGCAGCCTTAGCCTGCAAAGCCCAAGCATTGCGGCCCAAAACCGCTGGCCACATAGGGTGTGTGTCAAGGCAAAAGTGCACTCAGTGCTGCCAGTGGCTGTCTACTATCGCCAAGTTGCAGGGTATAGACCCAAAGCCCTAGACTCGAAACACATCAACCCTAAACCCCAAAAATAATGACACTTACCCTCAAGTTGTACCAGCCGTCTGCCAACTTCTCCTCAGGCACCCACAGCTGCGGCCTGCCCAGCGCAGTCCTTGCATCTGCCACCACCCAGTGATACATGCTCTTTGGAGTGGCATCTGAGGGCCAGGTCCAGTCCTCAGTGCGGTTCAGGGTGGCATGGAAGTAGAAGACGGAGTTGAAGAGGCTGCGGGGACTGCCTGGGTGCAGCGGGATGGGCTGGGGCTGCAGGTCTTGGAAGGTCACTCCCACTGCAGCAGCAGCAATGTGGTGTGGGGTGATGAGATATGGCGGTGTGTGAGGCCGGTTGACCGGGGCTCAGTGGTTGGTGTTGGCTGCATCATGCAGCTTGCTGCTGCTGCTTGAGCCAACCAACATACTCATGGATAGATTCATACCACACATGCACCAAGCACTGGGGTGACCCCAATAGAACCCTGCACACTCCGACAAAGGCTTGGCAGTGTGTTGGGCATTTGCCCTACACCCTGTACACTGTGCCCTTCTTGATGGTCCACTCACAGTTTTCACTGCAGCTGGAGAAGGACACCCTGCCAGATGGCGCTCCATCCAACTTGTAAAAGCACACCTGCAGCACAACAGACACTCGCATCAGCATCAGCCTCTCCTGTCAACTCTGCAGCGCCCTTGATGCCATTTCTCTTGAAATTTGGACAACAACTTGATACTCATGTACTACACTCATGTACTGCAGTGTGACACATACTATTCAGGTGGCATATCAAGCTATCTTCATATAGATGCTGGTTGCACTCCACCAAGTGCTGCCACATGCCGTCGACAGACGGTAACTCTGCAAATGTGGATGCCAACATGTCAGAAGTTTTGCTGAGCAAACTCTGCTGCCTTGCAGGCGCACCTGCGTCATGCTGTGCAGGTCGTATGGAGGCACAGGGATGTAGCCCCCCATGCGCCCAGTGCCTTGAATGATGGTCAGCTTCAGGGTCAGGCAGTAGTAGCCCTGCACACCGTACAGTAAGGTACATGATCATAGGGCCATCAGACAGATTTTGATGCAGGTGCTCTCAACAAGTTATGGTCTACTAGGGAGCCAGAGGTATGGACTCTCTCTTGCTTGCTTGTACCCTTGGCTTGATTGTAACCCTGGCTGGTCATATTCATACCCCCAGCATACAACCATACTTGCAACCTCAGTCAGCCACTGCTGATGCTGGTGGAGGGGCAGGGGGTGTAGTAGTGAGGCACGCATGCAAAATTTCCCAGCGCTGCTGTAGCTAGCCTGCCATCTGCTGCTGCTGAGGCGGCTGCGACAGCTGCGACGGCTGCTGCTGGTGTTGCTGCTTTATAAAGGTAGAACTTGCTGCATAGCAACGGCTGCACAAGCATTACTACTTGCATGATTGAGCTGCTTGTTGGGTGGCACAATAACATGCGACGGCCTTATGGGCTTGTGGCTGGTCTCAACCTCATCCTCTGCTGACACCCACATGCTGGTGTGACCCAGGGCATGTTCGCAACTGGTGCTCCTGTGAATGGCACAGCTGTTGAGTTGCTGCAGCTGCTGCTGCAAATGTCACTGCAATGGATGCTACCCATACTGCAGCATCTCCCGCTGCAGTCCTGCCTTGTTGCTGTTGCTGCTGTTGCTGCTAGTACTAGCAGTAGTGTAGCTAGCGTTGCTGCTGCTGCTGCTGTCACTGCAGAGGGCTGTGTTGTACTCACGTCAGGGTATGCCCTCAGCCCATTCAGGGTGATCCTCTGCACCGGTGTCATGATGCTGACATCTCCAGTGTCAACAGGTGTGCTGCCGTTGAGCGAGTACTGCAGTCTGTACATTGCAGGGGTGGTGACTGCCTCACCAGCCAACAGGTGCCTGCCTGCCTGTGCTGCAGCACCGTCCTGCCACTCTGCCCAGTCAACGGCGTCCTCACTGCTGCTGCTGCTGCTGCTGCTCAGAAGCTGCCGGGTGGTGGTGGCATTTGCTGCTGCTGCGGTGGTGCTGTTTGCTGCAGCGGCTGGTGCTGCTGGCAGCTCAGAAACTGCTGCTGCTGCTGCTGCTGGTGAGTCAGCAGGTCCTGCAACTTTCGCTGACTCAGCAATGTCTGTGGCAGCCTCTGCTGCTGGGGTGTCCTCCGCTGCTGCTGCTGCTGGGGCTGGGGCTGTTCCTGCTGCTGCGCCTTTGCTCAAAAAGATGTCGGGAGTTGTTGGCTGTGATACAAAACCAGTGCAGCTGGCTGGAAGGTTGGCGGACCCCATGACTAGCAGGGGGTGCACGGGAGTCACGTGCAGCATTGGCACTGCTTCTGCAATGATACCTGGTAGGTTATTGCTGCTAGTGAGCACAATGTTGAACATTGTGTCATCTCTGTAGTTGCCTGCTGCCATCTGTGCTGTTTTGCCCCAGGCATGGGGCACATTGCGATCCTCTCCGCCCTTGGGGAAGAAGCTAAACTTGGGAGCACACTTGGTCTGCTGTGCTGCTGATAACACCCCAAAACCTGCATGCAAGTAGGCAGTGTTCTTATGGCACACCAGTTTCATGCGAATGGCGGTGGGGAGGCAAACATTGTGCAATGCTACCATTTTTACACAACCCACCAAGCTGGAATGCAGGGTGATCATTCATACGTAGTTGATCAAATCAAGATGTAAAAGCATCAAATTTGCTGTGACCATGCCGTGCCAGCACAGCAACCAACCTGCCAAATGCAGCAGCAGCAGCAAGACGGGCCAGCTGCTGCGTATCATCGCCACACGTGATTGTGACTAGAGATGAGCTTGTTTCATGAGTAATAACATCGTTCTCTGTATTAGAAGGGCTGGGTTTCACAAACTCTCTGCTTTCCCGCCAGAATGGCTTTCAGTCGGCTGGGCGAGCCGACCAGGAAAGGATGACCAACGGCGACAGCGATGTGTTTTGGGTTGGTTTGAAATGCTGCATGTATGCTGCTTCGTGCCTTAATTTGTGCGCATGCCCGAGTATATACACGTGTTGCCCAACAGCCTGGCCTCTGAACATAAATTTCACACTGCTCAGTAGGATACTACTTTGGTACTAGTAATGGATTTCCAAGTTCTATCAAGCCAGGCATCAGTGTGTTGCTTGCTGTGCACACAGAACGCTCCTGCTGTCCCACCCCTGAGGCACGCTTGCCCCACTTGGGCATGAGCTGACTGGACATGAACCTGCTGCACTAAGAAAATGGCCGGTTTGCTCGAATGATGCACTGCTGCACCACTGGTCAAATTGGTACATGAACGATAACGATCTGACATGGCTTATGCCTGGTTGAGTGCATTGCAGGCCTGTCTCTGAAAACTCACAGCTTGGCCACTCATGTGCCCAAAGCTTCCTGGCCGACCAATTGGAGCAGGTCCAGTCACGATTCCCCAAGGACATGCACCTCTGAATAGTTACAGCCAACTACCAATCCAAACTTCAACACCCTCCATGCACTGTAGCAACAGCAGCATGGCGTGTGTACAGTAGTAAACAAATGCTTGCCCTGTTGGGACACATAGTCATGGGACCTCACTCATTCTTGTTTGCTGAGTCGTTACTGCACCTGGGTTATCACCCGCCCAGCACCCACGAAACAATGCCCTCTCAAGCCACACCTCACCCAATACCACGCACCAACTATTGCAACAGAGGTGTGTGCTTGCCCATGCCAAGAATCCTGTGTGTGCACACCAGAAGGACAGGTGGCAGGATCCACACAAGGCAAGCTGCACCTGATGGTGCTCTGTTGTGTTGCTGCTGCTCGGAACACACTGAACACAGACAAAGAAAGTGCCCCCTTACAACCTCATGGGGTGCGTGGAGTCTGCACTACATATGCAGTAACACCTGCAAGTTGCGGTATGGCATTTCCTTGCTGATCACAACAGCAACCAGCCTGTACACTCACAAACCCAGTGCCACTGCACAAGCCACGCATGCCGTTGCCGTTCATTCAGGCTGTCTTGCCAGCCAGGTGGAGTGCGATGCTCCAAGACGCATGCTGTGCTAATAGACAAATCAAACCTCGCGCGCAAAGCTATGCACAGACTGCAACTGCACGCAGAGGTGCAGGCTGGCACGCAACCCAACCTCTGCACACCTACTTGTACTGCTGGGATGCTGCTGCTGCTGCTGCTGCTGCCCGGTGCAAATTTGATGCACATTCACAGCTGCACGCTGCGCTGTTGGGTGGATCACCGGCACCAGGTATGGCCCGTGTGCACCCCTCATGCGAGCCCACACCCCTCAAATGCTCACGCTGCGATTTACAGCAGCAGGATCAAGCCGAAACCCATCAGCACAGCAGCAATAAAGCTGCTGCTGATGCTGCTGCCAACAGGCTTCACTGCAGCTGCAGCGGAAGTCCTGTTTCGCGTGAGGGGGGGCCTCACTGGAAGGGCAGGGGTTGTGTCCCTGAAAACGGGCTCTGGTGCTGGTGGTGGGGGTGCTGGGGGTGCGAACTTCATGTTTTGGCGCCAACCCCAGCCGCCGAAGAAAATGCCGTTGGCCACCACCTCTCCACACACGTCTGCCAGCACAACTTCCAGGGTGTGGTTGGCGTTATCCCTGACTGCGAGGTTCAAAGGAGACTCGCAGTGCAACTGCAGGTGACAGAGCAGCAGAAAGTTCACTTGCCGTCAGTACTGTGCTGTATGAGCTTGATATGCTACATGAACGCCCTTGCCCGCCGTTCATGTGACAGCAGCAAACCCAGATTGTGACACATGCCCATATGCCTGCTCCGCTGCTACTGCCACTGGATGTTTCCCAGCGCTACAGCCAGCAGGTTGTCCTTCCGGTGCTGCAGTAACATGCAAAATGCAGGACCAGAAGCTGACCAGCATGCAGCACACAAATGCATTAGGGACAAATGCATCTGATGTCGCTCACCATGTCGGCTGTGTTGGCCACCTTCTGTCCATCCACATAGCAGAACTGCTCTCCATACCCCTGAGTCTCCCAGGTGAAGGTGGCTGCACCGCCGATAGGCGTGGGGACATCTGGGCCGGACAGGTCGGCAATCTTACTGCGCACTGTCTGAATGGGCACTGGCCTGTTGCTGCTGTTACGCAAGCTGACACCCATGTACTTGGCACTTCCGTCGTCATACTGATCCAGACCAAAGAGGTTTGTGAGGTCGGGGTAGTTAGTGGCGAGGGAGCCTTCAATCCAGACGTTATAGAAGCCGTTCACCAGACCTGGGGAGTCCATGAACACCTGCACACAGAACCGGAACATGCACAGACATCCCATGCACTCTCAATATCAGGACACAGGCCAGGAAACACACCTCTGTTGGTATAGCTGATAGCATCTGCTAGCCCTGGTCTGCATGGCTCTTTGTCACACAGGACTTGCAGGAGCCACTGAGACATTTCAAAGCGCAGCCAAGCTTCAGTGCCACCCCGGCCCTACTGTATCTGTGTATGCATAATAAAGAGAATTGAAGAATGCCGGTATCCAGCCTTGGCTCGGCCTTGGCCACATGTCTGCGCCCCTGGCGCCCATATGGCAGTACCCCAGCCACATGACCCCTCCCCCCTGAGCGCAAAAACACCAAGCACCCTGCCGCACCTGCAGGAAGTTTGGCTTGCTGGGGTCTGTCCACTTGACATACTGGTCAAAGTAGTCCAGCAGGTTCTCGCCCTGAGCCCCGCGGTCAAAGGTGCGGTTGAGCTTACCCCACACGTGGAACACAGTGCTGTACAGCTGCAGATCGGGGTACCTGCACACGCAACAAGCAACACAACCACACCAGGTAAGGACAGAGCCATGCACCAGAGCACATGCGTTCTGCTAATGTCTGGACTGGGATATCACCCACGTGTTGTAGTGCTGACAGTACCTTGCAACAGTAACAACCTTGCAACAGTATTGAGGAAGGTAACAGCTGCCTGCGCAAAGGCCTGGTGAGCTCACCTTGCAAAGGCAGGCTTGGGTGTGATGCCAGCAAGGTCGACTGCAAAGGAGGTGTTGCAACTGTGGAATGTCACGTTGGCACTGGGACGGTTTGCAACCTTGATGAAGCACACCTGCACAACACAACACCAGAACAGCAGCAGGCACGTGAGCTCTCCATGCGCTGCGGCCACTGTACAGGACAGCACCTGCATCAATGCCGTCAGCTTGTGGTTCAGCTGTTGTTTGCATGCATGGCGGTTCAGTCAAGGTACATCCGGCCTGATCGAGCACGTCCAGTGGAGTGTGTCATGCACTTATGATCGTTGGTTGGCTCACGCAAGCGTGGTCAGGGGTGGGTCTGGCCCAATAAACGTCACTGGAAGTAGCAGGGGTAAACGGAACGGGTCAGCTGTCAGTGAGTTCCTCACCTGGCGGACAATGCTCTGGGGTGCGGCTGGCACGCGCACTTGCTGTGCGCCAACAGCGACAATACCAGAGCCGGGCAGGACGTCCATCTTGATCTGTATGCAGTACTCGCCCTGTACAGCAAGAACAGCAGCCAAGCGCATGTCTCGCTTAACCCTTGAGCAACTCCATATGCTGGTTTCACACGTAGTTGGTGCCTTCGACAGCAGGTGTTGCAGTTGCATGGCTCATGGCTATGTACTGCATTGACAGCCTGTACATTGTTCTGCTGCCATTTTGGGCAGACGATGCAGCCCTGTGCTACTGGCTGTATAACACAGTGTACTGCCCACCCTCCCACTCCGCAACATACTTGCTACTGATGTCACACAATGTGTCACCATCACTGTCAATTCCTGTTTGCATGTGACCAGCTGCTGGCAGTCATATTTGCTGTGTGCTGACGCTGCTCGTCTCAGCTGCTGTTTCAGGCTGTCAATAATGAGGGCCGCATAACAGATAAAGAGGTGCAGCTCTGCAGCTGGTCATGTGGGTGCTGCTGGTAAGGTGTTGATGCTAGAGCTGGCGCTGCTGTCACAGTGGCATACCAACTCACATCTGGGAGACGAGGGACAATGGGCAGGGTCACATTGGCAGGAGGGTCCTGCTTGCTACCCTTGGTGAAGGGACCAATGGTGCCTCCAGTGCCGGCAATGGCATAGGTGATTGTGAACACCGCTGGCCGGGTCAGCACACCAGCGGGCCCGCCAATGCACTGCCCTGGGACCTGACCGTTGACCTGAGTGAAGACTGACACTGGGGCCATGTACAGCTGGGGGATAGGGTAACCAGCCATTGCAATCTTGATCATCTGATCCGCGGCAGTGTTGCCTGCATTGGACTGCACTGCTTGCGTCCAGCCTGTTGGCTTGCTTTCTCCTCCAGTAGGGAAGAATGTGAGTCCCAGAGCGCATGGGTCCTTCACCCCTGCTGCGCCTGCCCTGCCTGCTCCAGCCCCAGCACCTGCTGCACCTGCCCTGCCAGGAACCGCTCCTGGAAGTGCCCCAGGAAGTGCCCCTGGGAGTGCAGGCTGAGCACGCTGCAGCTGAGCATGAGCTGCGTTTCACAACAAAGCAAGACGTTGTGGATGAGCGACGTGAAGAGCGTGGGTGCTTAGCGCCACAGCAGCAACAGTCACCCTCCTGGGAGCGCGAGTGACAAATCGGTGCTCGTAGCTCGTTTCCATGCCAAATGCATCTGTATGATCTGATGGAGTCTTTGTGAGATGTTGCACGCAATTGTGCATGCACATCGCGCAACACATTGCTACGCGCCCTGCCCCAACGACTGTCTTCTGCTGTGGTGCTGCATGGGTGACACCCACACTGTGCGCACCCACGTATTCACATGATACACCTTGAGACGCTTCATAATCAATGAGGCTACTCTGCTGCTGCTGCTGAGCAACTCCCTCGGCTCACTCACCAGAGCAAAGCGCCCCTAGAAGCAGCAGCACGGCCACAGACCGCGCCATTTTGCTGTGTGGTCAGTCAGAGGTTTGAACAAGATGCGTAACGCTGCTTTGAGGTGTTCGTGTTGAGCTGGGGCGAGCTGCTGATATGCCACAAGCAGCTGCGGCAGCAGAGCGAGCACGTCTGGGGTGCGTGATGAAACCCACCGCTACCTTCAACAACATACTGATGCTGATGGTAATCCACTGCCACCACTGTCACATAAACCGCCGTTACAAATCGCGGGCCGAGTGACAGCACACTCAGCTTCAGCAATGCCCACACATACGACAGAATACAAGTGATGTAAGCTGCAGAAGATGTCTCAACCAGCAAGACGTGCACAGCACGGCCAAAGGGATGAGTCAGCCCCCCTCCCCTCCCCACCTACCAGCAGCAGCACCAGCACTGCAGCAGTGTAAGCCGCCCCAATCATTGCCCCTCACGCATATGGTTCAGCAGGGCAACCAGCTGGCCATTGATCATCAGACCCCCGAGTGGGTCGGAGTCCTCATCCATGCTATCTATGGAGGGTGCTGGCCTAGGTGGTGGGGGTCCACACAGGTGCCCGTCCTGCTCCTTCAGCAGGCTGTGTATGGGCCCTCTGGTGCTACACTGCTCTGCCACGCTGCACTTGACTCCAGCACAGGCACCAGCGCTGTGCAAAGCTGCTCTGGGTTGGCTGCGTCACTGCTCTGTAGCAGGGTGTTGGCCACCTCGACAGCAAACCCGGTGCTGCATGGCCGCTTGCCCATGGGCTGTGGCAGCGCGCTCTCAGCTGCAGGATGGAAACATGACATAACAAAGCAGGACGCAAGATGCAGCAGTTTCAATTTACCCCAATGGTGGGGCATTTGAGTGCAGTAGTACCTTACTGCTGCTGTGTTGTGCACCTGCTGTGCTGTGTGCTGTATCGTCGTGTGGCGTTGCATCACCACATGCACGCTTGCCCTTTTGCCTGGATGCAGCCCCTCGTGCCCCCCTACACAGCCCCCTTAATTTGGTGCACGAGGGCTGCTGACACAGCAACATGCAGCAAGCCATCAGCACTGCCTTGCCGCAAAGCCACACTGCCTAGCCAAGGAGGCCTGGTCATATCGTTCCCACATTCCTGCAGCCCCCTTACTTGAAACCCAGTCTCAGCCTACCTATCTGCACCAGCGCCTCATGCAGCGGCAACAGCAGCTCGCTGCTGCCCGGCTGCTGCAGCTGCTGCACATAGCCGGCTGTAAACAGCCCCTGCCACAGCTCCTGCACACTGCTGCGTAGGCTGCTGCGCAGCATCTCAACCGCCCTGCACTGCACAGCGCTGCAGTGCCCATGCTGGAACGCCATGGCTAGCACAACCGGCAGCAGCCCGGCATCTGCGACCGCCCTGTCGATGATAGGGTTGTTGTGCAGTAGCAGCATGTGCAGGATGCCACAGGCCCACACCCTGTGGCTGCCGACAGTGGGCTGCGGCATGCGGCTGCTGCTTTGGTGCACCTTGGCGGCTGGCTGCAGCTGCAGGATCTGCTGCAACTGCGGCAGGTGCTGCACGACTGCCTTGAAGTGGGGCTGGAAGTCATCTAGCTGGGCATTGTCCTGCATGAACGAGACAACCATGACATGTCGGCACTACGCACAAAGGACATGCATGCTGACACGCCCACGGGTGCAACACAGCATGCAGGCTGCACTCATGCAAGTTGATGCTGCAGGCTGGCGTCTGCGACGGAGCCAACTACAATGGACGGCATGCAAGGCTGGCATGAAGTCACAGGCTGCTGCCCTGGCCAGTCAGCAGCCCTCAGGTAGGAATCTGTGGCAAGCTGCAGCATGTTGCCACATCCGTTCCATTGGGAGCTCCTTCAGCGCACGTGGCGCCCACTCACCTCGTGGGCAGGCATTGCAGCCATCTCACTGTCCAGTGCCTTGCTGATTGTCACCAGGGCCACACTCAGCTGAGGTATGCTGTCAACACCCTTGGGCAGTAGCTGCTCAACCTGCATGCAACCACACCCATGAGGTTGAGCATCTCAACTCTCACGGTCTTGAGTGCTGCACACAGGATGTAACCAACATTCACCAGTCAGCACATCCCTGCCAGCCACATTGGTGAATGGCAATGGCACTCAGGCTGAAAAGGTTCGCTTCTTACAGGGGCTGCGCTCATACGCTAGGACAGCAGCACCTGCAGGAATGAGGAGCGAGCTTCAGGACAACTGCATGCAGCCTTCCCCTCCCACAACCGCCACG
Source organism: Desmodesmus armatus (assembly GCA_007449985.2). NCBI lineage: Eukaryota > Viridiplantae > Chlorophyta > Chlorophyceae > Sphaeropleales > Scenedesmaceae > Desmodesmus > Desmodesmus armatus. The sequence goes on from VIIQ02000659.1 coordinate 104,850, forward strand.
ACAGCCAACTCCGCACAAACCGCCGCCATGGTCTCTCTCACACACCAAACAGCCAAATACATCACAGCATGCCTCATGTCCGCAGGCTGCAGGATGACTCACCGCGGCCCAGACCTCCTCTGGCGGTGGCACCTGCTCTGCCTGCTCCACCTCCTCGTCCCCGCTGCTGCCCTCTTGGTCCTCCTCTTCACCCGTCTGGAAGTACCGCCGGAACATGGGACTCGTCCTGCAAAGCAACAGACGACATGCTCTCAGCAGACCCTTGTTTCACCCTGACCCAACCTATCACCTGACGTCACACGACCTCAGCACACCCAGCACACTCAGGTGCCATACAAAATGATCTCCCACCGGGAGTGCTGCCAACGAATTGGGCAAGTAGCCAGCCCAGCAGTCAGCTGAAAGAATTGCCATAACCCCAGCAGATATTGGATCCTGCTGAGCCTGTGGCATGCGGAGCATGTCTGCTGCATAACAGCCAGAGCGCCCACCAGCACGCCCAACACACATCTCCATGCTTGCGTTATATCGCCACCATGACGCAATCAGCCCTATGGCTGCAAGGTCTCACCCTAGGGCTGAGGGAGTTACTACCCCCTGCGAAATGGGTACACATTTTTGTCATGGCGATAGCTGTCTAGCTAGCTACTTCAATACCCTCGTTGCATTTGCTCCTCTCACCTGACCAGGTCCTGTATGGACTGCTGTGACATCTCCTGGTACTGCGGCTGCTGCTGCTGCCCAGCTCCTGCTGCTCCCCGTCCCGCCACCCTGCTGCCCCTGCCGCCCCTGCCACCTCGATGGCTGCCTGGCCCGCTGCTGCTACTGCTGCTGGGCTCTGCCTCTGGGAGCGGCATGGGGCCTGTGGAGATCTCCAGCTGCTTCCGCTTCTTGCCCAAGTCCGCCTGCATGCATTCCAAAATTGCGTCAGCCCTGTTTATGCTCGTGCCGTGGTTTGTGCTGCTGCCATCAGGATCACTTTGGTGTTGGCCGCAACTGCTGGCATGCAGCCGAAATCGATAGCACTGCTGAAGGTGGCAACCTCCCGTACTACACCCACCACAAGCGGAACATCAGAAAAACAGTGAAGCTGAATGCTCATAGCACACCACACATGAACACATGTAGCTTGGCGGCGAGCTAACGCACCAGCAGCGCCTCTGCATCAGGCGACAGCAGATTGCCCCGCAAGTCCAGGCTGATGAGCTCGCTGCAGCCTCCCTGCTGTAACACCTCAACCAGCGCCTGCATAGCGGGTGGCCCAGCACAACAGAACACAGCGCAGCACAGCCGTCATGTGCAGGTACTACAAACGTCTGCCACGTGTATGAGGCTGCATGGATGTGGCGACACCCACATACCCGGTACCGTCAAAACACAGCCAATCTTTGTGCTGACGTCACACATGCCAAGTAGCCAGGCAGCTGCGTCAAGAGCAGCCATGTCATGGGCTGACGTCGACCTGCAGGGATGCCAGTACGCTACCCGCACCTGCACTCCCTCTGTCCCGATGTGGTTGCCGGACAGGTTGACGCTTGTGATGCTGCTGTTGTTGCGCAGGGACTCTGACAGCTGCGGCAGCAACAGGCACACAGCAACGCATGTTACATAAAGTGAGCATATGCGGCTTTTGCCACCTCAAGCTCCTGACCACTGCCTCAAGCTCCTGACCACTGCCCAGCAACATCACTGCCAGGTACCATAGCAGCAGGAATCTGGTGCAGGAAACAAGCAGCATGGTAGGTGGCCGGCATGCACCGTGATGAGGCAATCACATAAGGCATTGACATGAAACCAAACACTCCACAACACCTGCGCTAGGTGTGTGCTCAGCACATGCATGCCAATCAGCCAGCTGCAATACCTTTTTGAGCTTGGCATCATGGATGTTTGCTCCACCCAGCAGCAGCCACATGTCCTCCCCCTGCTTGGCTGAGTCAACGGCCTTCTGAAACCTGTTGCAGCAGGCCATGTCACATATGGAAGACTGAGTCAATATGACAGCTTGTATGACAGCACAATGCCTGACCCATGCAAGCTGAATATGCTGGATGGTTGGGCACCTGTGCTGACAGCAGATGGGGTTTTGCACTGTCCACAGCTCTCGCATCAACCAGGACTGAACACTAGAAATCACAGCTGCCGAGCAGCAGCTCTGAAGATGCACAAGGCAAGTGCCTGCACACCCACCTGCGGTCAGCTTCCTGCTTCTCTGCAGCAATGGCCTTGTCCACATTGCTGCCGCTGCCGGCTTGGTCGCTGCTGCCAGTGGCTGCTGCGGCGGCGCCTGCAGCCTTCTTCTTTTTCTTCTTCTGCAAGTCAATGCACAACGCATGGGTGCTGCCAATAGCACGTCCCCAGGAGGCTCCTGCACATGTGTGTATCACCAACACCCTCGTGTTCAGCACCTGCACCCCCACACACTGACCTTTTTCTTCTTCTTGGCTGCACCATCAGTACCACCAGAGTGTTCATCTTCTGTGGACTCTGACCCTGTCTCAAGTTCACTGTCCTCCTCTATTTTTGCCTCTGCATGCTGCCCGTCCATGTCTGTGTCCTTCGGTGCTGTCCCCTCTGCTGAACTCATGCTGACCAGCCTGCTTGATGGGCAGATCTAGAGTGGCCAACGCTTGATCACGGAGAGAGGGAACGCACGCAACAAGGACGCTTGTGATGGGCCTGTGATGTGCCTCAAACACTCTGCTGCCAGGTTGGGGTGCTGCTGCTGCTCTTGGCGGGGGCGTGTGGTGACCACCACCAGAAATCAACCGATCCAATCACAAAACGAATGACAGAACAGAGCGCCTAAGCCCGATCACCCTGCTGAACAAGAACTACTCAAAAGAAGGCCCCTCGCAAAGAGCTCGTTGCTTGTGTTCTCGCTTCCAAGCTTCCAATTGCCTTTTTCCACCAGCTTGAAGGCCTTCACAACGCTTTTGCTGCAGAAACCTTTGTAACATGCTCACACGTATGATGTGTTCGAATGTCCAGCTGCAACGTGGACCTGACGTTGCTCCAGGCATGTGGTGTGGCTTTGCTTGTCTACTTCTGAGATCGCAAGTTGTCACCAATCACTGTGGTGTGCTTCCAACTGCCAACACCCACTGCAACAACCCTTTCTCCTTGCTGTGGCTCCCCTCCCCGAGTTGAAAAAAAGCAAAGTTACAGCACAAGTACAAACAACGATGCTGGTGAGCACCCTGCCCAGGTCCAGGTGCTCCTGGCTCAACCCAACAGAGGTGATCAGCAGGAAGTGCAGGTAACCGACAATGCCCTGCTATGTTGTGTGCTGCAGGCACGAGGGCAGCTCTCGTCAGCAGGCTCTGGCAAGGCGGGAAAGCACTGGTCAGCTGCTCCTACCCACCAGAAGCCATGCCTGTCCCGTACTGCTCTGGCGCCTAGGGCTGGCCTGCCTGTCTGGATGAAGCGCAGCATGTCTATGGTGTGCAGCCTTGTGCACGGCAACAGCAACCAGCAGCCGGGAGTACGAGCTACACCCGAGGACAGCATCCCAGCTAGCAGCCCAGTGCCGGAGCTTCCCTCAGAGCCTGTCATGGCAGTTGCAGCTCCTTCACCAGCCCCTTCCCCGGCGCCTGTGGCACTGGAGACTGGTGCCAACTTTGGTCAGGCGTACATCAAGGTTGTGGGATGCGGTGGGGGTGGTGGCAATGCCATCTCTCGTATGATCTCAGCTGGCCTGCAGGTGAGGACTGAGCCGGCAGTGCTGAATGATGTCTGCGCTTTTGCTGTGTGTCCTGGCAGTGCAGCCAGGTGCCTACTCCGATTGTACATCAGAAGTACCCAGAAACCAGTTTCACCAGCGGCAACTTGGCACACGTACAGCAGTGGGGAAGCTGCCGTGCCAGAAGCATCGAAACACCCGTGCATGCATGTCAATTCCCATCTGCAGTGAATGGTGCTTGCCCAAGTTCAGCTTGTCCCCTTCCTCACCGCCGCTTCTGCTCCTTGCTGCAACAGAATGTGGAGTTCTGGGCTGTCAACACAGATGCACAGGTGAGGTTGGCTTTGATTCCGACTCTAATGGGCTATGGCTGTGTGCAGCTTCTGTCTGTGGGTTCTAGAGCGCTGGCATGCTCTGCACCGTGTCTTTGGGGCCCAGCACGCTGGCCTGCTGTGCACGCATGTGTCCATGGCAGCTGTGCGGTGTCCAAAGCGCTGTCCAGCTACAGTACAATCAAGAACAGCAGTGTCTACCAGGCCGGCGTGGTGCATCCCAGCACAAAGCGTTATTACGATGACAACAGCCGCATTCCTTTCAGCAGTGAGGGGTGCTGCTGCACAGGCCAGCTCAGGTCATTCTCAACTCCAGCAGCAGCTGTCACCGCTGCCCTGTTCATCTGCGCCCCTAAATGAGTAAGTCAGCGTTACTTGTGTCGGGTCCTGCTGCAGGCACTGAAGGCCAACCCCTGCACCAACAAGCTGCAGATTGGCAAGACACTGACGAGGGGCCTGGGTACTGGTGGCAAGGTGCGCAGCATTGACAGAAAATAAACACTGGCTACGTCGCATTGTTCCCCCCTGCCTGAAGCATGCAACCCACCTGCTACCCCGAGCCCACATCTTTCAGGCTGTGCACACCACACACCACCTCCCCCAACAACACACCACTCCATCGTGTTGGCACCGTGTGCTGTGCACAACTGCAACACTCTGTCATGTGACCGGGCCCGCTGCTGTGCTGCAGCCTGCGTTGGGTGAGGAGGCAGCACTGGAGAGCACGCAGGAGCTGGAGGCAGCACTGTCAGGGGCAGACATGGTGTTCATCACAGCAGGGATGGGTGGCGGCACAGGCACAGGCGCGGCACCAGTGGTGGCCCAGCTGGCTCGGGAGCTTGGCATCCTGACAGTGGGCGTCGTTACTCACCCCTTCTCGTTTGAGGGACGCCGCAGGGCTACGCAGGTGAGCTGACATGGCTTGACCACTTCTTGCACTGTCACCTGGGCTGTGTTTAGGGGGGTCAGCGGGTTGCAGCAAGGCAATGCAGAGGCTGGCAGCAACACAGCCTTGCCTGGGTGAATGCATCAATCGGCTCCTTGTGCACAACAGAATGAGCCTGGTTTGTATGACGGCTCACCCCCCTCACAGCCTTTGCAGTGCCCTACCTTGTCGTTCACAGTAAGGAATGGGGCGCTTTTTGGCTGGCCAACGGGAATAGCTGCTAGCTGCTGACTGACTGCCACAAGTTGTGTTGTGCCGCGGCGGCTGCTAACTGCGTGACAGGCTGTTGGTGGCATCGACAAGCTGAAGGACAACGTGGACACTCTGATCATCATCCCCAATGATCAGCTGCTGGCCGAGGTGCAGGACCGCAGCACATCACTCACAGACGCATTCAAGCTGGCAGACACGGTGCTCCTGCAGGTGGGCACATGGGCAGCCCCGCTTGTGCTGTGGGGAGAAGGGCACAGTGTGTTGTAAAGCCAAGCATGGCAAGGTTGCGGATTGGCGTTCGATGGGCACTGCTGTTGTTTTGGGACATCTGCAGCATGGGGCAAGGGGGCACAATCATAGGGCGGATGTTGATATATGTAGTGTATACGTGTGTTGTACACTAGCGGCTTGGGGCTTAATTACAATACAGTAGCGCCTGTTGTCCATCCTCCCTCTTATGCTGTCAACCCTGCCCTGAAAAGCCCTCAAAACACAACTTAGTCAGATCGCAAACTGAGCCCCTGCACTGCCCTCCTGGTGCAGCATGCAGCAGCCCATCGCTTGACAGGACCAATGGCCGCCAATGCCTCGTATGTTCCTGTGGTGGGTTGTTCTGTGTGTTGCAGGGTGTCGGCGGCATCTCTGACATCATCACCACCACAGGAGACATGAACGTAGACTTTGCAGATATCAAGGCGGTACGTTACACACTGCAGCTTGCGGCGCCCACCTATCAGCAATCACAGCCGGCAGCACCTGCACTTTGGCGACTGCACCAGCACATGGCATTGTGCAGAGGACTGTGTCGTGCTGCAACAGCTTGGCAATTCTGATTGCGCTCAATGCAAGGGTTCAGCTGATGTTCAGCAGTCGAAGCTCATGACTCAACTCTGACTGATTGCTTTTGCGCGTGCGTGCATGTGGCTGAACCACTTGCAGATCATGAGCAACAGTGGCACGGCACTCCTGGGCATTGGCAGGGGTGCAGGGCCTGACAGGGCAGAGGAGGCTATCTATGACGCAATCAACACACCCCTGCTGCAAGGTCACGCCATTCAGGTGGGCACTCAAGACACTCTGCTTGAATGCTCAACACCCGCAAGCAGCTCCCACCAGCAGCTACTGTTCAGGCACTGCCCAAACATTCTTGATCTGGGTTGGTGCAGCTGACGCCGGCATCTAGCTACACGTCTGTTGGTTTGCTGTCCAGTTTCAGTCCATCACCTGTCTCATGATGCCTGCAAGAGTCCACCCTGCCATGCTGGCTGTGCACCTCAGTATGTCACGGGCTTGATTGCAACGCCGCCAGCAGGCTTGCATATCCGTGCTGACATGCCCGACCTGCGGTCTCCGTGCTGACTGCATCCTGCTCCACCACCGTTTCACTCCATTGTGCTGGCTGCAGTCTGCCACGGGCATCATCTGCAACATCACCAGCAGGCAGGTCGGCCTGGGGGAGGTGCACCACATCGGTGAGATCATCAGCCCCATGGCCGGCCCCGGCTGCAGCATCAAGTATGGTGCCGTCAACGACCCAACCTTTGCCGAGGATGAGCTGCAGGTCACCCTCATGTGAGTGCCGGGTACATGTCTGGCTGCTGTGCTTGCTCTTGCTGCCCCATGAGCAGGGGCAATGGCGGTCGGTGGTAAATTTTTGGTCGGTGGGCGCGGGGGGGGGGGGGTGATCGGTAACCCTACCAGCAGCAGCAGTGGTGGCGGTCATGGTAGTTGAAAACTTGCAAGGGCTGAAGATGTCGCCACGGGGACAGTGAGGGGGACATGGCTTAGCTTGAGCTGAGTGGTGTGAGGACGTTGCTGTGCTTTGCGCCTCTGTAGGAGATGGTGTCAGGGTCGGTGCGTGGGCTGTTCCTAAATGGCCCCCTGCTTGGCTGCTTGTGTGTGCGACTTGCAGTGCCACTGGCTTCAGCCAAGACCTCCAGGAGCTACTGATGGCAGGCAAGCCTATGATGCAGCTCAGCCAGCCAGCACAGCCCCAGCCCCAGCAGCAGCAGCAGCAGCAACAACAGGAGCCGGCAGCAGGTGTCAGGACAGACAGCCCAGTTGCACGGACACCCTCCCCACCGAACAGGGGTGCGCCCACCTTCAATGGACGCAACTGGCTGTAAAAGGGTGCCGTTGGCAGGCGGCTGACATTGCTACGTGTGCGCATGGTGGACTAAGCAATGCAGCATGGCCGGGCTGTTGTCATTGGGGGCAACGCCAGCTGGGGTTGGCTGGGCTGACGGCTGTAGAGTCGTCTGGGTATCTGAAAGGGCACCTGTGCTTCAGGATTGCGTGAGCTGCGCGTGGTCAGGGGCACTTCTGTGTATGCAGGTGTGTGAGTTTAGGCATGGTAGGGGAGACAGCGGCGAAGACAAAGGAGGGGGGAGTTGTAGTGTGCCACGTGGGCTAGGGGGCTTGGCAATTAGCTGGTTGCTCAAGGGCTATCCGATGTTTCGGTTTAGCGTGTAACAACACCTGTGTGTCAGCACCACACCTCTCCTCCTCTCATCTCATCTCATATCATTTGTCAGAGATCGTCAGACGGTTGAAAACCAACGGCTTATGTTGCTGACTGCGCATTGAAACACTCTTGTATGCTGAAGTTACATTGTTAAACTAGGCGCAGCGACGTTATCAACACCTTGGGCTACCAAAAAGTACTCTGTGATCCCTGTCAGCAGCAGCAGTCGGGCCCTGCAGGGATACTAGGCCTCGCTTGCCCGCAGCAGGTGCCAGTAATTCACAGCTTCCATGCCTGCACACTCTGTGTCTGTGCACATCCCGTCTGAGGTAGTCATTCTAGTGCTGCAGCATGTCGAGGTCAGCCAGCGCCTTGGCGTATGTGCACTTGTCAGCCAGGCATGGAGAGCAGCCGCTGCAGCAGCAACCATCAGCATCGACATCACATGTGCAAGCCTTATCGCTACTCAGCAACTGCTGCAGTACTTCGACCAGCAGGGGTCCAGTGTAGAGCACCTCAAGCTCTGCACAACTCACCTGCAGCCCCTGGCAAGGCTGCCTTGCAGCCGCCTGCTCAGCTTAGAGCTTCACCACTTCAAGCTGCAGCTCTCACCACGCAACGAGCAACCAGGGCTGCTGCATGCAGCCACCGGCATCACACGGCTATGCCTGCCATGTGGCAACTACTTTGATGGCAGGCATGAGCTGGCAGCCCTCACAGTGCTGCAGAAGCTGCAGCATCTGGAGCTCATGCACGGTGCTGCAGCAGCCCCCAGCAACTCCATGAGCTGGACACTGCCATCAGCAACTTTGCCAGGCACTGTGCTGGCAGCGCTGACCGTGCTGACTTTCCTGCACATGCCGGTCGCAGACAGCAGCAGCTTGGCACACATCAGCAGCTGCACAGCCCTGCAGGTGGGCAGAGTTGGTTTGGGCAGATGTTCTGTCGAGCATATGTCATCCTAGGCTCCTCGTGCAGGAAGACCAACAGAAAAAAATCATACGCTGCCACAGTGTTGTCAGTTTGTCATGGCCAAGGCATAGCACACATAAGGGCCCAGCACTCTCGCAGCTGCCTGTTTTTACCTGCATGCGGCTTGCAGGTCCTGAAGTTCCCTCAGTGGGACAGGTGCGGCGCCAGTGCTGCTGCTTTGACAGGTTTGGAGCACCTGAGACGGCTCAGCTACCTGTCCATCAGCAACATCAAGTTCACACTCAATGATGCGGTGCTTTCGCCAGTGCTGAGCAAGCTGGCATTCCTGCAGCATCTGGAACTGCAGTCAGTCTACTTGCTGCCATCCTTGTTGGTACCTCTCACACAGCTTCAGCACTTGGGGCTTCGCCATGAGGCGCTTCCTGACGCCAGTCCAGCAGTAGGTAGGCGTATGGTTATTAGTCGACGTCACACTTCCATTGCAGGCATGTGTTTCTGCATTCGTCACCTGGCGCGTTCTGAATAGTTACGTGAATCAGTGTGGCATGCATAGGGCTTACTGCCACACCAGAACGTCCCACACAAGGTCCATGAAGGCGTGTTTCTCAAGCCTTTGGTTTTTATCAAGCCTTTGATTTTTCAAGCCTTGTTGCCTGTCCCAATGGCCTGCTGGCGTCGCTGTGCAGGCACCAGCTCACAAGCTGCCTCCAGCACGATGATCAGAGTGGTTTTGACAGCTTGATCATACACCTGCACAACTGCTGTTGGTGCTGTCCACCGCTGCACGTGCAACTGCTGCCCGCATGCTATTTGTACTGCTCGTCACACAGGGGCGTCGGAGCTGCTGCATGCCCTGTCTCACCTGCTGCGGCTAACCTTCTTAGACCTTGACTTGGGCTACAGCGCACCAACAGACCCAGTGCCCTACTCCGCCCTGACAGCAAGCAGCCAGCTGCAGCACCTGCGGCTGGCGTATAGAATTGTATGCAAGGGGTTCGAGCAGCACCTCTTCAACCCCGGCTGCCCCATGAATCACCTGACGGCGCTGCATGTTGTGAATACCCGCGGGCGTTATGATGATGTTGATTCCGATGATGATGGGGACGGTGACATAGACGCAGCATCCACCGGGCTGGTCGAGCTGCTAGCAATGGCTTGCCCCAAAGTCCAGGAGCTGTCGCTCCACTGGGCGGCCCAAACAGGCTTCAGCGCACTGCAGCAGCTTGAAGCACTAACCCGCTTGGACTTGGATGGTGTTGGGGGCACACAGCTGTTCAAGCAGGTAGTAGCTCTCCAGGGCCTTCATATCTTGCGCCTTGGGCGCCACTCCAGGGCCTATGTAAGTAGTTCTTTGGAGGTCATGCAGATTGCTGCCCTCACCCAGCTTGCATGTTTGGACCTGGGCAGCGGGTTTTTGCCGGGAGGCCTCTGGATTCGCAATGAGGTAAGCACCAAGGGCAGCCCTTGCTTCGTAGCTGTCGCATGCCATGTTTAGGCTTTGCCTGCAAGCTGAGTTGGAAGCACAGCTATTTTGTCGATCGGACATAGGACGCTTGCACAGGGAAACAGCTGTGGGCTAGCTTGCATGGCTTAAGGCTTCCTTGCTGCGAGGAACGTTGCATGAGTTGTGTGCTGGTCTGGGATCCGGCCCTGCGGCTGCTAACCAGCTGTTTCGCTTCGCCCCTTGCAACGAGTCAGCACCAATGATTTTAAACACACTTCTCTCTCAAAAACACACTATTAACCTGTGCAGCTGCATATTCTTTCGGATCCGGGTGAGGCGTAACCGCCAAGTGGATGCCTGGCGTTGTCCTGGGTTTCAACAAACATGTTTCAGATTGATCTGGTACCGCGCTGCACCTGCAGGCCCCTTCAGGTGCACCCTCAAATGTCGGCAGCCAGCTGGCCGCAGCCTGTGTGCAGGCCACGTGTCAGCGGGGTCCAGCATACGCATCCCAGCTCACAGAACAGTTCGTGCAGCTTCACGCGGACCTGGCCCGCTCCCGTGCTGACCTGGCCCGCTGCCAGGCCAACCTGGCCCAGTCACAAGCCAGGGTGGCTGAGCTGGAGGCAGCAGCTGCAGCGCAGCAGGCAGCAGTCCTGGCAGCCGTACCTGCAGGCGGGCCAGATGCTGCTGCAGGGGCAGCTCTTGATGACCACCCACCTGCTGCTGCAGAGGTTGTTGCTGTTGGGCAGGGCGCAGCAGCGGTGGCCAAGGGTGCCGAGCAAATTGAGCAGGGGGTCAGTGGTAATGCGGCACACGCAGTGGGTGGCATCTGGGCAGTTACGCAGGCCGGCGCAGCAAGCTCAGCACAGGAGGCAATGGCTGGAGCTGGTGCGGCCGCAGAGGGTGGCGGGAACACAGGCGCACAGGGTGGGGGTATAGCAGGGACAGGGGCAGCTGCTGAGGGGGATGCGTTGGCGGTCGAGACTGCAGATGCAGTAGCGGCTGAGGGTCCTGCTGCACGGCAGGCGGGCGCAGCCGAGGCTGCAGCCTCTGATTGCGCTGAGGCCGCGGCTGCAGCTATTACAGCAGGAGGCAGTGCTGGGGAGGGGCTGCAGCAGGAGGGTGGTGCAGTAGCAGCGGCCCTGGGTGAGGCTGGGACGATGCGCAAACTCAGGGCGCGCAAGGGTGCCACTGCTGCCGGCGCTCATGGAGCAGCAGCAGCAGCAGGCAAGGGCGCAGAGGGGGAGCTGGCGCCAGGTGGCAACGCAAGGGCTGCAGCTGCTGCCGCAGAGCCTGCACACTATGGTGGGTCAGCACCTGTCAGCGATGGGGCAGCAGCAGCAGCAGCAGCTGTGGATGGCGCACCACCTGCAGCGCTGGCAGAGCAGGGCAAGCAAGGCAGGGTGACGCGGGCTGGCAAGCGCAGGGCGGCTGGCGCTGGCATTGCTTGTGATGATGGTGGGGACATTGCGGGTGCTGATGATGGGGGCCTAGACAGGAGGACAGGCAGCGCGGATGGTGGGGCAGCGGAGGATGGTGGTTTCCAGGAGCAAAGGCATGGCAAGCGCAGGAAGGCATAGGTTAGTAGTAGTCACGTGTCAGGGATGTTGGGCGTTTGAGGCTGCAGCAATGCAGGCGTCCAGTGTAAAAAGGGTGACAACTTGGCACCATGGCTTGCTTGCTGCTGTTCCTGCGGCAGTTGAGATTCAGTAATGGCTTCACGCAAACCATGGCATTACAAAGAAGAGCCAACGAAAACTGGCGCAATGCGCTTGTGTATTTTTTGCGCTGTGTATCATGGCTCGGGTGCTCATGACTCGAGAGCTCTGCCTCGGAGTCATGATGACGTACGCGTGACCTGCCGAGACAGCACTGCGAAAAGTAGTCAAGCAGAGCGATACTCGCTGCCATAGCAACGTGCGCACGTTTTCTACACTGCAGTTAACCTTTCGTTATCGGCACTCCCCTTCTTCTCGCGTTAACCTGCTAACATGGCGGAGGGCACGAAAGCCATCAAGACTATCCTGTGGGCGTGCCTTGCACTCGGATTCCTCGGTTGGTTATTGTCTCTCATTGGCCTGGCAGGTGGGTAGCTTATATGCATGGTCAGGCAGGGATGTGTTGTGAGTTGGGCCTCTCATGCGGGTGTGTATGTTGCTGTCGCAGGCCTGCAGAGGGAATGCTATGGCAACGCGCTGGTCATAGGTGTGGGTGCTAGAGGTGAGGATTACCTCACAATGAGGCTGCTTTGCGGCCTGTGGCTCATGCAAGCTCGTTATAGCTTGAAGGAAGGGAAGGGGGATTGTGGAAAGTGGGGTTGACCACTGCTGCAGGCATGCAGGTGTGTGCTGTTGCCCTGGACACGTCTCTTGGCACGCATGTTGAGGCATTTTTAGAGCATGCCAACCAATGCAGTGTGACCGGGTGGAAATGTTGCAAGCCCTCTGTGTGCTGCCGACCGCAGGCTTGAACGCCAGTTATGGCTGCTGGCGCATGTATTCGTAAGTATTCTGGATGCAGTCGTTGCAGCATTCCATGGTGTAATAGTGCTGTGTGAGAGAGGCACATACCTGGCATGCCAACAAATGCAGCCTGCCTGCCATAGCTGTCCCGACTGCATGGACACCTCTCATGCGCCCTGGGTCTGCCGCATTGCATGCTCCTGGTACCGCCAGGAATCAGAACCCTTGGTGCTTGAGTCATGCGTCGTTCATTCGCAGGGAAGAATGTATGCATGGTATACATCGCCGCCCCAGCTGCGGCTTGCATGCGCGACTGCATAGACCCTCTGCTGCTCTGCCCCCCATCCTGCAGGTACTACTGGTTCATGATCGCGCTGCAGCTGATCAGCCTGGTGGGCTTGACCGTGCTGTCCTGCATGCGCCTGCTGGCCGCCTCTGGCCTCAGCTGGCTGGCATGGTTCACTGTGCTGACCATCCTCTTCATGCAGGGCAGGTGAGAGTGATGGGCACTGTCCTGAGGGGTTATGTCACTGAGGGGTTATGTCACTGAAGGTGATGAGTGGACAGACCTCACAAATTACATTTGAGTGGGGTGCTGAGCATGCACTGGTTCAAGAATTGCATCTGCTTCGGCTGCTGCGCTCTTGGGTGCGTGACAGTGGTGGCCAGCTTGTCGGTGACTGCCAGCTGTTGACATTGGGTGCAGGTCTTGGGCCAGATGCAAGTTTTGTGCACAGATGCACTTGGACACGCACTGCATGTTGCATGGTGTCCACTGCCTACCGCGGCTGTTGATTGTCTGCATGCTGATGTAGCCACATACAATGCCAACCTGGCATGGGTTTATGGTAGTGATAATGGTCCAGCTGCTTTCTCTTCAGCCAGTCTGACTGCGACCAGTCACTGCTGCTGAGTCGACAGCTTCTCGAATGGTGACAGGGTTATGCTGACAGGCAATGTGCTCGTTCTTTTCCTTGCCTTGCAGCGACACAATGCTGGGTGTCAAGGATGTGTCTGGTGGGGTGAGTACCTGCTCGAGCACCTGTTCTAGAGCGCTAGAACACAGGCTTTCAGCGAGGCCAGTGTCAAAGAAGACATGCCCGATGCGCTCCGAGGGGCCTGCAGGTCGTAGACGCAAGCTGCCCAACAGTTGATAGGCAGGCAGGGCCTACACATTGGATGGGTTTGCATGCAAATGGGGGTGCAGTCGTGAAAGCTCCTACTGGCCAGCAGCTAGACAATGCAGCAGGAGGGCGCAAAACACACCTTGCGGCTGATTGATGCAGCGTTGCTTGTGCGCGCGAGTTGCTGCCGCACCTTGTTGCCACAGCTGCGTGCCTCAAACAGTCCTGGCTGTATGCCACTGCCAGTGCAGGCTGCGCCTGCTTCATGTTGTACTACTTTATGCAGCTTTGCTTACTTTTCTACCTGTGCTGCTACCCCTGCAGGTTGGTGACTTCTACAACTATGCCAGAGTGGCCAGTGCTGGCTGGATCATCACCACCATCGCCAACTTCTGCATCATTTTCCTGTTGGGCTGGAGGCCTCGCAAGGTTGCTTCCAGCAGCGGCTTTGGCAAGTGAAGCCGCCACCAGTGCATGCAGTGAAGCCGGGACAGTTGAGCGTGCTGGCTGCTCAAGTACAGCAGCCAGTGTGACTGTACTCTAGGCCTTTGGGGCGAGTTGCTTGCAGGCGATATGTTGAGTTGGGTTGTGAAGTCTGCCCAAGTTGTTGTGTCTACACAGCTTTGAAGCCACCAAAGGTGTGTTGGATGCCTGTGTGCACACGTGTGCACATGCATACTATGCACTAGTAATGCTGGATTGCTTGCATCCAGTTGCAGTGTACCATACCATGAGTGACACTGATTGAGGTGGCGCGTTTTGTTCCGAGGTAGCTGTATACAAGAGGTATTGTAAGAGCTGGGGGCCATTGTATTGTTGACGTAACGAAGCGCGCTGCATGGCAACTGAAAGATATGTCAGACCGCAGCCCTTGAGCAAGAATGTGCGAGTGACATGAGGATGGCTGCTATGTGTAGGCATTCATCTACATGACTGAAAGACAAACCCATGAAAACCTGTCACACACAATCAGTGCGGGGGTGTTAACCAACCCACCTTCAGCACAACCCAACGTGGCTGGCCACAAACCACGCGGTTGGATGCTGTTTGTGCAAATCTCTAGAGCCTCTTGCATGCTGACATCCTGGCATCAACAACGTGATGAATGCTGACAACTGTTGACTGCGGTTCTGGCAGCCACACCCTATGTCATCATGATCAGGTCTGGCGCGCGAGTCAAGGCACCAGGAGACACAAACCCCCGCATTTCCAAATGCACGGTGTGCTTTGTAGACAAATACCTAGGATGCAACTGGACAACTTGTCTGAGACAGATGGTGTACTAATCTGTTGCAGTCACTGACTGGTTTCAGTGAAACCACACATCCCTCCAGGGAACAATCAACAGCCTATGCGTAGACAATCTTGATGGCATATGCCGCTACCCAAACCTCCGGCACAGTCCCTGCATGCTGGTCTGCCTTCAGTATACCTACAGCACACAGTAGCGCAGAAGGGCCAAGTTCCATCTTGCGGGTTGTGGACATTTTGGATTCACATGAGGTGCAGCAGCTGTGATTGACCAGCAAATGGCATGGCCACACATCAACACCAGACCAGTACTTTTCGTGGTTCATGCGGTACGGCCATCACTTCAAGTGATAAAGGCTTGACCTTCTTTCCACAGCAATGCATTATCACCAGCTCACTGGTACCACACTCTTAGCATACCCAGTTGTGCTGCCACGATAGCAGTTCATCAACAGTTGGATGTAGCAGTGCGCAGCTTTGTCAAGTCTTACCTGGGCGCTCACACAAGCAGCACTGCATGCTGCCACCCCTCCTGCTTTTGCACACCAGGCCTTCCGGTGGCACTGCAACTCCAGCAGCATCTGTGGCACCTGTGACAAACAACAGGACCAATGTGTCACCACAGTGCAGGCTGCACCACCTCTTCAGCAGGCACCCTCAACTTGCCGCAGGCAGTGACTCATCAAGTGCGTGACCCGCTGCATGTCCGCCAACATCGCCAGTGGTTTTGATCACTCGCCAGTGGGTTGATCACGCATCCCTAACAGTCTATGTGCATGCAGCCACTGGACGAGGCCATTTTTTCAATGCTCACTTGGGACGTAGATGAACATGCCTTCAATTGTGCCCTGCACCTGCAGGTGCAGCTTCAGTGCTGCCAAACACAGCTGCCTCAGCACAGGTCTGTAATACACATCTGCCTCCGCTGCCCCTCCTGCAGGACCTGCCCCGCTAGACCCTCCATACTGCACGTCTGGGTAGTAGCCGCCGCCGCCGGCGCCGGCCAGAGAGTAGATTCTGCTGCTGCCGTTGTCCCCTGCTGCTGCTGCTAAGGGTGGCAGCCTGGCCATGCTGGCTGCTGCTGCCACAGCTGTGCTGATGAGGATGCCCACAGCGCTGTCGACTGCATCTGCAAAGGGCTGGTAGTGCCAGTCTTGCTGCACATGGCTCAGGACGTGGCGGGCGTACTGCTTCTGTGGCACACTGTCCGGCACCCCCTGCAGCAGCAGGGATGAGAGTAGCAAAGCAGCAGGTGTGATGCTGTCGGACATAGCTTTGCCACGCTGTGTATGCGCATATGCGCATGTGTTGCCAGGTGTGTGTGCGCCAAGGAGCAATATCGGGCAAAACAGAGTGTGAGCCCATGAACCCTGAGAGCACAAATACCCTGATGCCGCATCTGGGACTACCTAGGGCGCCAAAGTGTCAGCGTCAACTGCGGCTTTCCCAGGCTGATCATAGCATGAACTCAATGCATTTGACCAGCCTGGCAGAACAGCCCACACTGTGATAGGAAACAAACACGACATATGCTGCGTCTGGACGAGCAGCGTCCCGGCATGACAACCAAACTCCATTTCACATGTGACAGCCCACCTGTACCTGCACCATCCTCCTGTCCATTGGGATATGCCTCCAGAAGTGGTGGTTGAGCCAGTCCCAGATCCTGTGTGTGCGCCAGTCTTCAACAAATGAGTCAGAGGTTGTGTAGTCCCTCACACTGCTGCTGCCACTGGTGCGCACTCGATCCATGCCAAAGTCCAGCCAGGCAGCAAAGGGATCTGCAAAGTAGTGCAGGTGGCAAAGACATGAGTCCCATGGTTGTTGATGCTCCATCAAGCAGGTGTACAGCATTACCATACGGTGAACAATGCACCATGCGCAATGCGCAATGCAGCATGCACCATGCACCAGTGATGCTGTTCCTCGAAGCCAAGCTGCAGGTGGATCAAGCACTGTGACACCCGCAGCGACACAGTTTGCCAAGCAGTGCTGCAAGCAACCACCGCAGGCAGTAACCAATCCCTCACAGCCGCTGTGCCAGCACTGCTGCCAGCACAGTGTGGTCCGCCTCACCTGCTGCCAATGGCTTGTCCTCCTTGATAACAGCAGGCAGCAGCACATTGGTCAAAATGTACTTCAGCTCGCTGATTGCGGCCTGAAGCTCATCCCCGGTAAACCCTTGTGACAGTGCGCCACCCCTCAGCACTCCGCCTGCAGTTATGATATCCGGAGACATGTGAGTATCTGATACTGGGGCAATGCTGGTGGAGGCCCCGGCCTTCCTGTGCTTAGCCTGTTGCAAGCTGGACGTCCTGACCATGCCTGCAGGCATCAGGGCGCCATCAGGACCAGTGGAGCTGTCTTTGGAGGATAGGATTGGCAGCGCGCGAGGTTCAGGCTCTGGGAGGCAAAGCATCTTGTCGAGCCTGTTACGGGGCTGCTTGGCAAACTTCCTGCGGCGGCGGTAGGCGATCAGGCCAGCAGTACCGGCCAGCAGGGCGAGGCCAGCCGCTGCACCCACCACAGCACCAGCAATCACGGCTGCAGGTGTGCAGGAAACAGCAGTCCCGGACTTGAGACAAAGCTTCGATGAATGTTGGCGTGCTTCCTTGCGGGCTGTGCTGCTCTAACCACTGGTTGTTGCACAATTTGCTGACGTGCCTAAAGTTCAGAGCGATCGGCGTTTTGCGGCAAGTCAACTGATGACGCACAATGTCCATGTCGGGGCATTGAATACATCGAATACATTCAGCATGCATGCCAAAACAAGCTGCAATCATTGCTGGCAGCAGAACAGCGCACACGCAATGGGAGAGGACAGCACAAACCAACTGATGACAAGTTTAGGCCTCAAGGCCGGCTAACCTGGTTCAGGGCTTGGGGGCCGGGAGTGACAATGGGTGGCTTTGGGGAGGGCTCAGGAGAGGGTACTGGAGAGGGTGGTTCAGGAGAGGTCGGTACTGGGGAGGGTGGTTTTGGGGAGGGTGCCGGCTCAGGCATTGGGGAGGTTGGCTTTGGGGAGGGTGTCGGCTCAGGCTTGGGTGAGTTTGGACCATCTGGCTGCCTTTTCCCCTGATCCACTGGCCCCGGGACAGGGCTGGGCGGTGACGGGGAGGGAGAGGCGTCAGGGGAGGGCTGCGGAATGTCGATGACAATTTCGTTGGGACTTGGTGACGGTGTCGGGTTTGGGGCTGGGCTGGGTGATCCTTGTGCGGGGCCGGGTACTGGGCTGAGTGATGCGCCGGGAGCAGGGCTGGGTGATGGGCTGGGTGGTGGGTTGGGTGATGGGCTGGGTGCTGGGTCGGGTGATGAAGTGGCGACTGGGGTGGGTCTTAGGCTTTGTGGGTTGGGTGAGGGGCTGGATTCTGGGCTGGGTGATGGGCTGAGTGTTGGATCGGGCAAAGGGCTTCCTGGCGGCCCTGTGGGAGGCAGCTGTGGGCTGGGGCTGGCAGTGCTATTCAGAGGTGATGGAGCTGGTGTCCCAGGCACCAGTACAGTGGTGTTGGGAACCTGTGGGCTTGTTCCTGGCGGCAGTGACGCGCTCACATTCATGCCAGTGGGAGCAGAGTCATTTGCCACAGGGCTTGGAGAGCGCGAAGGTGAAGGAGCAGGTGCTGGTGCTGGAGTGGGTGTTGGGTTGGAGCTGACTGCCCCAGCCGGTGGCTGGTTGCCTGCAGTTTTCCCTTGCGGCTTGATCAGATATGGAAACCTTGGCAGAGCCTCTCCAAATGTCCTGACCGGGGCTTTAGTCGCATTGGGACTTGCATTGTTGCTGCCACTCTCTTGCAGAGCCCCTGGGCTGGTTGCTGGAGGTGAGTTTGCCCAGCTGTTGACAGGGACAGCAGGGCGTGTGGGCTCCGTTGCGGTGGCGTTGTTCACTCTGGAGTTGTTGCTTGATGCTGCAAGTGTCGGGGCAGGAAGCTGGAGGCCCTGCGCCGCTGGGCTTGCATTGCTCCCAGGCGCTGTTGGCAGTGGGGGGGAAGACGAATTCACTGCTGTGTTGTTGGTTGCTGCGTTGCCTGATGGTGACCCTGCATCCCCCAGAGTGCTGTTGTTGCCAATGACAGGGTTTGGGCTCACATCAGGCGTTGCCAATGCCATTCGTAGAGAGGCTGATCCAGGCGGATTGGAGACTGCTCCAGGATTCACCGGGGAAAGAGGTTGGAAGACAGGCAGGTCCTGAAGTAGATGCAGCCCAAAGCGCCTTGCTGCTGTGCTTTCTGCTCTTGTGCCTTGCACCGCATGCCAGGTTGGACCTGCAAACAGCAGACATGGTGTGCTGACAGACTTCCTTGCAACACCGTTGGTGGCTCCTGCTGGCGACCACAAAGGCCGCATGCAACATGCCTGTCCATGCCATGTGACATGAGTTGCTGTCACAGCAGTTGCAGGTGTGCAGCAGTCAGTGAGACCCACCAGCCAACAGCATGGAGACCCCTGCCACATGGCCATGATGATACACACCTTTTGTACTGTCTGCATGGTCCTCCAACGTCCTAGCAGCAGAACTCACCCACTGCCAGCACCACCAGCAGCAAGACTGACTGTCGCATGATGGATGAGCACTTCATTTCAAATGGTTGTAAACAACATCTGACGGGAAACATCGCTTTTAAAAACACTAGTCAGGATGGGGAACAAACGTTTTCAGGAGGAGCTGGTACGTGTAAGTGCGCCGGCCCACCCACATTATGTGCGCAACATCGGTCGACATGGAAGGTCGGTGGAAGGCAGGGCGACAACGCCAGATGAACGTTGCAAAGCCCCTCTTGCACATCCAATTCTCAATATGGAAGTATTTTTGAATCTTTCTGTCACGTCTGATCGGTCGCGAGCCCACAAATGCACGCCAGCACCGGCGACGCCGCGACGAGAACAAAAGACATCACTACCAGTCTTGTTCTTTGGCATGAAGACCCGGTGAAGGGCAGAAGGTTGAGTATGCGTCACAGGTGAGCATGCAGCGGAGCATAGACCTCCAGCAAGCCCACGGCCGTGGGCAACTTGACAGCTCATGTGTGGGCAGTGCTGGGCACAGCTGGGTGCCCGGCAGCAGAGCCAGTGGCAGCGGCACCAAAAACTAGCGCGTACATGTCATCGCTGCGGCACAGGGTGTCACTGCAAGGCACCCATGGTGTGGTACCATAGGTGAGGAGCATCTGACATGCAGTATGGCACGTGCACCTGGCCCCATATGGCACTGATGGCACGTAACGAGCTGCGGCAGTCAGAATTGTTTCCTCTGCGGGCAGCTCATGCAGTGGAAGCCGCAGTGGCTTGCTGCTGACCTGCCTCTGTACAACTCACTCAAGCCACTTCAGATCTATCGACAGGGTGCATGTCCGCGTCCGAAGCAGCGGTGCGTCTTGGGTTGTCACACAGCTGATATTTGCAACAACCTTCTCACCCTTGCATGTGCCCCCCTTCTCCACTGGGGTTTCATGCGCCCTGAATGGCTTGTAAGCATGGGCTGCTTGCCTGACACATGGCCCAACAGTGCATCATGATCATGCCTGCCGTCCCAGGAGTGTACGGTAGTGCATCCATACATACAGTCATCCTCACCATGTGCAGGAGCTGCCAGCTGATCGGGTCCCCCCCCCAAACCATGCATGTGGTTTTGCCATCCAGGCCAGTGTTGATGCTGCATGCAGCACAGTCAACCTGAGTACCTTGAAACTGGTTTGCAACTTACTTGAGTCCCCCGCGTCGTGAAGGGACCGCCCGTCACGAGGCGCGACCCTCCCGACTTTTGAGGCGTTTGCGCAATCCCGCAAGCATCCTCCAATCCTGCCTCACAGTGCCTGGCAGCCTCGAGGCTCGGAGGCTTTTGAAGCATGAGTTGGTTCAACAAGCAAAGTGCAAGGCCCTGAGGTCGCATACCCCTACCAGCGGGGACACATAACGGACATGTAGCGGAAATGCAGTGCATTCTGCATGCCTGCATGCAATGCTCTGCAAAGCCATTCAATGCTGTTGGACAGCACAATGTACAGCTTGAACACAAATCCGATTCATCTTCATCAGCCAAATAATGTACAGGACCATGTCACCAACCACAACAAGCTGTGCTGCAACTGAAGGAGATCCTTCACTGGAGACACAGTGTGTGCGGCAGCTATGCTACATTGTGCTTGCAGCTGTGCTGGTCTTCCTTGCATTTATGCTACCCGGTAGCAACCGGGTTGCACACCAGACGCTGCATGCGCTGCAATTCCTGGTGCCAGTAGACTGCCCACGCCCTCTCTGTATTGTAGTGAGTTGTGCGACTCCTTGATGCTGCATAGCTCTCCAGCAAGCTGCTATTGACCATTGCAAAATCTTCCACCAGCAGCACGGGCAGTCCCTCGTACAGCCAGTCTAGGGGGCTTTTCTGAATGATAGGCACGGCGCCAAGGTACATCGCCTGCATGCATGCAATGCGCAATGTCACATTGCTTGGCAAGCAGAAGCACCACTGTGTAGAAACTTGATGTCGTGACAATCGAAGCACAATCAAAGCACGATAGAAGCACCCCCATGGCATGCCATGGTAGCACCCCCTTCTGGAAGTGGGCGCATGCCTGTAGGCCAACCTTCCATTTTGGTGAGTGCCGAGGCAGGGAAAAGTGCTGTAAGTGGTTGAGTGGACAGCCCCCAGGCAGCATTCACAGTGCACTGCCGCCCATCCCGACCGTATGACATGCATGCTCACCTCCCATGCCCTGTGTGTGTCGATACCACTTCCTCGAGGAGCCGCCACAAACTTTGAGTTGGCCACCTGCCGCAAATACGTCTCATACTCCACACGGTCCTGAACGTGCAGTGCCCCTGGCAAGCTGCTCATCTGTTTGACCACCTTGCTGCGCTCCTTGTGAGTGCTCTTCTTCATTGCAATATGCACTGACGTTTCTCTGTCCTCCCACGCAGGTGCTGACTGCGCAATGTCCAGAACCATGCGGCTCTTTCCATGGGGCCAGCGCTCGCTTGCAAGGCCTATGGGCAAGGGTGTTGTCTTGGTGCTGTAGCCAGGCAGCATGTTCTTGCCGTACCAGTGGCCCAGCTGGGGGTCCTTTAGGTACCTTGAACACAGGTCTTTCTTGCAGGGGGATTTGCGGTCAACAGGGACGGAGTATGCACTGCAGCCAGCAGGAGGCAGGCATTGACAGCAGGCTGTGGGTGTTGCTGGGTGTTACGCAGATCAACGAGGCTGCCCAACGCTGCCTCAAGTACCCACATGCTGTCACAGCAGCCCCTCCTTCATGCATGCTGTGCAGCTCAGCAGTACTGTCACACATTCATGTGGTTTTCTGCGTGATGCTGTGGATGTGCACATGCCCCGCCAACCGCCAACGCACCTGTTGCTCGAAAGCAGGATGTATGTGACATTGATCTTTGTGTGGCGCTCTTTGAAGAACTTCAGAAGGACGTCCGTCTTGACAAAGATAATGTCGCACGGCTTGATGTGGCTGTAATTCCAGGTATCCCCAGGGATGTCACTGCAGTCATCCATGGTGTCAAAAAGTGACTCTCTTTAGTGTGACAGCATGTGAAGACAACTTTTCAGACCAGTGGAGGAGTGTTAGTGCATATATCATTTGGGACATGTGCTATCGAGACTCACAATTCGACTGCAAATCCACCATGCACAGCGCCACAACAGTGTTCACCTGTAGTCATCGAAGGTGTGGTCTGCCATCGATCTGAAAGTATCTCCACTGGCAAAGGGTGACTGGCTGACATAACCCTCAACTGGCAGCTCGTGGCGGGCGCAGTGACTGCTGGGGTGACTCATGAACCACCCCCTCGTTTGGGCCGACAGGTTAACTTGAAGTTCTACTGCCACAGCTGCCGTAGTAGGGGCTAGTGACGCCAGGACTGGTCGTGTGCGCGTATGAACAGGCTGTGTTGCCAATGTTGGATTTGCAGCTAGCTGACGTTCCCTGGTGCTGCACATCAGGTGCCAGCAGGCCAAGTAGATAAGAAGCATTGGGATGCACACAGTCACTGCTTGCTGCAACGCCCTGCGCACAGAGGCAGAAGCAGCAGCAGCAGCAGCAACTTGAGCAGAGAACAGCAGGTGATGTTGATGTTGATGTTGAAGACTCCGTGTTTTGACAGTAGTGTCTGTAAAGTCTCGCCTGTACCAAGGCAATGGGTTGCAATTCTGTGCATCGCTCACATTCTGTTTGCATGGCCAAAGGGAGGCAACAGCCCACTGTTCTTGGCACCCATTCTAGCGTGTCCAGAGCTCAAGCAGGATTACAAGCAAGCATGCATATCTCAAGCAAGCATGACGATTGTTTGAATCACTAGCCGCAATTCAATGAAGCATTGTCGAGGTGCAATCGCAAAGCGTCGGGCAGTGGAGTCGAGTAGCCTCGGGCAGAGGAGCCTCGGGCGATCCGAACTGCAACTGTCTGTTAGCGGGGCGCAGTAGATTTGACAAAGAAATTTTTTCTGTAGTTTCTTCACTGATAAAACCTTATTTGCAGTTGCGACAGACGTTCGAGGCAGAAAACAGCCGGGATGACCCGGCAAGGCAAGGGGGGTGGCGAGACGTTACGGTTGAGTGTGTCTGTCGCGATGTTTGTATTCTTGACTATGCTTCTGGGCTACATGACAAGAGGTACATGTCCGAGGGCAGGTAGGTCAACGTGCAGGTAGTAGACGGTGTCAACAGCAGTACTCAGCAAATCATGGCTATCAACAGCTCATGCGCTGCACTTTCTCATGCGCCACAGGCTCAAATTTTGTAGCAAAGGCCTCTCCAAACTCTTTCACCTCTCAGATGAGGCAAGGGGCCCTGCAAGGCCATGTAGCAGGGTGAGGAACAGCGGCAACGACACAGCGTTGTTGTGCGCATGAGCAGGCATTGCACAGGACATGCATAGCAGCTGGACTAAGCAGAATTGGACTGGGCAGGGTTGGAGCCTGTCAGCAGGAACATATGCCTTGTTGCACAGCCGCTAGGCATAGACGGCCATTAGCCATACAGAGCAGCTAGGCTCAATAAGCCATGGCTCACTGGTGGCCACCATGTCTGTGGGCTGTCTGTGGGCTGTCTTTGGGCACCAAAGCGTCAGGCTGGCTGGTGGAACATCATGCAGTGCTTGTGTGCTGCACCGTTATGCTGCAGGTACACTTTCTGGAGCAGTGACTTTCATATATCACCCATTGCTGACCTGAAGGACCTGTTTGAGCCAATGGGCATGACAATAATTGACAAGTCCCTCAGCTCACACTGCAAGCTGATGGGGACATGCGCCAAAGACCTCAAGGTGCGCGCTTTGTGTATGTGAAACGGACACAGTGTTGCGATGTGCACTGAGCCATTCGCAGCAAAGATCGGCGGCTGTGGTACCATGGCAACTGGATTAAGGTATGTGACTACAGGGCTGCACTGCTGTTCAATTGGCAGAGACCCTTGCAAGACCAACCTACCAAGTGCATGCACTGACAAGGTGCCACCCAGGTTTTTACCGGTCGTGATGCGCATGCGGCTGCCGGTGTGGGCCTGCCTGCAGCCCCTGTGGCGTACACCGCTTCACTGTGAAGCTCAAAGGAGCGGCATGCTGCTGGGATCAGCAGTGTGTGCATGATCAATCAACAAAGCAGATGCCACCCAGTCTCTGAGTCAACCAGGGAAGTTTCCTGCCACGCTATTACCCACTGCGTCAACAGGTACTCACAAAGAAGAACGGCATCAGCCTAGGCAAATGCCCAAACAAGCTGAAGCGGGACTTTTTTGAGGCTTACAAGGATAACCCACAGATGGGGCGTGTAGATGCCTTCCTATGCAACCATGCCTGCAGCATGTGTGAGGTGTTCATGCCGTTCAACAAGCCTCTCATTGTCATCGCAAGCACAAGGCAAGTGTGGTTTTTTTTCTGTCTTTTTGCACCTTGGGCTCAGCCGTTGGCTGGACTTTGACCAGCACAGGACAAACTGCTTCTTCATCATGATGGCTCCCATACAACTGCCTTAGCAAATGATGACCAAGCAATGCTGAGTCCTCAGTGATGCTGCTACCGTGGAGCGGTGATAAGGTCGCTTCACCAAGTTGGTGCACCCCGTGTGCATCGCCCCACTTCCTTGTGCAGGTACGAAATTGGCCGGCACTCCTCCAAGCAGTGGAAGACTTGGAATGAGAACCTGCGCAAGATAGCAGCCAACCCCCGCAACATCGTTGCGGCCAACAACATGTACGACCTGGAGTACATCAAGTGAGTGTCCGACCCTGTCAGTTTCACTACGCCGCGTTCAAGGCTTGAGCACTTACACTGGATCCTGGTCGAATGGCCAACTGACGGCTGAGTTATCTACCGGCTGCACTTTCCACATGACATGCCTTTTGTGGCTTAGGCCACCACAGCGGGCCCGAACTGCAGGGATATTGCTGCTTATGCAAACTCTGACCAGGCCATCATTTTCACACTGCAAAAGTTATCAAATTTGCATGATGCAATGCACTGGCCAGTGCCACTGGTAGTACCATGGTAGTGCATTTGGCTCACTAGTACTACTCATCAGCACCTGTCAAGCATATGTATGTTGTACATTTGCCAGATCTGCCATTGTTTGCACAGCAAGCTGTGAAGGGAAGACACCCAGGCTGTAAAGTACCATCTTGTCTGCTGTGCAGGTACTTCACAGGCATACAGAACGTGCATCTGCTGCCCAGCAATTGCGGCTATATCAAGGTGGGCTGCAGGATACAACTGTGCTGTTTCACAGCATTAATGCTGTGACAATATCGTCTCAGCAGGGTGCAGTATCTTATCTCGTTATTCCTCTGTTATGCAGTGTGAATGCCAGTGGTGACACGTCAGCCACAGCTGTCACCTAAGCAGAATGAAACCAAAGACACAGCTGAAATCATGGGTGAGGCTTAGCCTCCGGACGCCGGCAGCTGGGGTAGCTCGACTGAGTTGTGTGTGGCCAGCCGGTGGGGCGTGCCCCCCCCCCCCCCTGGACACCTCCAAAACAAGGCAAAGCCAAAACGCCCAAGATGGCAGTGCTGACGCTGCCGATGCCGTGTTTGCGCCAGACATACGCAATGCCCCTGCGCCGTTGCTGTTTGCAGGCCCTGTACAGCCCTAACAGGACGGAGATCCTGGTTGGTCCAGGACGGAAGGTCAATGACCGCCTGTTCAAGGACCTGAAAACCCACGGGAAGAAACACAAGATGACCTTTGCCAGAGTGCGTGACCTGTACCCCAAGTTTCAGTACTCGGACCTGACACAGCATCGGGCGATTGTGCTGATGCCCTACCAGGTGCGCTGACGCCCTTCAGCATACAGCAGACTCTGCTGCTAGACCAGTATTCATACAAAGATGTGGCTGACACCGTGGCTGACACCGTGCCACCCTTCAAGGGCGATGCATCATGCCGGGCAATGCATCTGTACTGTGAGCCGCTAACCAAGTCACTGTCTCATAGTGTCCTAGTAACATGAATGCACAACAGTGAAGCAACTGCAGCCCGCACGTCCAACTTGACCCATGTGATTTACAGGTGTCCATCATGTCTATCTTTGAGTACTACCGCATGGCTATCCCCATGTTTGCACCCTCCGTCAACCTGCTGACAAAATGGGTGCTGAAGCACAGGTGAACTTGGCTGGCTTGACACCCCTACAGTTTAGTCAACTTCAGAAGCGCAGCCACAGTGTCATTTGCAGCACTTTTCAACAGCTCGCTCGGCTTGCCAAGCACATGACTTGAAGCACTTGACGGATACTGTGCACATGCATGTGACCAGTACGTTCCTGCATCTCTGACTCGAAGAAGCACCGATGTCACGACTGCTGCAGGATCATGACTGAGAGGACCTGGGAGGGTGCACGCCGCCGCAACAGCACAAAAGCCAAAAGCGTCATACCTCGCCACCCGAATGTGACGATACCGTACGACCCAAACAATGATGTTGATGAGAATGCCATCAGGTACTGGCTGAAGTTCTCTGATTTTTATGTGTGGCCGCACATCCAGACATATGACTCATGGGATGACCTCATTGGTGAGTCAACATTGAGCATCTCAAATTGTGCATGAGCAGTGCAAGTGCTATCGTATTGACTAGCAACTGATTGGATGGGATGAAGCTCGGCTGAGGCAAAAGGGGTTCAGCTGACAGTGTCTCAGAGTCTGTATTGGGATTGCCGGACTGGCAGAAACCGTTTGTGAAGCTGCAGCTGCAGTGACAGCGAGCCTACCCCATACCAACAGGCCCAGCCGTTACTGCACTGTTGGTCACCAGGTGTCACCATTCAGTAGCGGTGGAGTGTAATTCGCTGACGTCATGCATTCACTGAGACTTGCAGTGCAATTTGCAGTGCTGACAACCCTGTCTAGACCTCAAGGCCTCCTGCTCTTGCTGTGCCCTGTGCTGCAGGCAAGCTGCGCACAGCTGATCTTGACGCTACATCACAAGCCATGCAGGCCCACAACAAGGAGGTGCTGACAGGCCTACGGGAGACATGGCAGGGGCACTTCAGGCGCATGTTTGATGGCCTTCTGCCAGCTGCGCAGCAGCCCAGGACTCTAGAGAAGGATTTTGATACAGCCCTCAAGTCTGCTTATGGGGTTTCTTTGTCGGGCTGCCATGGTCAGAAGGATACTGGACAGATATGACAGTGCTGGCGCTGCAGAAGCGCTGTTGTACAATAGCCGGTTGGCTTTCGGGAGGGGTTGTGCTCTCAGCTTTGTTGGTCCCCTTGAAGGGCTGAGCGCACAGTTTGTTTGTGTGCAGCTGGATGCGTGCAGGGCTGCATGTAGGTGGCTCAACAGCAAGTTGTGTGGGGCACGTCTCCCTTGTAGCAGGAATGGGTGCTGAAACAGCATCAAACATTGTCGCTGTAACATATGTATTCTATGCCACTGAGTGGATTTTGATGCAGCGCACTCTGACACCAACCCTGGGGTAGGCAACATGGCCAGTGCAAGACATAGTAAGACGACCTAAGTCTGACCGCAGTCAGGCTGGATGGCCGACAAAATTGCAAGCAGGTTCACACCAAGTGGTGGTGGCTTGCATGCAGCTGTCATACATGCCACTCATCAACACTGCTGTGCGCAAAGCACACTTGCACATCCCGTATGCCCAGTTCACAGTTCTCAACGACCAATGCATGTACACAACCACAAAACTTCACAACTTGAAGGCACCACTAAGCCAAACAATATTCAATTCACTCAAGTCCGTTCAATGTTCTGCTTTTGCTGCTTAGCAGTGCTAGCCTGGCGCAGTCCCTGTAGCCATGGCACTGCATGAATCTGCACAGGCCGCCAGTTGACGGGCCCTTGCTGCTGCCCTGACGACAATGACGGCTGCTGCGGGGTCTGAAGCTCTCCTGGCAAGCCGTCTGATCCCACATCGGAGTCCAAATCACCATCTGAACCCGAATTTGAACCTGAACCTGGGTTTTGGGTGCTGCCAAACCCTCCCCAGGGGTTTGATCCCCCTCCAAACTTGGGTGGCGTCACCATATTGGTGTCCTGCTTGGGCTGCTGTAACACAGGCATAGGCAGCCAGGGTTGGCCTGGGAGCATGGGGGATGCCGGCGGATGTCAGCAATAAACGGTGGGGCAGGCGGGGGCGTCAAGGATGGTGCTGCACTGCGTCGACTTCCAATCACATCAGACTGTGTGCCATCTGGGTTGATGAAGACCGGTCCTACAAACGGCCACTCGCTTGGTGCCTGCTGAGATCCACCTTGACTGCCAGGTGGTTGGCCAATAAAGCCAGCAGCACTGTCATCAAATTGGGGTGGCGCACTCAAGGACCCAGCACTGTCCTCCAACTGCAGTAGTGGGGTGAGTGATCCAGCGCTGCCAGTGCTGTCTGGCTGGGCTGGTGGGCTGGTGATGCCAGCATTGTGTAGAATGGGTGGTGCACCAAGTGGGCTGAGAGTCCCAGCACTGTCCCCTAGCTCAAGAAGGTTAGAGTCCCAGCCAGCCACTGCTGGTTGTTGTTGAGCTTCCGGTGCCGGCGGCAGGGGTGCACCAGCAGGCTGCGGCACGTCCACGATCTGTGGGTCGCTGACAAGCCCTGATTCGGTGAGGGGTGCGCCAGGCAATGGGGCTGGCACAAGGGAACCAGCACTGTCTCCAAGCTCAAATGCTTCGTCCGGCAGTGGTGGAGGGCCTGCTGTAGGGAGCTGTTGCTGCAGCGGTGCAGGTCCATCCAACAACCCCAGCCGGCCATCTGGCGGGGCTTCAGCCGCCTTAGGACTCTCATCAAGCCCTGGAAGCACCTGCTCAGGGGTCTGACCGCCGTTTGCTGACTCTACTGAACCCATGCGTTGCAATGGAAGTAGCGGAGGCGGCGTAGGCGGCTGTGACCCCGTCAACTGTCCTAAGCCCGCCCAGTCGTCAATCGCCCTATTCCACGGGCTGAACGAACGCGGCGATCGAGGTGGAGGGGGGCGTGGGGCTGGCCGGCGGGCAGGGGCCTGTTCGCCATTGTTCAAGTCATCTGGGGCATTGTTCCGAAAGGGTGGCGGTGAATCCACCTGAGGGATGGTAAAGGGGTACTCGGTCGGGTTCCATCTGCAGTCCGTTGGTACTGTTGCACCAGGTTTGAGTGACACAACCAAGTTGCTCTGCGCACCTCTGTTGGCATTGACGGCTGTACAGTCAATTATCCTGCTGTCCGCTTCCAAAATGTTGACAGGGGTTGTGGCGAGCTGTGTGGCAGCCTCGGCGGTGTCAGTGGCAAATACACACTCGAGTGAGATGTCATAGTCATAATCAGCTTCAGAGTCAGCTGGGCAAACAAGTTCCTGGCGGAGTAAGTCCTCCAAGTCATAAGGGAAACAGGTGACACAGTCCTGCACCTGCAGCGCACAACAACACAAAGCAAACCGCCAGCAGCAGTCGTGAGTGGCAAGCATTGCCGTGCCGGCAAAGACCATGCCTTAGCATGCATTTGACTTGCATAGGGCGGCTTTTCAAAGCTGCTGTCGTGGCAGGCTGGTTGGGGCATTGTACAGCATGGCAGGGCATGCATGCAGGTGATTGACGACAGCTTCTGCCAGTAGTTCCAGTTAAACACTAGGTGGCAACACATCTGACTATGAT
Organism: Desmodesmus armatus; assembly: GCA_007449985.2. Lineage (NCBI taxonomy): Eukaryota > Viridiplantae > Chlorophyta > Chlorophyceae > Sphaeropleales > Scenedesmaceae > Desmodesmus > Desmodesmus armatus. The sequence goes on from VIIQ02000659.1 coordinate 134,771, forward strand.
AGTCTCAACATGTACTCAGTGTGCCAGCACTGTTTTTATGGCTTTGAACTGAACCATCACAAGCAAGGCGCAGGTAGCTGAGACTGCACCGCAACAGCAGTTTTGGCTGAACCCCTAATTGCACCAGCAAGAATTTCAGGTGCTGCACTTGAAGGGATGCATGGCTTGCTAGGGTGAAATACTTGCCTCTGCTGGTATTGGCGGTGGTGGTGGTGGTGGCGGTAGTGGTGGTGGTGGTGGGATTCTTGGTGGTGGTGGTGGCGGTGGCGGTGGTGGTCTTGGTGGTGGCTGCGGGGGTGGGGATCTTGGTGGCGGTGGCGGTGGTGATGGGGAGCGTGGCGGTGGCGGGGGTGGGATAGGTGGTGGTGGGGGCGGGCTGGGAGGGGGTGGGGGTGGCTGTGGGTGCATACATAGGAGGGCAACAGATGGGCAGCGGGCCAGCACAGCAGCGGAGCGCAGCAAAACAAGTGGGGAACACACATGACAGCAGCAGCTGCTGCTTATTTGAAATCAGGTTGAGCAAACCTTTGAGGCAGTTGGAAACTGCAACCAGCTGCCCAACAACAGCTGCAGACGACACATGTTGGTATGTGCTGCGGCTCATTGTTGTGTACATGCTCATGCAGGGCGCCTGATTCTGCCAGCTGCATTGCAGATGTTTGTGGCAGATTAGTACTGTGTGCACTGCTGTGAGCACTGCGACAACACAGGACCACCTCCAGAGATAGACTGCACACCCAGGGCCGACACTGCTAAGCGAAGCCCCCAGTAACTGAAGCATCACAATTTGCTTGCCCAAAAATGCTGTGGCGTGCTGACCACTCACCGGTGATGGCGGTATACTCTCACATCCTGCACGTAAACACACATGCCACACATACACTGGTGATCCACTTGCTTTGCAGTAGCAATGAGTCAACAACGGATGCGCTGCCTGGTATGGGTGTTGCGCTTGCTGCCAATGCACACGTCATGCTGTTACCTGCACATGAATCCTGCTGAACAAGCTACAACTGGCGCACCAACACGTGTGTGCCGGGGTTTTGTCAGCAGTCATGGTGATGATTATACTCACTGCACTCGTTCACATTGGTTGCTCCAGGGATGTCAGTCCAGCAGCCAGGTCCACATGGTGTGCATGGGTTGAACGTCGGCTCGTAGAACACGGAGCTGATGCCAGACATAGGGAGCTGCCCCCACTCATTGAACTGCTGCAGAGATACAGCATCGCCACTGCTGGCGCTGGCTGTTGAGGCGAACATGACAGCGGCTGCATCGCCAACTGCTGCCGTTTCAGCTGACAGCTGTTGCACCATGTGGTGCTGCTGCTGCTGCATGGAAAAAGGGTTGCACTCCTCTCCAGAACACTCTGTTATACCTGCAGTTTCAGGCTGTCTGCTTGCATCTTGCCCATGCTGCTGTTGCTGCTGGGGTGAATGCACTTGCTGGCCTTCAGTGTGTGCGATGCCTGAGCCTGCCAAGGCATCAGCATGACTTGCGGCAACTGCGCCCGCTTGCTGTGGGCCTTGCTGGGCTGCTGCCCAGACACTGCCTTGGCCGCTGCGTCTGTGGACGCCAGCTTGCCTGCCCCTGCTAGTGCTGATGCTGATGCCACCACTACCAACAGTGTTGCGTCTGCTGCCACGGTTTGCACCCTGTCCCGGACTGTCGCCAGCACCAAAATCACCTCGGTTTGCGCCAGCACCAGCGCCAGCGCCTGCGCCTGCGCCAGCACCAGCACGGCCAGTACCAGACCCACGAGTACCATTATCAGCACCAGTACCAGTACCAGTACCAGTACCGTCACCAGCACGGCCGCCCCCTCCACCATCAGCGCCGCCGTCAGGCTCCATATCCGCCCTGGGCAGGGGGCCTTCATTGAAGGTGCCTTGACGACACAAAGAGCACTGCTTGGGGTTGTCATCTGTTGAGCCAAACCCTGTGCACGGAAAATGCAGGGAAGCGTCCAGGTGTTGGCTGATGTAGAAGGTGATGGCGCACATCACTGGGTGCATGCATGGTAGGGCGCCCTACTAACCAGTGGTGCATGTGCCACAATGCGGCTGGCAAGCACCAGCTTACAGGGGCTGAACACACATGCACCGCATGGCATGCTGTGGTGTGCACACTGTTGGCTGCAGCATCGTGTGTGCACAAAGCTGGCCGTAGCACTTCATGCACCCACCTGCCGCGCACGTGCAGTCTGCTATGCTGGTGGCCCCTTCTGTGCTTGTGAGGTAGTGGAAGGCGTTGGCGGAGCAGGGGGAGCAGGGGGCCAGGGCACCACCAGGCGAGTATGTGCCTGCAGAACACCAGGCTTCATGAGATTTTTGTAGGTACATGACCTCAGCAACTAGCCAACACAAGGGTTCACTGAAGCCGGGCTTGTTGTTACAGCATTGCCACTCAAGCCCAGACTCCACGGCCTTGCATCCTGAGGCTGTGTGGATGCCTGACCTGAGGTGTCAAACTTGTGGGGTTGGGCAGTTGTGACGAGAGATTCGCATGCAGTGAGGCTGGCAGTGCCATGTAACCAGGTTGTAACTTCACCTGGAGGGCATATCTCACACATCTCAGGGTCTTGAAATTGGGGGCCATACACACCAAATCCAGGGAAGCAACCTGGCAGCAGCATGGGCAGCAAATACACTGGTGACGGAATGTCCTGTGTTTTGTAAAATGCAGAACATCCCCCATGAGCCCCTGACTCCCTCAGGTTGCACGGCTTTGCCGTGCCAAGCACTGTGACTGTATTTGCAACTTCGCATTCGTCACACATTCCAGAAACCCAGCAGGGATGCTACCCATATGGGAGTAAGTGACAGCGCTTACCACAGCTGGTTGCATATGGAGCTACGCTTGTGAGCCGTGAGGGGCACGGCATGCAAGGGGTCCTGCCACCAGGCGAAAAAGACCCTGGCTGGCAAGCCCTGCAAGGCTGGCCACCACCCACACTGCCGGAGCCAGGTGCGCACTCTGCGCAGCACAGGAATGTACCAAGATGGTACCAAAAAGCACATTTACAGCACCAGCAGACAGCAGGCAGTGTCACCATTCAGCGACAAGCATAAGAGAGTGTCATATCCAGAGGAGTTGGTATAGCAAACCAACTCAACCATTGGTGCTGCAGCTGCTGCTGTGTCCGCAGTCATTTGACACCATGACAGGGCCCCTGAGCGGCTGTTGTGGGTCTTTGCATCATCCAGTCGTCATTGCTTAGGTGTAGCGCAACATTATAACAGTGCCATAGTCCCTTACCCCTGATGCGCACAGTGGGTTGTCTGTTCCAGCATGTGTTGAACAGCCGCATCAAACGCACCATGCCCACCGGTTGCCCGGGCTGTGCTGCACAGCTGCCTGCAAACCCTCCCAAGGGGTATGTCCCTCTGCTGCTGTAGGTGCTGCAGCCGCTGCCCCCCTGTCTTGCCTGGCTATAATTTCCTGCGCGAATGTTGCCTGTGGCCCCACACGTCAAAGTCTCGTCAAGTGCTGTGTCAAATGCCAGGCCGCGAACACCCCTGCTGTCGGAGCACACATGCATTCTTATGAAGCTGTCTGATGCACTGATCTCCAGCTGCACAGGCTCCCGAAGCCATTCCTGCGGAGTGTTGCAAATGGCGACGTCGGTTGGGGGCACTGTGTTCCTGTAGACCACATCTGCCAGGTAGCCGTCTGCGTTGAAGTGGCATAGCACCCGGAACGTCCTCCCGGGCCCACACTCTGCAGAGACACCCACTGGGTCCTGAGCAGCGCCTGCAGTACAATGTACAAGATTGCTTGCGCATGTGAGTCAAGCCAACAGTGCCTTGTGGCAGACTGACAGGATCGCTCCAGTTTCTCAAAGCTGCTTGTTGCAGTAGTCAGCTGCAGGCGGCATGTGGAATGTCTGAAAGACAGGAAGCCTTGACGGTGGGCACAGTCTATCGGAATCCCACCTGGCTCCCAAAAGCTTACTGACGCCACCAACAGCACCAGCAAAAGTGGAGAACTTGAAGCCATGCCGAAGTGGTTCGTTGTTCAGGGCCAGCCATGGATGGAATGAGCAGTCATCACTCACAAAACTGTATAGCCCGGGTACTGCTGCTGCTACTGTTGCCACAAGAGAATGTGTGTTCCTGCTGATGGCATTAAGGTATCGTTATATTATATGTTATTTGCCCAACAGGCATTCAATTGCCTTTGCAGCGCCGCTTCCTGTGCACTGCATGTGTGGCGAATGCGATGGCGGGGAACGGGCTGCTCGAAGCCAACGACCCCTGCAGGGACCCAGCCAATCAGATTTGTATCAAAGTTGAATGACCTGAAATTCATGTGGCTAGTGACATCTGGCGTAACCGTCTGCATAGGTTAAGACTGTCGTCCTGGGACAGGCCTCCCCTGGCTGGCCGGCAGGGAAATCCCCATTCAGATCTTGAGAGAAACCTTGAGGTCTGCGTGGGATTTGACGACGTCAAGAGTCACCGCAGGAGATGGAAGAAAGGGTTGGGTCCCAGTGGGCCACAGTGTCACCCGTGTCACTCAGAGGGAGCGGGCCCGGGGGTGCACCACGTGGGGCAGGAGTGACACATTGCCTGTGCTGCTGCCGATACTGCTGACCACGCAAACTATCACAGTGATAGCAGGTCTTCTTGCGGTCTTGGTGCCGGTGCTTTCCCGGCAGATCCTGTCGTGCCACAGCCAGGCTGGTTTGACAGGCTGGTTTGACAGGCTGGTTTGACAGGCTGGCTGCGGGCAAGCCAACCGCACTGCTGGTTGTGCAAAAAAATGTCGCTATAGCAGCCTCCTGCATGGAACAGTCTGTCAGGTTTGGCAGGCAAAGTGCAGATGCTGCACAAGACACCTCTCTATTGGGCATGTCCCCACATGTGCAGTGCCGTGCAGGAAAGCTGCTGGCTGAATGACTGTGTGGAGACTGCAGAGAAGCCCAACACCACGTTAACTGGAAAGATCAAGGCTTGTTGTCAGCTTTCTCACACCTGTCGTTGTTGCTGTTGCCAAGTTCAATTCAGTGTGAGTCGCAACGGTTGGCTCGGCGAAGCAATCTTAACTGTTGAAGGAGACTTCGAAGCACAGAACTGTGATACCGAACAGTACTGAGCCTTCTCCTGTCCCTCTTCATCCAACGTGGTTCTGCTCCCAGCCATCTTCGTTCCCAACACCGCTGTGAACTCACTGCCTTCTGCACAACTTGCACACAACTGTGTCTACGTTCATTCCTGTGATTGCATCTGTGCTCGGACATGGGCCTTCAGGCCCAGCAGTGGCAGTGGCAGAAGCAGTGACAGGCAGTGGGGGGCCACTGTGCTGCAGTAGGCCTTGCAGCAGTCTGTGGATCTGTAGCATCCCCATTGGGGCACACTGAAAGCAAGGGAGGCACGCTGAAGCGCGAAAAGATGCCACCCCAGCCGGGGTGGTGGAGCTCCCTCATACCGGAGCTGGTGACCAAGCGAGAGCTGATGCCAAGTATGCAACGCACTTGTCCAGCAGGCACTGCCACTCTCAGAAACCAGCATGCCTCGCACCAGCACACCTCCAACGACATGAGCCCTTATGACTTGTGTATCCACGCTGTGAATGCAGATGTGGACAAACTGCAGTCCATGTACGTGCGTTACAAGTGTCAGCCAGAGGCTCAGATCACAAGCGCAGGCTGGGACCTGGCCACCAGTCAGCGCTACGCAGATCAACTGGCAGCAGAGGAACAGCAGGCATACGTGCGGGAGGAGAGCCTACTGTACAATGGTCTGGCACCCACCAGCATCAGCTTGCGCATCACTGAGGCACCAGCAGAGTTTGCTGTGCCTGTGAAGCAGGACAGGTGCGGCTGCAGCAGCAGCGCTGCGGCGCACATGATGTTGCCGTATGGCCGCCACCAGCTAGCAGGGACAAATGTGCTGGGGTTGGCGCGGTGGCTGCAGTACCATCGCAACCATGCAGTTGTTCAAACACTGATCTACCAGGCACCATCCGCGGCCGGCAGCTGTGGCATAAGCTCAAGGGGCTGACGTCGTCAGCAGATGTGGCGCATGCTGACTTCTGATGAGTCATCCACAGCTGGCCAAGCAAACATGCTTTGGCAGCATAACTAGCAACGTATCCAACCGCAGCATGCAGTCCCCTCGGGTGTCCCCAACCTGCTCCCCTGCCGTCGTCACTGCAGGCGGCTGACGCCCAACTTCAAGATCCGTGCTGAGGTTGGCTTCAACACGCGCTGCTCCTTCCCTCTGACACTCAAGGTTTACGTCATCACACAGCAGGAGAAGGACAGCATCCCAGAGTGGGTGCCAGATGACTTCCTGGACCCAGACCTGCCGCAGGTGGGTTGCTCTTTACAAACACCATAGCGGCTCTCTATCCCAAAATAACTGTTAGCAAAGGCTATTGACGCCCCCATACAGGAATCATGCGACTTCTAACGCTTCTACTAGTACCCGAAGAGTGGAGGATTCTGCAGCCCCAAAAATCAGGGTGGGTTGCTGACACCCACACCACAGTGTGTAGGTGTTTGGGCAGCGGGTGGCGTCACAAAATACTTGAATGCACTGCGTTGGCTCACAGGCTGTTGGGCAGTGGGGGTGTGAGTGCATGCAACCTTGCGCGCTGGCACCAGCAGCTGGTGTGAGTTCTGCTCGAAGGGATGCAGTGTCACATGGACACATTGAGCAGCGTCTACTTTGTCGCGCGCCGTACCAAGGCTTACAGACCCCCCATCCACACCTGCATGTCGGCCAGTGTGCTTCTACCCTTGTTTGGCCCACACATGCATGCGTCTGTGTATCCTGTGCGTCCTGCAGCGCAAGCCTGCCACTGAGCTCAAGGGGACCACTGTCATCACACATCACTTTGAGGCAGTCTTGGAGGTGAGCAATGCACCTGGGCACTGCTGTGCATGCTGCATGTGACATGGGTAGCAGTGGCAGCTGACATGGTTAACATGGGCAAACAGGATGTTACAGGACAGTCTGCAGCCCCAACTTCAAAGTCTGATGCCTGATTCAAATGCAATCGGTGTGTAAACATTCCACGCTCATGTGAAATGGCTGAGGGGAGCCCAAAGTGGTGCCAACCACTGCTGCGTTCCATGCACCAAGCATGGACAGCACGTCGAGGGACTTTCACGCTGCATCCATACCTGCTGCCTACTGCTGTCCTTCCTACTGCTGTCCTGCCATGCTGTTCTGCCATGCTGTCCTGCCTACTGCTGTCCTGCCACAGCCCAATGAGGACCAGTTGGCTCAGCAGCAGCAGCAGAAGCAGCAGCAGCAGGTACTTGCAGCGCAGGCGGCGCAGCTCCTGCTCAACGGCAATGCTGACGGCTCTGCTGGGGGTGCTGGCATGGGTGACATTGACCCTCAGGTGGTTGAGCAGGTCATCCAGGTAAGATGAGCGGTGCAGCTGCCTAGGGCGCAGCAGCGTGTGGGGGTGCAGCCGTATGTGGGGGCACAGCCGTATGTGGGGGCAGGGCGTCAGGCATGGGGGCTGCAGCAGGATGGGTTGGTTGCTGGTAAAACTATGGAAAGCTCGCGGCTGCTTCTCTCCTTTTGCCAGGGCGGCCGCCCAAGTGTAGGAAAAAGGAGGAGTTCATGCCATGGGGAGGAACCCTTTCCTTGCCCTGCCTGCGGTCGGCCAGGCAGCGTCCTGATATGGAGAGCGTGTTGTGGCGTTAGCCAGGCGAGGCCTGGCTTTGGCAGTTTGCAGCCGCCGGGTGCTATAGGAGGGTTGGGATCTTTACCTAGCAGCCAAAGTGGCTTTTACAGACTCAGAGAGTGCTCTGCAGTACAGCGACCGCCAGTCCCCGTACTGTTTATGTCGCTGCTGCCATGTTGCGTCAGCTGAGACACCACTACACTGATGGCCCTATTGCAGTGTCGTACTGTTGGCAGCTGCCTAACTTATGTAACACATCTGCATCACTCAGTGGCGTGTGCATGCTGCCTGGTTTCTCTTGCAGGAGGGCACGCGCACAGGTGCTATCGACCCAGCAACAGCAGCCAACCTGTCTGCGGCCTTGATGAGTGGCAGCACCACACCCCTGGATGCCCTCACTCAAGCACTGGGCATGGGCACAGCAGCTGGGGCTGCGCCAGTCGTGCCTGGCACGCTGACTCATGACTATGAGTTTGCTGCTGTTGAGCTCGTCAAGCCCACACGCATGAACAAGGTGCGCAGCAGACATGAACATGATCATGGCTCACATGCAGATGGCATGGTGTGACGTCACTCACTATCATGCAGTTTTCTTGCAGATCGATAGAGGGTTCTCTAGTAATATCAGCATGTGTCATGTGTCTAGGACCCTAAACTGCCCCTCGTCACAAACCTGCAACATGCCTCCCGCTGTCCATGCAGACTCGCTCCTGCTGAAAACATTCATTGCATAAACTGCAGCCACGCGTACCCCGCAGCTACAGCAGCCCCAGCTTGGCCCCACAAACGCACAACCTGCTGCCTCACTGCCTGCCGGCCTGTGGTCGCTGTGCTGCAGGTGTACCTGGTGTTTGCCTGTAGCATTCTTGAGCAGGACCTCATGTTTGTGGTGTACAACGTCCCCACAGTCGGCATCTGCAGGGCTGAGCAGCGTGCTAAGGCTTGTCAGAAGCTTGGCGTCAGCTACACAGAGCTGGGCGGCCTAGATTATGACGGCGTTACGACAGCAGGGTTCAGCAGTGGCAAGCAGAACAGCGCAGCGGCGGCAGCGGCGGCAGCGGCGCAGCAGCAGCATTCGCGCAAGAGGGCTGCTGCGCAGGCCAGCTGGAGCGATGGGCTCATGATGCCGGACGGACTCATGGGAGGAGATATGGCAGCAGCGGCAGCCGCTGCTGCGGCAGCGATGGCTGCCGGTGGGGACCCAAACATGGTATGTCAATGCAGGTGTGTGTTAGCACAGGGAGTACTTCTGTAGCTAGCATGGGTGTGTGTGTGTGTGGGGGGGGGGGGGGGAGGGGGGGGGGAGGGTTCACTGAAGCAGGCCCGCCAGAAGAAGCAGGGAGCAAGGAAGTTGTGTGTTCACCAACACCGACCAGCCATGAGCACTCAGGCAACAGGCATTTGGTCCCTGCTGCAGAATCGCATGCATTTGCTTGTAAGATCAGTCAAGCAGTCGCCTGAACGACAGTGATACAAAAGCTGGGCCAACCTGTGGCTAGCCCCTTGCGACAGCCTGTGTTGGCCGCTATGCCTTCTACTATATGCGTCCACAAGCCATGCCATGTGAATTGCCTATATCTGGCTGCCTGGGTTTGTTTGCTGCAGTACGCACCAGGTTTTGCTCTGTGTGTTCTTGGTATGCATCGCAGGCTGATGCCGGCTTTATGGCAGGCTTGGCCAGCAACGACCCATCGGGCTTGCAGGTCATGGGCCTGTTGGGTGGGCTCAACCTCATGCAGCCTGGGGCAGCAGCAGCAGCAGCCGCGATGATGCCGCCGCAAGACACAGCAGCAGCCGTCGAGGCTGCTGCAGCAGCTGCCGCGGCAAGCAGTGCCGCAGCAGCTGCGGCCGCTGCTGCGGTTGGGGTGCCCGCTGCGCCGCGCAGCCGCGCGGCTCTACGGCAGCATCTTCTGCAGGAGTATGAGCGTGCTGGCTTGACACGGCGGTTGACACCGCTAGACCTGCAGGTATGTGTGATGTCGAGCTGCGTGTTGTGGCGCACAGCGCGTGCTGAGAGATGGGCTGCTGCTTGCTGGCGAGCAAAGCAGGCGCATGATGGCAGCACTTTCTGCATGCCTGTATGTTTCGATTTAGGTGTCTGTGGCTTGCTGGCACCCCGTAATCAGCCTATGCTGGACTTGATTGGGGGCCTGCGATACTGGGGGCAAGCACAGGCATGAAGCAACGCTCCGTGAGCCTCTGGATCTCTTGTGGGATGATCTGCGTTCTGCTGGACCAATGTGTGATACTACAGCAGCCAGCTTCGTGTGGCCTCCGTGCTGGCGCATCAACTGTCACGTTGTTATTGTGCTGCAGGCACTGGAGCTGCAGGCCGGCATGCCCTTTGACAGCAGCAGTGGCCAGGAGGCAGCTGTCAGCCAGCAGCAGTGGGAGGACTTCCTGAACGCATTCCAGGATAGGCTCAAACTGCTGCGCCTGATCGCCAACGTAAGCAGCCCGTCTGACTTCGCGGTGGTACTGTACTGTTCCCACACAGCAGTATGGATGAAGCCCAGTGTTTTGTTGTTTGTAGGCGCTAGCGGCAGCTGCCACTGGCGGGCTTGGGGTCGTGACCAGCCAGTCAGGAAGATGGTGTGACGTGCTGAAAGGACTGCCCATCAGTTGTAGCATCGCGCTGTGCAGTAGTTGGTTCTTTCCCGCATTGCAATGCGTGTGTATGTTTTCTTTGAAGGTTCCGAGAGGCGGGGGGGGGGGGGGGGGCGCACGCCTCATGCTTGCAGTATTGTCGCTCCCATTGTCAACATGCAGCATGCACGCTGCGCACTCCTGTCGCTGCCTCCCTGCTGCAGGTGTGGAACAAGGAGGACCCTTGCTTCGATTGTGGTTAGAATGCTGCTCTCATGTCACTCGGCATGCGCCCTGTGTGTCCCTTTCACTGCCTCTCTGCTGCAGCTGTGGAACAAGGAGGACCCCGGCTTCATCTATTTCTCCTCACCGCTGCTCCAGTTTTCACTCTGCATGCGCCCTGTGCGTCCCTGGTGTTGCCTCTCTGCTGCAGTTGTGGAACAAGGAGGACCCTGGATTGATCTGTTTGTTTTGGAATCACCGCTGCTCCCGTTGTCACTCCGCATGCGCCCTGTGCGTCCCTGGTGTCGCCTCCCTGCTGCAGGTGTGGAACAAGGAGGACCCTTGCTTCATATGTGGCTTTGACATGGACCCCCTGGGTGCAGTGCAGGCCCTGGCGTCACAGCCAGAGGGCACGTCAATCTGCTGCTTCAGCTTGGAGCAGCCAGGCAGCCTGGTCATTGCCTGCAAGCAGAAGGGCGCAGACGCCAGCGCTGAGGACGGTGGGGTGCTGCAGGTGCGTGGGGCTTATGTTGGTGCTTTACCAGCCGTGCGACATAAGGGCTAGCGACCCAGCTCCAATGCACGTTGCAACCTCCTGCTAGCTGAAGATTGGGGGGTGCTGCAGGTGAGGTTTATGTTGGTTATGGTTGTGTACCAGCAGCCCCCACCCCCCACCCCTTAAAACCCTTGTGACATCACCACAACCACAACCACCACCACGCATCGGCTGGAACATAGTGATTGTGTCTTGTGCGCACGCAAGCCGCAGTACAGTCGCGCAGACATGGCCTGAACCCTTGTGACACTATCACACCACCGTCCTTTGGTGCACTGCCCTCCGGCTGGAAGGGTCAGGTGAGGGATGTGGTAGTCTAGCATGCTGCCCATGCACACCCCTCTTAAGGCAGTGGTTCTCCTTAGGCATACCTGCTCACTTGCTCATCTGGTGCCCTGCAGGCTGCCGTGAAGACGGAGGACCTCATGGAGCGGCGGGTAGAGACGTGGCTGCGGGACCTGGAGGGCGCATCGCATGTGCTGGACGTGTACCGCAATAAGCTGGTGGACAAGCGGGTGCTGCTGGGACTCGACAAGTTCACACGCCTGAGGGCCATGGACCCCCTGGCTGCGTATGACGACATCCTGATCTGACACAGGTGTACATGTGTGTACGTGCATTGTGGGCTCGGGTGTCACAGCTGCGGACGGCTGCGCTAGCAGGCTCACACACCCGAGGGCCATGCACCCCCTGGCGGAGTTTGACGACATGCTGATCTGACACAGGTGTACATGCATTGTGGGCTCGGGTGTCACAGCCGAGGAGGGCTGCTGCGTCAGCATTTTGGGTGGGCCGTTTGTTGTGGTGGGGTTTCAGAGATCGTGACAGGGTCGTTGAGGCAGAGTGTGTCTGCCTGATGGGTGTGGTCGCAGTGGTCGTTGGGGATGCATGACTCTTGTGTACCGTGTCTTTGTGAGCTGCATCACATTGCTGGTATAACCCTGGGGGTTGAGGGGTGTTCAAACAGATGTGGCCTGCTTGGCTGCCAGTTTGCTCCTCATGTCTGTAACAGGCACTGCCACCAGCAGCTGCAGTGCAGCTGCCAAATGGACGGCTTGTGTTTCAGCTGGCAGCCAAACAACCATCGTGGCTGCTTGGCACATGCTCCACAGAGTGTTGCGGCTGCACATGCTCTGTTTGCGTTTGCCATGTTGTTGCGTCACTTGTGTGTGCCTCTTTCAAAACGTCTGCACCTCGCGCATGCCACACTAGTCAGTGGTGTGGCACACAGCGCTTTGGCTTGGACGTTGGGGTTGTATAGGGCGCATGCCTGCAGTGTCTGTCCTTCCGCACACTTCATAAGGGCTGTTAGGCATGCAAGGCTGTTGGTGTGCCACTCTGTGGCATGCGCTGGTGTGTGCCTTGGACGGGCAGCCTGTGTGCCAGCTGCACAGCTGGCATGTTGGAAAGTATGCAGCGCGCTATGCGCTCAGCTACATGCAAAGTTGACAATGAGCAAGCAATACAGTACAGCAATTGGGACAGGGTCGCAACCTTGGCACCACCCAGCGAGCCTTGGGCCAGGATCGAATCACTTACATGCCAGGATTTGTTCAGGCCTGCTGAACGAAGCAACGCTTTCCAACAACATGCACACAATCAACTCCCCTGCTCAGTGAGCTGTAGCAGCCCAGGAACTCAGCAGGAGTAACAGCAACATTAGGACAAGATGGACCACTGTACTGTGCTAAACATTGATTGAGTTCCCACAGCACACATAAGACCCCCAAACAACATTGCACTTGCTCAACTCGCAGGGACGGCATCCGCTTCTGCCGAGTGGCTGGCCTTCCTGCTGACAGCACCAACTACTGCTGGGTCTGCTGGGAGAGCTGCCGCATGACGTGCCCTGCTGTGCACTGGGTGGTAGTGCCTTGCCTGTAGCCGCTGCATCCTGTCCCTCAGGCTCCTTATCATGTAGTCGTACTGCAAGCATGCAGGACAGGACAGCAAAAACAGGCAGCCAGGACAACATGTAGAGAGCTGCAACAGTGATCAGCATACTTAATGTACACTTGTGTTGAGCCTGGTGGCTGCTGTCTACACATGCAAGTGCTGGGTCTGCCCAGGTGCGCGTAGGGTTTCCTGTAGATGGGGTTTTGCATCATGATGTTGTGGTGCTAGGCAGGCAGCCACCTTGTCATACGGTTGCCAAGCGGTTGAGCCTGATGGATGCTGTCCACGCATGCAAGCGCTGAGTCTGCCCAGGGTGCATAGAGTCCACTGTAGTTGGGGTTTTACATTGTGTTGCTGCAGTGCCAGGCAGGCAGCCACGTTGTCTATGGGTGCTCAGCATACTTACCGCTGTCCCTCCGACAGCCCTGTCCCACACAAATGCATGCCAGTGCTTTGCAAGACCTGCTCGGAGCTGAAGGTACTCTGCATCTGACACCTCTGACAGCAGCGGCACAATGTCTGGGATGCTGGCCTTTGGCAGCCGTATGCTGAACTCATGGTACGACAGCTGGTCCTGGTAGGGCTGATACACATCATCCTGCATTTCGAAATTTGAATTCAAACAGCAAACCACACATGTTGAGGGGATAGGTTGGGAGTACAAGCCCAAACCACACAACACTGTGTGCTGCCGGTGGTGCTGACAAGCGCACGGCACATGCAGCTCGTTCCTGCACACCAAAAGGACACCACAGAACACCTAAGCTGCACAGTGTGTGATCCCGCCCCATTCATGACAGCGTGTAGCTGCATAGACCTGTCATTGAGCTGTCTGATGTGAGCTGCACAGTACTACGAGATAGTACGAAGTCCATTAGCTTGCCTGGACGATGACTGGCACACAGCCAGCAACCATGTAGAAGTTGAGGCGGATGCCCCAGCCGTAGCCTGAAGGGGCCAGGCAGAACTTTGACGTGTTGAGCATCCGTGCATACTCATCAGGGTGCATGCCGCCTTGGTGGATGAACACCTGTGGGTTGCTGCCGTTGCCAAACATGCGCCACAGCTCCTGCCGGACGCCGTGGCTGTATGCCGGGTTGTCAAGGCGGATGCCGCCTGCACGGGTAGGTGGTGTGCATTGATGCTTGCGCTAGACTCCACTGTTGGACGCACTGTGACACTGACCAAAGCCTAATATCTTAGTAGCCTATGGGCAATTAGTCAATGGTTAGTAACACACTATGTCACTGCAGAAAGGACATGCTGGACATCCTTGCAGACACCATGGCTATCACCATGTACCTACGGCAGGAGCCCGAGGCCCTCAGTCAGTGACTTCAAGCACATAACACCTTTGCAGCATTGGCCGTCGAAGCACTTGCACATGCGGCCATGTGATGAATGGGCAAAATGGGATGGTTATGGCACAGCAGCCTTTGCAAGTTTGCGAGCAGCTGGTGCAGTTCATTGTGGCATGTTGCCAGCTGCAGCGCCTTACCGCTGAAAAAGAGTAGCCTGTCCTTAGGTATGTGGTGGAGGTCAAAGGACTGGTTCAGGTATGTCCTCCGTGCTGTGTTGGCTTGGTCTTGGAAGTAAGCTGCTGCCGATATGTCCCGCAGTGGGTTGAAGCAGCCCCAGTGCTGCACAGCAAAAACACACCATCATGATGTCAGCACATGAGTATGCCACCAATTCATGGCATCATGCCAAGATGGACTGGCCGCATATGACATAGTACATGGTGAACCATGTTCGCTGACAATGAGCATCTTGATGGTCTCTGATACCAAAACAGTATGCCTCCCAATACCAAAACAATAGAGCCTGCTAAGGGTGGCCTTGGCCGTGTCATACCATCCCATGTCACCCTGTCACTCAGGTGCCACCAAGGGCTGTGACGGTCACATCAGACACTGCGCCATGCACCGCATCCCTTGCGACTGCAGCCAACAGAGTCCCTTCCTCACTGTGGCATTTGCTGTAGGTGTGCGTCCAACACACACTGGTTGATTGCACTCCCTGTATCTACACACTGCTCTGTCAAACAGCCCAACTGTTTCTGAAAGCCAGAGGTGTGCACCTTGTTTTGGATCTGGCCCTCCCATCCGGGGGCTCCTTGGCGCCCATGTGGTGCCACCCAAAGTGCACAACTTTGATGATGTTGGCAAGACCTGGGTCTTCCTCAGCCGGCCAATCACACGCACCCCTATCGCCTGTGAGCCATATGAAGTGGTCTAGGCCTTGTGACCTGGCACAGGGGCAGCATGGAAAGCAGGCAGTGATGCTTGGTCGTAAGTGGAACGGATGCCGTGTTGCAGTGTGCGTGCAACCATGTGTGCGTCTTGACATGACACAGGAGTTGGTACTTATGAGTCTGCGCACGTGTACATAGACTCGTGCATGCATGTGTGTGCGGGGAGGGGGGGTGTTTCTTGTAGAGTTCTCGCGGGTGACACTGTGCACACTGCACTACCATAGTGCACAGACCATAGTATGGCCCACCTATTGAAGAATGGCCAATGCTGTTGAACGTACTCCACAGCCCTCTTGCTGTGACGCACTGTGTTGCCTGTGTTCTCACTGAATGCATATGTCATTGCTGGAATGTAAAACAAATTCGCCTCCCAAGGGTTTTCAGTCCTGCAAGCATGACGCAGCACAGCACAGCACGGCTCTGGACGGCCTGCCAGCTCAGCACAGCATGCCGAGTCCTTTGCAGCATGGTACCGAGTGTGCTGATGTGTATGTCAATGACCATGGTGGCCCACCAATGAGTAATGGCATGCTGCTGATGCAGTCTAAACACTGTGTTTCCTGCTAGCTCCCACTCAGGGCAGTCTGCTAGTGCTGCTGTGGCAGTGTGCAGGGCTGTGCAGGCGCAATCTGCTAGTGCTGCTGTGGCAGTTACCTTACAGCAGTGTCATTCATGAACATCTCCCCAAACACCTGCCACGCAAGGTAGTTCTGGTCGTGATCCTGAAAGCCCAGGTAGTACTCCGGCTGATAGGCCACCTGCCGTAGCAGCAGCAGCAGCAGCAGCAGCAGCAGCAGCAGCAGCAGCAGCAGCAGCACAAAGCAGTCACCAACATAAGCGCTGCCACTCAGTGTCTACACAATGATCCGTCCTTTGCCTGACCCAAGGTCAGTAGCAGTGACCTTCCAAGAGTCACTGGGCCCCAAGTATTATCAAAGGAGCTACCAAAGCCAACCACAGTCTGCAGTCAGGGTACTGAGTGTGTGTGCAAGACTTCTAAACATCCCTGTCACAGACACAGCCCCCTCACCGTCCAAGGTAGGTCATACACATACACGCGCAGCTTGTGCACAGCCCGCCTGGCCGAGTGTGGTGCAAACACCTGGGAGCTGCTGCAGTCCTTGCCCCACCAGCCAGGCTGGCAGTGGCAGAAGCCCCGCCTGCATGTACCCCTGCGCTGGCAGTTGTTCCAGCAGATGCTCTGCTGTGCTGTCCTCTCTGCCCGTTGCTCGCAGAACTCGCCTGCATTGGTAAAGTACACATGGGCATATATGCTTTAATGTGGCGCGGCAGAATCTGCTTTGCAGTGCCTGCTACAGCCAACTGCTACAGTGCAATTCGCACCCCTCATTATCTGCAAGTTAAGGTTGTTTGCATGCGCCACACCATCTCCTGCAGAACATGCCCACAGCATACGTCGACGACTGTGCGCGTGTGTGGGTGCCTGGAATGCGCCGTACTGGCTCCCTTAGGGGTCACCTGTCCCTTAGGGCTCAGCCACCTCTTGAACCATGTAGCATGAACAGTTGTGGATTCAACAATATTACATCTGCAGGGTGTAAGCGGCGGCAGCTTCCAAGGCTCAGCGACACAGCCCCACATTTCACCTGTGTAGCCATAGTGGCATATGCAGAAAGGGAGGGCCTCCTCCTCCTTGTGTCTCACACAGCCGCCCTGCATGCTGCACTTCAGGGGGCAGGTGCTGAGCGGCAGTACCACCAATGGGTTGACAGGGTCTACATCTTCCACGATGCCCACCTCAACCATGTCCTGCCTACAGAGCATACAGCAGTAGTACACAGGACACGTGATTTACATGCTGTTGCATCGTGTATAGTACTGCTAGATAGGCCAACAGCATGTGCATGCATTATGCTTGTACTGTTTGGCATGTTTTGCCAGGGTTGCTTATGCAGCATAGACGTACTAGGACTTAGGAAGTCCAAGCCGGCCTGAGGCAAAGATTGGGGATCTGCTGGTGACTCCTGAGTGAGAGGGCCGTCTTACCACTACGCATGAGGCTGATGCCGTAAATATACGGTACTGCACTTGCCTTGTGATGTTATGCTTGGCTTCTGGTATAAGCCAGCCCTTGTAATAGCTGACTCCCTCCTCATCATCTGCTGGGAAGTCCGATCCTCCATCCCATTGCACAGTTTCTGTCATAACTGTAGCATTGCTGGCATTCAAATGTTTGGTCCGTACAAAGCACTTGGAGTCGTGCAGCTTAAAGTTTCTTTCACAGGATGATGGTTTCCCATCAGGGCACACAAAAGCAGCACACTGCTCCAGGCATGCACACGACTTTGGGTGCCAGTCAGCTGTGCAGTAGGCTTCTGGCTGCGGATTTGCAGGCGTTGCTGGCTCAACCCTGCAGCTTGGCCACATGGATCGCGAGCAGTCGGGGCCAGTATACCCCACGGGGCACTCGCAGGTCCCAAGAGCCCTGTTGCAGTTGCCGTTACGCTCACATCCTGGATGGCACGCCTGCCGCCTGACTGTTGACACCTGGCCAGCTGCATGCCGACGTGCGGCGTGACGCTGATGAGATCTGTAAAGGCCTAAAGCGTTAATATGGTGAATGTTCAGCAAGAAGAGGAGGCAGACAGCTGCTGCAGCTCTCATGCTCCCATAACACAGTACAGGGCACTGCTGCTGTCCTGCAGCAGCAGCAGCAGCAGCAGGTCGCTCGTCACTGACACACTTGGAGACAAACGTTACGTGCCTTTCAATAGTTAACTGACTTTGTTTCGGCCCTTTACTCAATACACACATCACTCTCAGAAACCCCGCGAATCGGCTTTGCTGCGACAGACTGGGTGTAGCTCTCGGTTTCAGTGGCCAAAACAAACCAATATGCAACTTCAACCACATTGGTGACACCTCGGCGAGGTTGGGGGCCCACATGCCATCCTGCACTGTTCTGGTGGGAGCAGTCAGCACACAAGCACGCCAAGCAGGCTGTCCAACCATTCTGCTCCAAGCTCCATGAGCAGTAAGACACGACCAAATGCACTTTCACTCATTCTGATCACTTGGGTCGTCAGTTTGCACCTGGTGTCAGCTACAATAGCTCCCAGGCCAGGAAGCAGCTGGTCCGGAGGCAGCAGCAGTAGCAGGGGAAAGAAAAACTGGAATGCCGGACCACGCCCAGGGTTCACAGGAGGCCAGCAACTCAACAACAATCGGATACGGTGGTGCAACAGCTCAGCGCTGCCGGGTTGCGCGGCGTGCAATGATGGCAGGTGCACAGCCTGTTGGAGTCAGTACCCCAACACAACAGGAACAAGCTATGGGTTGGGGCCACCAGGCGGCTCGCGCTTTGTACTCAACCTGGCTACAGGCCAGTGTGGTAGGTAGCCAACACCTCTTGAGCTTGTGCTGAACGGTTGCAACCAAGCAACAACTACGGCCTGCTGCTGCAGGATGGTGCTGGCAAAGTTTGCTGACACTGAGGCCACATGAGCCTCGTTGGCTCTCCCCTGGGTGTTTAGGCATGGCCTGAACCATGTAACAGCAACAGGAACAGTGTTGAGTCACGAATCTCCCAGGGGCAGGGTCAAGCGGTGCTGCAGATGTGCATTTGCAGGCTGTTGCTAGAAGGCACTGAACATCAGTAATGAGCGGCATGATGACCATCAGACATGCAGTGACCATCCATCCATCCATCACGTCATGCTCCCTGCACTGTGCAGATTGCCCCCCAGGGTACGGCCTCTTGCCTACCCCGCCCCCACCCATGGCTACGGCCACCCGCCACCTGCTGTCCCAGCTCCCAGCTATCCCAGACCTACAGCTTGCAGAGGTCACTGGTGCAACAGCAGCAGAGAATGTAGCTGCAGTAAGCGTCCAAAGGGCAACAGCAGAAGCCTCAGGTGCGGCAGCAGCAGCAGCAGCAACAGCAGCAGAAGGTCTGAACGGCGAGGATGGGGATTATCATGAAGAAGCAGAGGCAGCTTGGACAGCAGCGGATTGGTCAGCGTCCGACCCAGCCATTAGGTCTGCAGCAGATTATGACGAGATCCAGCTGGTAGGACTGCAGAATGTGGGTGCCGATGACTGGTTCCCTAACCCCTTGCCAGACTGGAGCTACAACTGCATGCCTTGGTGAGTCTGTGAAGGCGGTGTACTGCTGTGACTATGAAGAAGTAGCATGCAATGTCCAGCAGCACTCACCAGAGCACCAGCCTGCTGCAGCTGGGTCTGGCGTCTGACACTATCTAGCTGCCGCATGTTGTGGCGGCAGCTGTTGTGCCGCGCGGGACTTTCAACTGCAGTCTCGGTGGGCAGGTGTCTCTGCCCCATGGTATGTGAGTTGAGCATCACCGAGACAAGCTCATGCATTTGTGGGCTCATCGTTGCACATGTTGCACACGGGGGTCATGTGGGTGGTACCTGACCCTATTGCAGGAATGGAGGTGATGAAAGCACTTGCTTGCTGTTTGTTTGTTTGTTTGCTGCTTGCAGTCCTGTCAACTACTACTCTCCAGGCGGGCAGCAGGGCTTTGCACAGTGCCAGCCATGCCCTGGAGTGTTTACCACAGCTGGAGCAACTGCAGCAGCAGGTTGCCTGTGTAAGTGCTAGGGATGCCGCCCAGTCGACATGTTGTGTTCCACACCTATTTGTTGGCACTGTCCCATTGTCTACGGTCCAGCTTGGGTCAACGTGTATGTTCCCAGCACTACAACCTCAAACACAGCAGCAGCAGCAGCAGCAGCAGCATGCTCACAACGTGCCTTGTCCTGCTTCCTTGCTGTAGTTCCCTACTGCGGTGCTGGCCAAGAGCCCACTAGGTTGGGCACTTGCAGAAAATGCCATTTAGGCACCTACAGCGGGTCTCAAGCCAGCAATGAGCGCTGCTATCGCTGTCCACATGGCACTACTACCAAAACAACTGGCAGCACGCATTACCTGGACTGCAACGGTAGGTGGCATCATGTGGGCTGCAGCATGCCTGGTCTGGGCTTGCATGGAAGTTGGCAGCTGTCAGTCACGACCCCCATTACTGCGCACACTTTGTACTTAGTAAGCAGCCCGCATTTGTTCATGCAAGAAGATGCAGGCTCTACTTGTTGTGTTGTTGAGGTTGCTATCGCTAGTTAGTGTACAGGCTTGCGTGCAATGGATACACTGCTGTCACTGACATGTTGGAAATATTCTGTCAGTGACTACTCTCTGCTGACACTGTGTGCTCGTCATGCAGTGCCTGTGTGTAAAGCTGGAGAGGAGCTGGACATTGATATCTTGGTGTGCATCCCTTGCCGCACCAAGAACAGCATCTCAGGGGGTGGCGCGCCATCTCAAGGTGTGGCACAGCCCATCTGTGAGGAGTGTCCTTGGGGCATGGCAGCAAATTTCGAGCGCACAGAGTGTGTGGCGGGTGAGTGAAGCGGGGACTTTGGGGTAGGTATTTACAGCCCTACAATCGCTGCACTGGATCTGCTGCATCGAGGTGCAATAACCATTGCTCTGGTGCATAATGCTGCCCCCCAAGCCCTTGGATAGGGCGGTGGCCAGTATAGACCGTCTAGTGACTATGGCTCTGATTTTCATCCTGTACCGAGATTCTGCACCCAGTGGCCGGGCGGTGAATCACTCAAATGCAGGTTGGACTAAGCCGAGTAGGCTTCTGCCGTAAACAATTGTGTTGCTGCCTTGGCTCAGCTGCCAGTTGCCGTGTGTTCTGGTGCACAACAGGCAGATCATGTCACATCGGGCGACAACTAGTGTGCCGACTTGTAGTCACCCAGCCTTTGGCTGGTGAGGGTCAAAGGCCATTGGCAGCACTCTACACTTGGCAGTGACGACGTGCTTTGCACTTGCCTGTGTGTGCGTGCTGTTGTGTCGCAGGCGTCTGTCCACAACCAGATGCCTTTTCCATCCACTGCAATGTCACCAACCTCCGCAACGACACCAACTTCTACCCATGCGGTCCTGGTGCAAAGTCAATACGCATTGACCAGTACTGTCAGGCCTACCCGCCTGGATCTGTCCTGGGTGTATTGGAGTCGGCATCTATCACACAGACGGCCCCAACCACAGCGGGCAGAGTCAGGCTCTCCCAGGAGATCAACTGCCCAGCAGGAGCATATGCCCCGCCGTTCAAGTATCCTGCCATCATCGCTTTCAACGGCCGCACCGACTGCATATGCGACTCGGGCATAAACTGCTGGTTTGAAGGGAGTGCAGTATCTACACAGGCTGTATCATCCCCTTTTCTGACCATCAAAGGTAAGCTAGCCAACATCCTCTTGTTTCAAGGCAATGTGTGCCGCATGTGATTTTGAAGGCTGGCGCACCGTGCTAGCGCCATGTCAGATGAGCACTGTACTGAGCATGTGATCTCACTCAAGAGTGTGTGTGCTCACTAGGTAGCCAGTATCTGGTGTCAGACAAGGCTGGTCAATCACTGCTAATCGAGTGTATGTGCATGTGTGCACCGTGACGGCGGCTGGAGAAGTGCCTTGCTTATTCTGTTGTGCGGCTGCCTTTCTTGCAGATCCCCAAGCGCTTTCACTGTTCGAACTTGTGAAATCGATGGCGGGCGGCAGGTCAACATTGTGGTACACAGCCCTGCGCACAGGCTACTGCAGAGTGCAGCCACAGGTGGTGACTGTGGCTGTCAATGTGACGACCAACATAAACTACACCAACCACCTGCAGGTCAACTGCACCGGGCCGGATAACTACATCAACAGGATCTGGCTAGACATCAGCCTCACACGCAGGGCAGAGATAGCGAACAACACGTTCTTTGTCCCAGGCACCTTGCCTGATGCCAGGAGCTTGACAGGTTTACGGCAGCTGACGGAGCTTGGCTGCATTGACTGCGGGCTGGTTGGGACCCTC
This sequence comes from Desmodesmus armatus, assembly GCA_007449985.2. Lineage (NCBI taxonomy): Eukaryota > Viridiplantae > Chlorophyta > Chlorophyceae > Sphaeropleales > Scenedesmaceae > Desmodesmus > Desmodesmus armatus. The sequence goes on from VIIQ02000659.1 coordinate 156,782, forward strand.
CCCAGAAACTGGGGCACGGAAGACAGCTTCATGGAGCTTCGCACTCTGGACTTTTCAGGCAACAACTTCACAGGGACGTTGCCAGAGACATGGGGGTACATGGTCAACTTGGAGCGCCTGACGCTGTCTAGCTTGAATCTTACCGACATGGGCAGGATTCCTGCAGCTTGGGGCCTCATGCGTTCCCTGAGCTTTGTTAATTTCACGGGGTTGTATGTGGACAACAGGGAGACTCCGCCACGGCCATGTGCTCCATGGCAGTGGAGGACTGTCAACAACCTTATATGGAACCACACGCTGCTGCCCCCTGCCAATTTTCCGGATATGGTTTTTTGTAACCCACCCTGAGTTTTCTTCCGGACCTGCATTCTCTAGACATGCACCCCAATACTTTTTTTTTCTCACCTTGAACAGACGTTCTGTGGTTGTCTGTCTGGTTATCACCTGTCACCTGGAGTTTGGGGTGACAGGCAACCTGCTGGTGGTCTGCTGTCACCCCGTGTCTACAACCGGGAGTAGCAGAAGTCTGATCATCCCGAATGTGCTCATTATGAGTTGAAAGTATTGAAACACGCCATCAAATGACCATCTGTCGTCGATATGATTGACACTGCAAATGCGCGGCTGCTGTGTCACACCGGCAAGCCGGTGTCCTCAGCACGATGACAGAAGCAAGGTTGGATATGAATTCATCATTCAAACTCATAAACCATTCGTCCTTTCGCTTTTCCGCGGCTACACGTTCTCCTACGCGGGAAGAGCCAACCCGCCAATCAGCAGCTTCAAGCTGCCTAAAGACATTGTTATGGATCTTAAGCCATGAAACGAGCTATCGCCAGCAACAAAACATGTTATGTCCACCCTCGGAGACACCAACAGCATGTGCTGCTGCCAGCTTTGCTCATTGCAGTCTTGGTAGCAGCAGCAACAGCAGCCAGGATCCGTCAGGGAAGTGATTGGGACCAAGACAACGAAGACTCAAACTGGAACAGGGGATCCAACTGGAATGGGGGAGGAAGATCCACTTGGAACGGAGGAGGCTCAACCTGGAATGGCGCCGGTGGAGGCGGGCAGTCTTTCCGCAGCAGAGACCCCAGCACAAGTGCCGCAGGAAACCCTGTTGTTCCACCTACAGGCCCCACCCTTGTGAGGGACAATGGCGGTGCATCTGTCAAGAACAAGCACAGCAACAAAGCTAAGGATGCAGGACCTCAGCAGGGCTTCACAGGCGGGTTCCTGCCAAAAACCAGCCGCTGCAAGAACCCCGCGTTGCCTGGATGCCAGAGCTGCGTGGGGGATATCTGTACAGCCTGCTATGAAGACTTGGGAGATGCAACCTTTGTCCTCAGCGAGGAGACAAACCAGTGCAGTAAGTAATTGTGTGCTGGCAGGCAGGGACTCTCGGGGCACCCCACTGCAGCAGGTGCAGTTAGGCACTCACTGGGCGCCTGCATGCAGCTGCTGCGGTTGACTGTGAATTAGCGTTCACAGAAACTACACGACGGCTGGAAGCAGAATGCAATAAGCACTTTTCCCTGCAGCTGTTGCCGCAAAAGATCAGTAGAGCAAGTGCACTTGCATGAAGGCACCTCCAATACTCAACAATGACCTGCATGCGCCCTGCCCGCTTGACAATTTCCTCATGGCTTGCAGTGTGCCCTGCAGGCTACGGGAAGATTTTGGAGGAAGATCTCCCTGAATGGTGGCAAAACAGAAAGCTGCTGCAGATGCAGGAGCTGCGCAGCAACACCAGCACAGCAGCGTATGACACTGAGCCTGACCCACAACACATACAGTACAGCAACACGACACAATGGGAGCAGGAGGAGGAGCAGCAGCAGGAAGTGACCACACTGGGCTTGCCAATGCCTCCCCCATCCTGGGCGATACACTGCTTGCCATGTCCCGTGAATTTCTTTTCGCCTGGCGGCGCTGTTGGGTTTGCGGAGTGCAAGGTTTGCCCGTCAGGGTGGACCACCGGCAATGCATCTGCTTCAGCTGACTGCATGGGTAAGCCACAGGCGGGTCAGATGATACCCTCAAACTGTCTGACATGCAACCTAGCATGTGAGCACAAGCAGCACGCCCTGTCAAGATGACAGCAATGTGTGTCAACACACCCAGTACCTGCCGGCAGAGCCAGCAACTTTGCTCGTGTTGATTTGCAGCCGTTACTTGATTTAGCCCCTTTTTTTACTTTTCCAGGCTCACCATCTGTAGGGAAACCAGCTTATTCTCGGGTTTCTGCTTAGTGCGAGCGCATGTACTGTAACCTGACAATCAGACAACCTGGTTGTCTGCCTGTTGCTGCTGCTGCTGCTGCACTCACAGTGCCTTACTGCCCCCCAGGGCAGGAAGTGAACCGCCGCACTGGCAGGTGCCGTCCTTGTGCGTTTGGCACTTATCGACCTGCCGATGCCAGCAACCAGACCTGCCTTGTCTGCCCAAGCGGCTTTACCACTGCCGCTGTAGGCAGCACATCGCGCACAGACTGCAGGGGTAGGTGACAGTTCAGATCCATGGCAGGAAGTGCAGGACCGCATGCCTGGTGTAGTTGTATTGGCCCTGGCAGTACAAGTAAGGTGCTCAGCAGATAGGTCAATCACCATTGTTGTGTCTTTGCGGGCATCCCTGAACTTGAGTGACCCGACTTCTGCTGCTGATTGCCTGCATTTTGTCTGCAGTGCCAGTCTGCCCCCCAGGTCAGCAGTTGGATATCGACCTGTTTGTGTGCAAGGAATGCACTGGGAACAGCATATCACCTGGCGGCTCAAAGGGCAACGGACCCTACCAACCCTTCTGTGTGGAGTGTCCTGCCTTCACTGCGGCAGTCAATCACACTGTATGCTTAGACGGTGAGGTTGCCTTGGATGGGCAAGGGGGGGGGGAGGGGGGGAAGGCGGGAAATCCACAGGCATGAGTGATGTTTTGTTTGCTGTCGTAAAGCGTCATTGTCGCACTTGTTGTGACGCACACTGAAGCAGTTGCGCCTGTTGTGCTGGACGCTGCAGAGGCTTGCCCACCCCCAGAGGCGTTCTCCATCAAGTGTCGGCAGGGGGACGTGCCTGCCTGCGGGCCGGGTGGCAAGACTTTGAAGCTGGACAACTACTGCACAGCGTACCCGGTGGGAAGCGTCATTCAGTGGGTCCGCGCAACGCATACAGAAGTCACGATCCCCGGCAGTAACGGCACCACGTCAATTGAGTACAACGGCAATGGCGACTTCACCTCTCCGGCCATCGCAACCTGCCCTGCCGGTGCCACGGGCACAAATGTGTGGTACCCATACATCACAGCGTTCAAAAACAGTACTAACTGTTTTTGCACTGCACAGACGTCCTGCAGATTCCCGCCAGTCGGCCAGACATCGGCGGATTCGTCATTTGTGGTCTCAAACCTGAACACCACGATGAACATCACAATACACGGTGAGTTCCGGCGCCTGATAGGGCTGCAGGCGCACTTTCTGGTCACGCGGGCATTGCATGCCACGTGGGCAACAAATCTGTCATCCAATATATACATGCTGCCGATGAGCCTGACAGCAGCCTGTCAACTGTGTTTGGGATTTGCACTTCTTGGATCACATGCATGCATGCCCTGTATGCAGGGTCACTTTTGCAATGCGCCAACACGTCACAGCACACATCAACTAGATACCGTGAGTGTTAGATGTGGCATTGAATTTGCCTGCATCATGCCTGCCTCTGTTCCTGTGCAGACCCACAACTGACTTCTTTACGGCGGATGATCTGGTCCATTGGCACTCAAGCAAACTACACAAAGTTTGGAACACGCCTTGGCAGCTACTGCTTGCCTTCACGCGAGTGGTCATACGGCCTGGAGACGTCCTGCCTCGGGCCCAACCTTTACAGGATCTCGTATGCCCCCACCAACATCAATGACACCACTGGTTGGGTCACCGTCCTCAAGGGCTCCCTACCACCTGCATCACAACTGCCAGGCTTGTCGCGCCTGCAAGAATTCACCTGTCACGGTTGCTGGCTCAGAGGCACTTTCCCGCCAGACTGGGGCACATCCATCAACCTCCTGAACCTGCGGCATCTGGATTTGGGGACAAATCAGTTCACTGGAACGCTCCCAGACAGCTGGGGCGGCCTTGTGAACTTGGTCAATCTCACACTGAGTAGTTGGTCGTATGTAGGTCCCGTGCCTCCCTTCTGGTCACAGATGAGGTCACTGGCGGTTGCTAACTTGACTAACCTAGGAGTTGACCCTGCAGGCTGCTTCCCAGCAGCATGGGAGACCCGGAACGGCCTTGTGTCAGGCTCCACCCTGATGACTAATGCTGGGCAGCCGTTTTGTCAGGGACCTGTCGGCCCCTGAGTCAGGAAGTTCAGCTGGGCCAGTGGCAGTGGTGGTGTTGATATTGCTCTTACAGGGAGGTGTTGTGAAATTGTCAGCTGAGGTGTCCTGCCGTGCAGGCTGGTTTGCTTACATGGTGGTAGCCACCATGAAGCAGTTGACTGAGCTTTTGAATGTGTACACGGCCAGTGTACAAGACAGTGTCTTGTATGACACTGCACCTTACCCACTGAGACTGCTTGGCGCGCGGCAACAGCGCGACGGGTGGTTGTTCTTGCCACCCATACCATATGCCAATGCACGCCTTCTGTGTGACTTTGGCTGGCTCTGTAACACAAACTCGCTGGACATCACTTTGCACATCAGCCCGCACACCATGTGCGCAGCAGTGCACTCTGCGGTGGGGAGCGCATTTGGCGAGTTTTGTGCACAACCAGGCGTGGGGGGCCTGAGCCCACAACATGCAAAGTGGCATTAGGCAACCCTGCAGGCCAGCTGCCTAGTAGGCAATGCCATTGATGTGTGGCGACTGTGTCTGTATGTAGCATTTTGGGTTCGCTGCTGTTACACAGAGAGCGGGGCTCCCCCCAAATTAGCGGAAGTACACCTGGATCACAGCCAGGTTTCATACTACAGGAAAGCCGATCCCATGCCCCCTCTCTCCCCAACACACACCCACAATTGCTGTCATGGAAGCTGCTGCTGCATGCACCATGTTTTATGATGCAGGCTGAATATCCAACCACAACCACACACAACAAACACTGCCTGACACCCAACGCTGCTTTACCATGGCACAGCTGTTACAACGGCTGGCACATGCACTGCCCGGCGGCTGACCTGCAGCAGCTGCCAGCACTATGATGCCGCAATATATCACACATCTCCAGCAGCAGCTGCAGCTGCTGGCTGACTGTCCCCTACGAGCCTGCTGCCCTGCCGCTGTTGCTGCAGCGGGTGGTGCTGTTGCTGCTCACACATGCAGCTGGCCAGCCAATATCCTTGTGCTGCTGCTGCTGCTGCTGCTGCCTTGTGCGCACAGTGCTGCTGCTGCTGCTACTGCCTTGTGCTCACAGGTGCAGCTTGCCAGCCACACCAATGGTGCTGTCAAACACCTCATACTCAGCTGGCCCTGGAAGCTGCTGCTGCTGCCGGTGGCCACTGGGTGTCAGGCGCGTGGCAATGGTCTTAGAGGGCCCGCCCAAGCTGCTGGGCACTTTGTATTCACCTGGGCCAGGCGCCACGGCAGCCCTGTTGATGGTCTGCTCATGCCTGCATAAGAAAGGACCACGGAGCATGTGGAAAATACATATTTGATGTTACTAAGTTGCAGCAAGCATGTGTAACAGAGGTTGAGCAGTGGTGGTGCAGTGTTGTGTGGCCCGGTGTTGTGTGTATATGATATACCCAACACAAGCATGTGCGGGACCTCAGCAAGCCCTGCTAGTGTGTTGGTGTGTTGCCCAGTCAAGTCTGCAGGGCGAAGGCATGGACAACCCTAGCAACTGCTGTTGTGTATCAAGCAAGGCTTATGTTGCTCAGTTCATAGTGCAACTTGCTTGCAGCCCACCAGATGCTGAAGTTGCCTGAGCAACATCTGGCCGCTGCATGCCAATGGGCCAGCATGAATTGAACATGTCAATGACAGGTCCTGCAGGCCGCATCATCTGCATGCTGCTGCAGCTGAGGTGCCAGCCCATGTGCTGCCAGCACAGGGTGTGCTGCTGCATCAGCTTTTGGACCCAGCTGCAGCAGCTTTCCTGGCCCAACTGCAGGGACCTTCACCAAGCATACTACCACCTGACTTTGAACCTACCTGAATTTGAGACTGACAGGCAGTCCCTTGCCCATTGCCAGGTATGGGCGGTATGTTTCATACTCCCCAGGGGCCGGCTGCCTGCTGTGAGACTTTGGCGGGTGCAGCATGGGGGACATGCTGACAGCTGGGGCTGTGGAGTGGCCTGAGTCTGCCTCCACGCATCGGTCTGGGTTGTAGTGCCCCGGTGCTGGGTTTTTGACAAGGTGGTTCTTTGCTGAGACCCCTTTGAACGTGAAGCTGGGGCTGGTGCTGCGGGTGACTCTCTCCTTCGGGTCGTACTCACTGGGCCCTGGGTTTTTGTTTCCGTAGGATGGCAGGCGGCCACCAGTGCCAAAGCCAGTGCCCTTACTGCTTAGGAAGTTGCTGCTGCTGAGTCTGGGCTGGTAGGTGCCGGGCCCGGGGACCTTGTCAGCAAAGCTGGGGGAGCTGCACCTGCCGCCAAAGGTGTAGGCTGGTGCTGTCTGGAGGACAGCTCCTGGGCCCTTGGGCCGACCCATCTGCCCTGCTTGCCTGTCACCTGCTTGCTTGCTGCTTTTTCTTGTGGGCCCCTCTGCTGTCTGTCTGCTGCTCTGCTCTGGGCTCTGCTGCGTGGCTGGCACAGCCCTACACCCCCGCTATCGAGATACCAACTAAACTATTAGCAACTGATTATTTTTCCGCCTTTCCTTTCAAGAAGGCAGCAGCGAAATCTTAAGCACAACATACAGTACTGTATTGTTGTGTTCGGATAAAATGGGAGGCCGAACTTTGTCCAATAATTCAATTGCGCGGATTTCGATTTGTTTTCTGCAACCCAGGGGCCAATGTGCGTGGTGTTATGACAGTTTTCGTGGCTGTAGCAAGAAACTACCAGGTCATCAAAGATGACGGAGGCAAAAGGCATGGAAGCGCTGAATTATTATAGAGAATGCATTCTGCACGAAATTTGTGTTTGTGCCATACCGACGCTAGGTCAACTACTACTTCTCTACATCACACGACGCCTCATTGGGCCAACTGGCAGCGTTGTTCATCTGTGGTCTATGGGAGACCCCACAGCTTCAAAGTACCCACATCTCATAGACTACCAGTTACAAGTGTATCTTCCCGCATCAACATATACCCGCTGCTGCTGCTTTACTGGGTGCCAAGCTTGGTCACCCTGAACTTGGTCAGTTCCTGGCGGTGACCGTTCTTGCGGCGGTAGTGCTTCTTTGGCTTCATCTTGTACACAATGATCTGCAGCACACAGCAAACATACAAGATAGACCTTCAGCACAGCACAGGTCATGCAGTGCAATGCTGCCGTTGGAAGCCTCAAGTTCGAAGCCACTCCGGTCCTCCCTCAAGCTGTCCAGGGAGGAAGGTGCGCCGGTCGACCCTCGCTTTGCCTCAGGGGGTCTGCATTTTGTTGGAAGGAGGGCACTCTACCGGGTGTGCCATCCAAGTGCTTGAGTGCCCTCCTGCCAACAGCTGATGACCCCTTGAGACTTGTGGCGCCGACAATCAGACCTATCCGCACTCTCACCCCATCACAACCGTTGTCACCGACACAACAAAGAAACATGCCATGCCATGCTCACAGTTGCTGTTGCACTACCACTGCCTGCTGCTGTTGCACTACCACTGCCTGCTGCTCAACACCCATCCATCCGTCTCACCTTGGGTCCCCTGAGCTCCTCCAGGATCTCTGCCTCCACTGCCACATTCTCCAGGTATGGCTGGCCCACCTTGAACTCACCATCAGCCTTGTGGGCCAGCACACGGCCCAGGCGGATGGTGTCACCCACCTCAACACCCTGCAGGACAGCAGACACGAAACAAGCCCGCAGGACATGGGCCAGATCATCAGCAAACCTTACCATGCGCAACGAGGGGTCAGGAAAGTGATGACCCTGCTGCACACCGCATGGTGGGCCCACGTGCCCATCGAGGGATGGCAAACACACACAAGATGGAGGCACGGCAGCCGCTGCACGCTGCGCGTGCTGTGGGCGTGTGCACGCACACCACTGTGACAGAGCCACTCTCACAGCCAGCGCCGTGGTGAGAGGTCGCCAAGGGGCACGCGCTGCTGCTGCTGGACTTGACTGCTCAAGGTGCACTGTGCAGTTTGTGGCACGCCTGACATGTGCTGCTGGCTGTTGCAGCTGGAGCTCCAGTACACCATGAAACGGGCACTGTCATGGCCTGTCTGTCTGTCCGTCTGTCTGGTCCTGCGGCTTGGGAGTAGCCCACCACAATAGGCTGAGTGGGACTGCTGTGCTGTTGCTGTTGCTGGCCTGCTCACACTCCTGCGAGGCTGGTGGCTGTGGCGCTGCCGCTCTGCTGCCGCTCTGCTGCTGCTCTGCTGCTGCCCTGCTGCTGCTCTGCTGCTGCTGTCGTCAAGGATGTCACACTGTGCCACTGAAGTGTGTACTTCTGCACCTGACCACTGCTGCTGCCGACCCTTGCTGACCAGGGCTTGTCTGCACCTCACAACCTTCTCAACAACATGCTGCTGATGCACAGGCTGCTCAGAAACAGGCATACCAGCTCCCTCGCTACAAAATGCTTACCTTCAGCCTGTTTGTGGTGTACCACTTGCCAGGCTCAACAAACATCTGCTTGCCAGAGATTTCCACAATTGCGTATGTCTCTGGGGCTGGCTGGCTGTGCAGTGTGGGCTTGGGTGCTGCTGCAACCTTCTGCTCAACTACCTCTGCCTCTGCTGCTGCTGTAGGTCACGAACAACACCAGTGCAGGCATTGCATTAGCAGTAGTCAACATGGCAGCAACAGCAGCAGCAGCAACAGCAGCAACTGAGACATGGTCACCCCAGCACGACACAAGCTGTCGCAGGTAGCTCTTCATGATAGTTATAATGCCTCAATCAGCTCGGGCTCGACAATTGAGACTGCATGCCCCAAGCCTTTCGGACCACACACCTGCTTGACAGTGGACTGCCAGCTTCTGCACGGCAGGCCTGCAGGGCGCGCACGCCACGGTTCTGCTGCTCTGAACATTCGACTTGAATGCCTGTGGCCTGCTACCAGCACGCAGGCTGGTGCCTGCCGTCTTCTGCAGAGAGAGATTCATTTTCTCCGTTTGGCTGCTGCGACGCTCGGCCGGCCTGTGTGAGCGACAAACACTCCCGACGTATCGCACAGCTCAATTGCAACGCAATGAAGGATTGTTGCGATTGTTGCAACCAACACTCTTTTGAGCAGGTGTGAGAACAGTTTCGTGGAAAGCTTTCAACTGACCGTCTATTGTAAGACTTTCCGATTCCGAAACTAGTCCTGTGTCCACTTTGAGCGCGAACAGTGAAAGCCAGCCAGTCTCATCACCCTTCCAGCTTCAGCCCTTGAGGTCCTGTAGAGCTGATCAAGACGTCACGCCCTTTCTTTGGGCTACGTGATGACAAGTTCATAGAATAGTCTGACCGCGAAGCCCCAGCATGGTGAGTGCTCTGATCACAAGCTTGATTTGCTGCTGCTGCTGTGGGGCCAAGCACATGGCCCCTGGCAGGCTGTTTGCTGCTTCTGGGGCCAGCAGCACATGCCATTTGTGTCTTCATTATGACATGCCAGCAAACAAGGTGCTCCAGGCACAGTCCCTGCTGCAGCATGGCTCGTTGGGGGTTTCCCTCGCTGCATGCAACTCAACCCCGCGGCAGCTGCAAGGTGTGACAGCTCTTGTTGGGTGATGTGGTAGCGGTTCCAGCAGACAGCCCGGTGTGTGTTGTGATCCGTCTCTTGTTGCCCTGGCCACACGGTCTGCAGGCTGGGCAGTCTGAGCTGGACCGCTGGATTGAGCAGCTGAAGCGGTGCGAGCCTCTCAAGGAGAGCGAAGTGAAAACACTGTGCCAGAAAGCACTTGAAGTGCTTGTTGAGGAGAGCAATGTGCAGCGAGTGGACGCCCCAGTCACAGTATGTGAGTTTAATGTGAACATGGGCTGCTGCTGTGTTGCAGCGCCCCTCAGCTCATGAGGAACGCTGTTGCTTTCTCCAGCACGTCAGCTGGCACTGACTGCTCCCTCACTAGCCACAGCAACAAGGCAGCTGTGTGGACCTCTGGTCGTTGATAGTCTTACTGCTGGCGACTGTTTGTACTCTTAGTGGGCCATGCCTACTCCCCTGGCAGCGCAACAGTCTTGTTGCTGGGTGGCTGTCAGCACGCTGGGCACCTAGCTTGGCCAGGGTCGGGTGTTGAGTTGTTCAAGTTCCAGTATCCACATCAAGTTCCAGTATCCACTTCTGCAACATAGATGTGATCCAATAACACATCACACAAGTAACAGGCAACAAACCTGCCCGCAAAGCAGGCCCACCTGGTGGGTCAGGCAGAGTGTACGGCCCTTCAGCTCCTGACAGGCTGTTGTCCTGGCTGCTGCTGTTGCGGCTGCTGCTGCAGGTGGTGACATCCACGGCCAGTTCTATGACTTGATGGAGTTGTTCCAGGTGGGGGGAGACTGCCCCCAGACCAACTACCTGTTCATGGGGGACTTTGTGGACCGGGGCTTCTACAGTGTGGAGACCTTCCTGCTGCTGCTCGCACTCAAGGTGGGTTACGTTGATAGCAGTCCACTCAGAATGATGTAGGTGGTATTAGCCAAGTGGGCCGCTATGAGATGGGGTGTTCAATGAACGGGTGGACTGGCACCAGCGTGTCTGCAGCACGTGAGCTGGAGCATGGCGGTGCTGCTGCTCTCAGTCAAGGTGTGTCGACACTGAGGGTGCAGCTTGAGGCATGTGTTTGATGCAGCATGCCTGCTGGGTTGGGTTTTAAAGGCTTTTGTGCTGGCAAGGCGCACCCATGCAGTTGGTTGATGGCGGCAGCTCTGTCGTGCTTGTAGGCATGGGACAGGTTATCACGCTGCTTCTGCCTTCTTATCCCGCCTACCTCCCTCCTTGTGTGTCTGCTTGTCTGCCTGCCTGCCTGTCTGTCTGCACGTGCCTGCCCCACCTGTCTGCAGGTGCGCTACCCGGACCGCATCACCTTGATACGCGGCAACCACGAAAGCCGGCAGATCACACAGGTGGGCACAGCATGGGGCCAGTTGCTGCGCAGGGACCACTCTTCACAGCTCCAAGGCTCAATTGGGACTGCAGTCGCAGCGGCAGCAGTTGGGCGGCTGCCACATTGATGTGGCAGCAGCAGCAGTTGGGCAGTGACAGCGACAGGCGGTCACCACATCAGGCACATAACAAACACGCTTGAAGGAACGCTTGAAGGATTGGGGCACAACAAGGTGCCAGGTCAGCAGGGTGGGTGTCAGCGGTGATTTACTGTGCAGCTGCTAGCCAGACAGTCGCGGTCTGGACAGCATTTAGATCTTGTGCGCTATCGTTGTGCTGCTCATGTTTGGCCGCTGCTGTGTGTGTTTTTGTGTTGTTGTGCAGGTGTATGGGTTCTATGATGAGTGCTTACGCAAGTATGGGTCAGTCAATGTGTGGCGCTACTGCACAGATGTGTTTGACTACCTCAGGTGCGTGGCTGCTTGAAGCAGCAAGGGTGCCAGGGGCAGCAGCACCGTAGCACCACCAACAGCGGGCCAGCAGCAGTCAGGCCCGCAGCAGCAGCGCAGTATAGCAGTTGGCCAGCAGCAGCAGCAGGGCGGCAGCAGCCTGGGGCTATGCCTGCCTTGCAGGGGCGTAGTGGTTTGGGCGCTGGGCCGACCATGCACGGTTATCAGATGCCGTGCAGCAATGAGGACAATGCAGGTATTCAGCAAGGCGACTAGCATGTTGGTGTACACTGGCTATGTGTGTCATGGCAGTCGTCCTTGCAAAGCAGGCGCGGAAGCAGCCGTGTGCACCTGCTGACCAGTGCAGTTGAAGGCGTGGGCAGTTGTAGGCTAATGATGCTCACGGCATTCTGCACAGTTATTGGAAGCGCTCTGACATGGTTAGGCATGGGCTGTGCATGGTTGGGCGAGCCCTTAGACAGATGCAGCTGCTGACCCTGCCCCGTGTGGTGCTGCAGTTTGTCAGCCATCATCGACAACCAGATCTTTTGTGTGCACGGCGGCTTGTCACCGACCATCAACACACTGGACCAGGTGAGAGGGGAGATGCCAATGTGCTGCTTCGACAAGTGCTTTTGTTGTGTCACATGCTGACAGCATTTGGGTCACATCCAGCTTACGACTATGCACCTGGGGCCTCAAACACAATGGCCGCCCTTGCTGCCTATGTGAGCCTGTGTGTTTTTAACTCATTGTGTGTGTCATCACTAACCCATGCTTATGCTTCATGCAAACATGTGTTTCGTGCAGATCCGCACCATTGACCGCAAGCAGGAGGTCCCTCATGACGGCGCCATGTGCGACCTGCTGTGGAGTGACCCAGGTGCGGCTGCAGCTGCTGTTGTTGCTCAGTGGAGGCACACTGCTGTGTTTCGTTCGGTACCAAGCAGGAAGTGTGGCTGTCGTGCCACACACTGCACCTGCCCACGTGGTGCAGACATGGAGCACCCTTGGTGTGCAGGAATGCTTCAATGGCTTGTTGTAGTAAACCTGGGACCAAGGGTGACTGCATGGCCGCACCTGGGTGCAGCTATGGAGTCACCCTTGGTGCGAAGGTCTACCTCAGCGAGCCCATTGAAGCATTCCTAGGCCAGGATAGGTAACCGGGGCCAGGTTGGGTAGGATGTGCTTTGTGGCATGTCAGCTTACATCCGTGCAGGGCACTCCTGGCTGCCGCTGATGCATCGTGTGGATACATGTACATGTGTGCCCACCCTGGTGCTGTATCCTGTATGCAGAGGACATAGAGGGCTGGGGCTTGAGTCCGCGCGGTGCTGGCTACCTGTTTGGCGGCGATGTGTGCAAGAACTTCAGCAGCAATAACAAGATCAGCCTCATCTGCCGCGCACACCAGCTCGTCATGGATGGCTACAAGTGGATGTTCCACGACCAGCTGGTGACGGTGTGGTCCGCACCAAACTACTGCTACAGGTGGGCATGCATGGTTGTTGAACACCTTGCATCGGCTTGGCTGGCGCACTGCTTGACCGTGCTGTTGGCTTTGTGATGGTGCTGTGTGATTGGACTTTGAGCAGAGGGATATACAAAGTAGAGTGGGAGTGCTTGCAATGGTGGTTGCTGCCATGCCACGCGCCAGCGACTGGAGGGGGTTCCCTGTGTACATGGCCCCGGGAGAGGGTTTGCTTGGCTCCTTGGATCACTGCAGTCCTGTTTGTTGCAAGCATTGGAAGCCAGGCATGTAAGGAAAAAATGAGGGTAGAAAAGGGTTGTTGATGGCTTGCAGGCAGCCCCCTTCTGCACTGCAGTGTCAGACGTTGGGTAGTGTGTTGTCTGTGCATGTGCCTACTGAAATGCAGGTTGCATCAGGGTGATGTCCTGCGTGTTGTATCTGTCTATGCTGCAGGTGTGGCAACATTGCGGCCATCCTGGAGCTGGACGAGCACCTCAACAAGAACTTCAAGGTGAATGGGCTGCATGACATCCCTCTGCATGTGCTGCTTGAGCTGGCCTGCGGGGCATGTGTGCTGCAATGAAGGGAAGCAGTTCAGCCACTCTCTTGCATGTCACAGGGGCATACACTTGGCTACTGTCGTCACGAACCAAGCTGTCCAAATTGCTTGACCGTAGTGAAGTCTGCAGTGTAGAGTGCAGTGCAGACTCTCAACTGCACGGCGTGGATTAGGTGTACAGCAGCCGGAGTTAAGGAAGCACTGCCACATTGGGGAGGGAATTGCCACTGTCAAAGTTCGTGCATGCGCAGGCGCGCACCAGCATGAGTATCGATAGTACAGGCTGCAGCAGCTCATTCCCTTTGCCTGTTGTGCTGCGAACGCGTCGCATGCCCCCCTGCTGCAGGTGTTTGAGGCAGCTCCTCAGGAGGCACGGGGCGCACAGTCAAAACGCGCGGCACCTGATTACTTTTTGTGACAGCACCAACGCCAGGCGCGATTGCTTGTTGTTGCAGCAGCAGCAGTAACACCGAAGAAGCGACCGCTGCGTGTCGCAGCAGCGACGACTGCTTTCTGCAGCGGCAGCGGCACGGTCGACCCTCTGCAGCAGCACCAGCGGGGGTCTTGCACCTCACAGGAGTGTACAGCTGTAGGCCGGCGGCAGCTGTACAGCTGACCGTGTCTGCGTTTGGCCTACGGTAGCGTCCCGTTGCAGGGGCGGCTTTATGGCACACGTCTGCTGCGTATCAGGTCACACCTGTGTTGGCAACTGATGATGCTTTCTAGGCAGCTGCTTGTGTGGGGGGGGCCCTACTTGCAATGTCGTGTGTTCTTTGTATTCATGTGCTGGGCCTGTCAGGGCTGCTGCACTGCAACATTGCCAGTCCACGCAGGGTTTGTGGAGCTGGGTTCAGGTGTTGAGCAATGTGGGCAGCACAGCAGACCTGTTGCTATGGCTAACGGCAGCACTGAGGGCGTCTGCTGCATGCTTGGATGTATGGAGCGCTGCGGGTTGTGTTGTGGTGGTGTTGTGCAGGGCTTGTGCTGTTCTGTTCAAAAGCAGCACCCCTCCGCGTCCCAGCAACTGCTGTGTGATTCAACGCACAGAGTGCTCCTGGTTGGTGTGCCTGCGGTGTGCCATCAACTAATTGCAGGCTTGTCGTTCAGCATGGCTGAGGCAGCATCAGGGTGTGTTTGTTGTCAAAGCAGCACCCCTCTTCCAGCCCCCTTGGTCGCAACAGAGGCAGTTGGAGTTGCTGATGTGGCTTGTTCCACTGACCCGCAGACAGTGTGGTGGCTGTCGCCCAGGGTGCCTGGTGGGGGCTGAGCAGTTCAGCATGTATGTGTTGTTATTTGTCTGTGACATGTGATCTAGTGTTGGTGTTTGTGGAAAGTGGGTGGCGTATTGCTGGTAAGCATAAGTATGCCATCAGCACATGACAATGGGCGCCAGTTGCTGCAGGCCCTGCACACCTCAGCGTAGGCGCCGCCATGAGGCAGCACCATGCTGCACACTTCAGAAAGGTTCCCATCGCTTCAGGCAATTGGAGTGTTGCGAAATCACCTCTTGGCATTTGGGCAGCAAGAGGTCAGCTGTTGCTTCGGCACTGACTGATGCTGCCACAAAGTGATGGGGCTCCTCAGAGTGTAGCAGCCTCAACATGTCGTGAACAGTCGATACTTTCGTTCAGTTGCCTGTAGCCGTCGGTCCCTGGATCACTCTCTCTGTGGACTGTGTCCCCTCACAGCCAATTGCTGTTGGTGCCACAGCGAGCAGCAGCACTGCATCTCAACATTGATGCAAATGCACTCGGACGACCACAAGCAGTGTTACAATGGTTTCCAAAGCGTTAAAATACGTCTGCACACGCAAGTCTGCACAATCAAAGAAGTACCTACAGATAGGGCAGATAGGACCGACCGATCGTAACCCTAACCAAACCCCAGCCCGCATCGGTTGTCGAATTGGTCGCATATTGTGCAATCAAACATTAAGCAGCGTCCTCAATTGTTGCCAGCGCATCTACATCGCCTGCACCAGCTAGGTTTTCAACATCTACCTGCACCCATGGCTCTCAGCAGTAAATCCGCTCTTGCACGCGGCTCAGCAGCTGCACATCGCCCAACAGCTGCTCCAAGGTTCTCTGTCCCTGGTGCAGCTGCTGTGGAGACCGCTGCCCAAACATACAGTGGCAAGCTAGTGACACCCCCAGCTGGTGGGGCCAAGCACTTCCTGCACTTGGATGATTTCAGTAAGGACGATATCCTGGACATGCTGGCACGTGCTGAGGAAGCCAAGCAGCGCCTGAAGCTCCGTGATACCACGTTCAAGCCCTTCAAGGACATGAGCATGGCTATGATCTTCACAAAGCCCTCTGCTCGCACGCGAGTGTCCTTTGAGACGGTGAGCAGTTCCCTGCCAGGCCTATGCTGGACCAGTTCAACTCGCACTTGGGTGTCAATGGGACTTTTGGCCAATTGTAGCAGCTCAATTGGTCTGTAGGACGCGTAATGGCCCAGCACACCTCACCAGCTGCAGCTGGCTCAAGCACAAGACACCTTTTGACTAGGGTTTGGTGGACAGCTGCAAGGAGTGCAAGATGCAGTGTGTGCATATGCTACACGCAGTGTGCAGTTTTGATTGGGGCGTCCACGCCAATCCACACCTTGCTCCTTTGCACATGTTGCCAGCTGCTTGGCTTGTACTCAATGCCATCTGGGCACAATCTGTGTTTCAACCACGTTCCACATCAATACACACAACAGCAGGGCCTGGCTCAGCAATCCCCCATTCAGTCAGCCTGGCCGTTACGCCCCCACCAGTCATAGACTTCCACAAGCTGTCCTCCTGTACAGGCACCTCTACGCCCTAAGTCAGCAGTGGCTCACCGTGACTAGATTTTCATGACCAAGTGTTGTCACCCTCACACCATCTCAGATGCGGCACCTTATGCTGTTGCTCTGCTCATTCCACCCCCCATCACCCGACCCCACCCCCCTCCCCCACATCCCCCAGGGTTTCTTCCGTCTGGGTGGTTACGCAGTGTACCTCAACCCGAACACCATCCAGATCACAACAATTGCACTTTCATGCTGTTGCTCTGCCACCCCCCCCCCCCAACCGTGCATCCCCCAGGGTTTCTTCAGGCTGGGTGGTCACGCAGTGTACCTGGACCCCAACACCATTCAGATCGGCAAGCGTGAGCCCACCAAGGACATTGCACGTGTGCTGAGCGGCTACAATGACGTCATCATGGCACGCCTCTTCGCTCACGAGGACCTGCTGGAACTGGCAGAGTTCTCAAAGGTGAGTGGCTCTGTTTTAAACAGCAGCAGGAGCTTTGGGCAGCAGGGGGAGGTTGGGGGGGGGGGCGCTCTAGGCAGGCATTCGCAACACAGCCGCAAAGTTCGAGGGGGGTGGGAGGGGGGCTGCAGCAGATGGGTGCATGCATGGGGTGCGGGTGTGAAACGGGGTGGTTCTTCAGACACAGCAGCACCTGCAGATGTTGGTGAGTGGCAACCACAACGGGCACAGCAGCCGAATGCACATGAGGGCCCGCTGGATTTGGCAGAGCCCTCAAGCGTGAGTAACTCATATGCCCGGGGGGGGGGGGGGGGGGGGGTGGGGGGGTGCTGTATAGAGGGAGTGTCTGTGTGGGAATGGGGAGTGCAGCAGATGGGTGCATGCAGGGTGGTGGTGGTGTGACAGGGGGTCCTTGTTGAGAAGCAGCGCCTGGAGACATTAGCAAGTGGTTACCACAACGGGTACAGCAGCTTATTGCTCACGAGGACCTGCTGGAGCTGGCCGAGTCCCCAAAGGTGAGTGGCTCTCACTTAACAGCAGCTGGCATTGGTGGGGGGGCTTGTGCGGAGGAAGTGAAGCGCACACAGCTGGCAAAGTTTGAAAGAGTGTGGAAGGGGTGGGAGGGGGGCTGCAGCAGATGGGTGCATGCAGGGGGTGCTTGTGAAAGGGGGTCCAGCAGCAGCGGCACCTGGAGATGTTGGAGAGTGGCAACTACATTGGGTACAGCAGCTGATTGAACATGAGGACCTGCTGGAGCTGGCAGAATTTGGGGGGGGGGGGCCTAGCAGATTAGTGCATGCAAGGGGGTGCTACTGTGACAGGGGTGGTCGTCCGAAGCAGCAGCGCCATCACTCACTGCTTTTAGCATAGGTAACAGCACACCGGGTACCCATCAACTTTCACAAGGGGGGGGGGGGTCAGCTGTTGTGCGGCAGGGGGCAACTTCTAAGTGGCCTGAAGAGCATTAGTGTTAGCCTGACATTCCAGCTGATCAACTAAAGGTTGGCATTGGACGCCTGCTGTTGCGAAGGTCTTTCTGGCAGGCCATTGCCTGCTGCAGCTGCTGACTGTGCTGCTGCTGTTAACGTGCGTTGTGTGTTGAGGTGTGCAGGTTCCAGTCATCAACGGCCTGACAGACTACAACCACCCCTGCCAGATCATGGCTGACGTGCTGACCATCACAGAAGTCAAGGGCAAGTTTGAGGGTCTCAAGGTGACGCCAGATACAGCTAGTGCTGCTCTGCTGCTGCTGCTGCTGTGTTGATCAACATGTTACCTTCTCTCTACGCCTCACTGTTAGTGTCATGTGGTGGTGTTGGTTGGTATTATTGCTGTTGTCACTGCTAGTGGGACTACCACTGGCACTGCCAGGGATCTTGCCACTGCTAGCAGCGCTGCTGCCACACTGAGTCACATGCCTCCTCACTACGTTGCCATGTGTCATGTGGTTGTGTTGGTATTATTGCTGATGCACTGCCAGTATTCCTACCACTGGCGCCACCACTGGCATTGCTACCCACCTTGCCACTGCTATCAGCAGCGCTGTTGCCACAGTACAACTCATTCCGCCTGCCTGTCATTCGTATCCTGCCTGCAGGTCGTGTATGTTGGTGACGGCAACAACATGGTGCACAGCTGGCTGCGCCTAGCAGCAGTGATCCCCTACGAGTTTGTGTGCGTGTGCCCACCAGGCTATGAGCCTGACGCAGACACTGTGGCACTGGCGAAGGCAGCAGGCATTTCGTCAGTGACAGTGACCAGTGACCGCAATGCAGTAGCAGGTGCTGACGTCATCTATACGGATGTGTGGGCCAGCATGGGGCAGAAGGATACACTGGAGCAGAAGAAAAGGGACTTTGGGCCATACCAGGTGGGTTTGAGGTTTTGTCGTTGTTGGGGAGATGGGAGAAAGGGGGTGCTGAACAAATACGGAGGGGTGCTGCTAGCAGCTTCAAAGCAAGACCTAGGGGGAGGGAGGGCAGGCAGCTGATGGGGGGGGGGGGGCGGGGGAGGGACTTTTGGGGGGGCTTGGAACTGAGTGCCCCAACCTGTTTACTATGCTATTGATGGGAAAGTAGAGCAGAACAAGTGGGGTTTGGGCTGGGTGGGAAAGGGTGACTGTGCAGGAGAGCAGCGGGCGTGGGAATCGCAGCGCTGTCATGGTATCAAGCATCAGGTGTGCTTGTGCTTTGGAAGTTACTGTCCAGCCAGCAGCCAAGGCATGGTCTGCTTGTCATCAAGCAGCCCATGCCTGCCACATCCCCCTTGCCCTGGCCCCTCCCTCCCTCCCTTCACAAATCTTTTTGCCCCTCACCTCCTCCCTTCACCCTGTTGCTTGCTGTTGTTTGCTGAAATGCTGTTTGCTGCATGCTCCTGATGTTTTCTGCAGGTGAATGAGAGCATGATGGAGCTTGCAGGGCCCCAGTGCATCTTCATGCACTGCCTGCCAGCGGAGCGCGGCCTGGAGTGCACTGACGGCGTGATCGAGAGTGCAGCCAGCGTGGTGTTCCAGGAAGCAGAGAACCGCATGCACGCGCAGAACGGCATCATGCTGCACTGCCTCAACAGCGCACGCTACAGCGCGCAGTGAGCAGGTGTGCGTGACAGCGGCACGCAACACAGTGCGCTGTGAGGGCCTCTGCGAAGCGCTCTGCAGCGCGCAGTGATCTAGGGCACTGCAGTCGGCGGGTCCAGCGCAGTGCCATGCCCTGCAGTGCCCTGCCAGCGCAATGCAGTGAGCAGGGGTGTGCGCAGGGAGCAGGGGCAGCGCGAGTGCAGAGCAGCGCTGCACGGCGCAGTCGCCGTGCGAGTAGTGCAGCCAGCCATGCAGCTGGTGTATTGCGGAGCCACTGCGCAGCAGCGATAGGCAAGGTGTTGTGAGGGAGTGTGCGTTGGGACAGGGGGGCAAGCTGATTGGGGCTGCAAGCAGCGCAGCGGAGCAGTTGGCGTGGATTCTGAGGGCACTGTGCTGTGCTATGACAGCAGCAGCTATGTGGCCGTGGTGCAGATATTCCCTCAGCCAGCGTGTGCATCTGCAAGAGCTTGTTGCAAGGGCGTGAGTGATGCATGGCACAGCGCCAGGGAGTGGCTTGTGCTCTTGTGGCACGTTGCTGTCCTGGCCGCATGGGCGGACAGATGCCGTCCAATCAGGTTGCAAAGCATTGGGTTTCATGCATGTGGTGTGTTTGGGCCACCTGGGGGCCACTCTCTGTGGCGGCTGTTCCACCTTGGACTGCTGCGAGGGCTGCTGTCCCTGCAACCAGCCAAAGCCTCTGTTGGCCTGCCAGTTTCAACTTGACAGAGCAGGGTGGCCCTGCCCTCCCATACTAGCTGCCATGCCATCGATGTACTCGGCCATGGTAAAGCCTCCAGGTAGCCTGTACTCACCCACCCACGCTTGTGGCGTCCTGGTTTGGTTGATGATTGAGGTTGCGAGAGGTTGCGAGCTGTGTTTGTTGAAGTGTGTTGAAGTTGCGTCCTCAGTCTGCATCCCTCAGGCCCTCTGCCGTTGTACCGACCAGCCAAAGACATGAGCGGCTCCATGATTGATGTTGCCGTTTACTGTCTGAGCAGTACTGCTTGTTTGAGTGCCCTACCTTTGACCGTGACGGCCTTGCAGGATGCTGGCTTTGTAGTAAGCAGACACAGAAGCATGCGCCAGCAGCATGTGCCACTGGTGTCACAAGTTGTGGTTTTGTGTGCATCTGGAGTGCCATAACCCCGTGAGTATATTGGTAGTTCATGGTGGGTCGGGTGGTAGGCTCAGGCAGAAGTTCCCTTGCGGGCACCCACTGGGATAGGCCTGTGAATGCATGCAGCAACTGTGATTGGTGTTTGATACAGTGTGCATGCCCGCCCTGCATCCAGCATTGGTGTGCCACAACAGTGTTCTGTCGACTGTGCAGAGGTATTGCCTAGATGTCAGGATCTGCCAGGCATGCCCTGTCGCGGCTTCAAGCATGCAATGCATGTCACATAGTCCATGTAACGACCGCTTCAATGGATAGTGAGTGCCTTCCACAGTTCTGGGCTCATTTTCCTGGCACCTGGCCTGGGCTGTTCGCCCCTGCCCATCCCACCTCCCGCGCCAACTACAACGAAATCAGCACTGCATTGCCAGCGATACTGTTTGCAGCCTCCAGGATTCATCAAACCCCCTGACAGATGTTATGAGCAAGAGCAGGGGGTTGCTCATAGTAACAGGGTATGCGTTGCCCATTTTAGCCCCACAGCACAGGATCTGCAGAGGAGCTGCCGGCCTCAAAGCTGAAGTGGTGTTCGTCTTTGGCTGCGTACCGTGATCATGTAAATGCTACTCTACAGATGCATGTATGCTGTCCTGCACAATGGCACAGCTGATGCAGTAGGCTGCTTGCATAGGCTGCTGGAGAGACATCGCACACAAGTTTGTACTAGACTAGGGCTTGTAGGTGCGCAGTGACTTCGCAGATACGCCTGTGGCGTGTACGTTGTGCAGCTTGCATGCTCTCAACACTCCTCAACACACACAGCAGTATATATATCTTGCTACCTCCCCGGTTCCGGGCACTGTCTCACAGCAGTATATATACGCGTCGGTGCAGATGCAACCTCCTCGGTGCACATGCAACCCATCAGGTGCACATTGGGGAGCCGCACATGTGCACACTACAACTTTAGTACTACAAGTGGCAGGCACCTCCTTGTTATGATAACGCCATCCCAGCCAACTATCGTTTGCAGGAGTTGCGAGGGTATTTTGCGTGTTTCGATGAACGTGCAGTGCATCAAATCAACTCAGTGCTGGCTGTGGTGTATGCAGCGCCTTGAATTTGGTGTGCTGCGGAAAGACAACGCCCTGGTGGCCACATGCATGCATAAAACATCAAAGTAGCTCATAGTTCAACGTTTTTTTGGTGCATCGGCAGCACACCCTTCGAAACTGAGTACTGGTGTACTGTCCACAACCTGTCTCTCCACCGGCTGCCCCGGCTGAGGCTGGTCACGGCATCAAAATAGTCAGACATCGCCAGCCACCGTGTTGCCGCGAATTGTGGCGGGAGCTCGTGACAGCCCTACGTTTCAAGTTCGATTTCAAACCTGCTCGAATAACAAGTGACGTTTTGTGCGTGTTTAAGACGTTTCTTCAGCAAACCAAGCTTCACTTTGCAGTGTGAATGCGTGTGAAGGCGTTCTGATTGGACGAGAGTCACAAGGAAGAGAGTATTCGCCTTCTGTTCTTGAGCCATCACATTCAAGTCCACAGCACACACACACTCGCTCAGCAGCAGAAGCAGCAGCCATGTATGTCCTCAAGAGAGATGGAAGAAAGAGCCGGTCAAATTCGACAAGATCACGGCTAGGATCAACAAGCTGAGCTATGGCCTCAACACACAGTTCTGCGACCCCGTAAGTCGCCCCCTGCAGCCCGGTGCCGCCCAGCAGGCATCCAAGGACGTTCATTGACGAACGTACGCTGGCTGTGCAGGTGCTGGTGGCCCAGAAGGTGGCCATGGGCGTCTACAGGGGTGTAACAACAAGCGAGCTGGACGAGCTCGCTGCAGAAACAGCAGCAGCCATGACGTCTATGCACCCAGACTATGCACTGGTAAGTAACATAACTTTCGGCACCCCCAGCAGCTGCGGAGCGTGCCTGACCTGCGCGCCCTTTTCGTTCTGCAGCTGGCAGCCAGGATCGCGGTCTCCAACCTTCACAAGAACACCCTGAAGTCCTTCTCAATGACGTAAGTGTCTCGACGGGTCTTCCAGATCATGATGGTTTGTTTGAAGCTTTCCCAGCCACTGCCTGTGTTACTTGGGTGCTACTGCCTGAGTGCTGCTGCCACCTGATGGCCCATGTGTGGTGCTCCTCCTCCTGTTGCTGCTGCAGTGCCAAGCTGATGTATGAGCACGTGAACCCCAAGAATGGCCAGCCAGCACCACTGATCTCTACAGAGGTGTACGACATCATCATGAACGTAAGCGGGGGGCAACAGAGGGTGGGGTGCGTCAGCATCCCATCCCTCCCTGTGCTTCTTGATGGGTGTGTGTGTCCCTAGCAGCTCTCACCAAGGCTCCTGCGACCCTGTCAGCAGCAACCATGCTCTCGGCACACCTCCCAGATTCCTCCGCCCGCAGCCTGCACGGCCCATGACTCACCCCATGCTTGTTATGTGTGTCCGCCTTGTGTTGCGTGTGCAGAACGCCGACAGGTTTGACAGTGAGATCATCTACGACCGTGACTTTGACTACGATTACTTTGGCTTCAAGGTGGGCGCAGCCAGCATGTGTGACATGGGGCTGGGTGCATGTGGTCTCGGTGTGGGGTTGGGTGGGCAAGACGGGGTGAATGACCCAGATCAGGGGCCTTCAGTGATACCTACAGAGAGCTCCAGGCCGCTGTTATAGGCGTAGACTCGGCCAGCTGTGCCAGCCGCCCTGGCATGGCGACTGCGCGTCCTGGAACATGTGTCTGCGAGCACGTGCGCGGAATGCAGCAGTCTGCGCTTCTTGGTAACTCCTCACATTCCTTCTGCCCCCTGGTTTTGCCGCCCGTGTCACTACCGCAGACCCTGGAGCGCTCCTACCTGCTCCGCCTGCACGGCAAGGTGGTGGAGCGGCCCCAGCACATGCTGATGCGTGTGGCCATTGGCATCCACCTGGAGGACGTCGAGGAGGCAGTCAAGACATACCACCTGCTCAGGTGTGCTGCTGTTGTTTGCGCAGTATCATGCTGTCGCTGCCTGCCAGCGTGGGAGCCCGTCGGGGGTGTTGAGCTGCCTCCGGCAGGGTGCTGGTGCCGTGCAGCGACTTGCAGCATGGGGGTTGGGGAACCTTGGGGCCACACATGATCGCTACCGACAGCACAGACTGGACCACGACTCAATCCTGTCCATGCTGTGTCTTGTGCTGAATGTGCCTCTGTCGTGACCACACAACCCCCCCCCCAGTGAGCGCTGGTTCACGCACGCCTCGCCCACGCTGTTCAACGCCGGCACTCCCCGGCCCCAGCTGAGCAGCTGCTTCCTCATCTGCAGCAAGGGCGACAGCATTGAAGGCATCTACGACTCGCTCAAGGAGTGTGCAGTCATCAGCAAGAGCGCCGGTGGCATCGGCCTGTCCATCCATGACATCAGGGCCACTGGCAGCTACATCCGCGGCACCAACGGCACCAGCAACGGCATCGTGCCCATGCTGCGCGTATTCAACGACACAGCACGCTATGTGGACCAGGTGGGGCGGTGCGCGCTGTGTAGCACGTTCATTTCTATATCGCTTAGTCGTAACCTGGGGATCTGCACAATAGCCCGGCACGGTTGGCAAAGCGTATTGGTCACAGGCAAGGAACCCTCTTGACAGCTGGGATGCAACGGCCGTTAGCTTCCGGGGCAAGCAGCACGGCAGCCAAGCCATACGATGGCAGCGCTCACTGCGCGCACCTGTGTCATGCACAGCACTGATGTGAATGCTTGATTGAATGGAGACTATTGCTCATGCACATCCTCCTGAATCTGTCTGCGCGTCCATTCTGCTTGACACGTGCAGGGTGGCGGCAAGCGCAAGGGTGCCTTTGCCATCTACATTGAGCCCTGGCACGCGGACATCTTTGAGTGGCTGGACCTGCGCAAGAACCACGGCAAGGAGGAGGCACGCGCCCGCGACCTGTTCTACGGCCTCTGGATCAACGACCTGTTCATGAAGGTGAGTGGCACTCTGTCGGAGCAGCTGTATCAAAAAACTGGCAGCTCTGTACAAGGCGGGCGGCGATATGCACTTAGTCTGCACACTGCAATGGTGTTGTGGGAGAGTCTCTGTACATGCATGCTTGTGCCGCGTGCACAGCGGCTGGATGGGGTGGGGGCGGATGAAGCACTTGAGTGCAGAACGCACATGCTGTTTGCGCAGTCAGCTCTACAGCGTTCATGGCATCACGATCTCACTGATTTTACAGCAGACCTGGGCGCATCCACTGACCAGTCCACTGGCAACTGCTGTTGTTGTCCTATGCAGCGTGTTGAGGCCAACGAGGACTGGAGCCTGTTCTGCCCCAACGAGGCCCCGGCCTGGCAGATGTGTGGGGCGAGGAGTTTGACAAGCTATACACCCACTATGAGGAGGAGGGCCGTGCACGCAAGGTGGTGCGCGCACAGCAGCTGTGGTTTGCGGTGCTGGAGGCGCAGATTGAGACCGGCAACCCCTACATGCTGTACAAGGACCACTGCAACCGCAAGAGCAACCAGCAGAACCTGGGCACCATCAAGTGCAGCAACCTGTGCACAGGTGCGGTGGTGACTTTTGTATGTATGTATCGCTGCTACCTCCAGCCGGCCGCGCTGCTTCGACAGAGAAGGCATAGCACACTGGGCTTTTTGCTGCAGGGTGTATCAAACAGTGTTTCCCTGCTGCAAGCTTCCAACACAATGCATCACCTGTTTCGGTTGTTGTTTGCTGCCTGCAGAGATTGTGGAGTACACCAGCCCTGACGAGACTGCCGTGTGCAACCTGGCCTCCATCGCCCTGCCCCGCTTTGTGCGCGAGAGGTCCCAGCAGGTGGGTTGCGTACAGTTTGGAGCATCAGTAACAAAGGCAACAAGCATCAGCCTCTTGCGTGTTGGGTCTGCATGCTACATCGTTTGGTCTGTTGTGCTGTGCCGGTCTGATATAAGGCTTGGCTGCGGCATGCATCCTCAGATCAAGGTGTCGAGGTCGAGGCCCCTGTGTACATGCTCATGCTGCTCACTAACATACTGTCTCTCTTGCTGCTTGCTGTGCTGCGCAGGGCCCTGGCTATGACGGCAAGAAGCTGGTGGGCAGCCTGGGTGCTGAGAAGCGCTTCTTCGACTTTGACAAGCTCGCAGAGGTCACACGTGTGGTCACACGCAACCTGAACAAGATCATCGATGTGAACTTCTACCCCACTGAGTCAGCGCGCCGCAGCAACATGAGGCACAGGCCCATTGGCCTGGGTGTCCAGGTGGGCTGGGGCTGTGGTGGTGTGTTTTGAATGTGGCTTCAGGATTAAACGGCATGCGCCCCTGTATAGATGGGATGTACCCCTTGAGTTTCCTGCACACCTGCAGGGGGAATGCATGTGGTGCCAGTCTGCCAGGCAACTTGAGCAGCACGCTGTGACTGTATTCACACGGCTGTGACAAGCAGGCTGAACATTGTGTCTTTTTGCTGCTGCTGGTGTGCAGGGCCTTGCTGACACCTTCCTGCTGCTGGGCATGCCCTTTGACAGCAGTGAGGCTGCACAGCTCAACAAGGAGATATTTGAGTGCATCTACTTTGCTGGTGAGCAGGCAGGCGGCTTGTCACCACCTGGCCAGCTGGGCAACCTCCCTGCATCAAGCGTTCCAAAACCAACCTTATACCAACGTTTTGATTATCAATGTTTGTCACAATGGCAGGGTCTATCTGCCAGTGCTGTGTGGTCTCACTGGTGTGTTGTGCTTGCGTGCTGTGCAGCTATGGAGACCAGCAACATCCTGGCCAAGGAGCAGGGCCCCTACGAGACATATGAGGGGTCCCCTGTCAGCAAGGGTGTCCTGCAGCATGACATGTGGGGCGTCAAGGTGGGTATTATTATGCTGCAACAGCCGCGAAGCCAGAGGCTTTCTAAACAAGGCACGCACCATCTCTTTATATAGCACCGCAGCTGTGCTCCAGCTCATTCCAATCACACAAGAACCCCAGCGGCCAAAGCATCCCAGCAGTGCGACAGCAGCAATGGCCCTTCAAAGTGCAGCACAGCAGGCCTGCCATCTGACAGCACCGTGCTGCCGCTGCTGTTGCTGCCTGCAGGCGCCAAGCACCCGCTACGACTGGGACAAGCTGCGCGCTGATGTGGCTGCCCATGGTGTGCGCAACTCCCTGCTGGTTGCACCCATGCCCACAGCAAGCACCAGCCAGATCCTGGGCAACAACGAGTGCTTCGAGCCCTACACCTCCAACATCTACGTGCGGCGTGTGCTGAGCGGGGAGTTCACTGTGGTGAACCAGCACCTGCTGGCAGACCTCACACAGCTGGGCCTGTGGAACCCCCTGCTCAAGAATGAGCTGGTGGCAGCAAACGGCAGCGTGCAGGTAGGGTGCAGACTTGGCTGCATGACCCAGTTTGCTAAGTGACCATGCCAGTATGCATGTGCTTGCGGGCCTGTCTTGTTGTTGTGCCATGGTGCCCCCTTGCACAAAGCAGCATTTTTGGATGGTTTTGGAACTGGCATGTGCATGCTGAGTTGGCTGCCATAGTGCAGCCAAGTGCACACTGTCCAGCTACCGCTACTCAGGGTGCTGGCCGGGTGTTGTGAAGGTATTCACAACCATCTGGAGATGGCAAACTGACTTGTCTGCTCGTGTCTGTCCTGCAGGGCCTGGACATCCCCATGAGGCTCAAGGCCCTGTACAAGACTGTGTGGGAGATCAAGCAGCGCATCCTGGTGGACATGGCAGCAGACCGCGGCGCCTTCATCGACCAGAGCCAGTCGTTCAACGTGCACATGAGCGACCCCAACTTTGGCAAGCTCACCAGCTTGCACTTCTACACATGGAAGAAGGGGCTGAAGACTGGTGAGGAGGCCGCTGGCATGGGGGCACTGCAGCGGCCTTTGGTTTTTGGTTCATGCAGTTGTAGTTCCAACCAGTTGCGCAGGAACAGCAAGCTTTTGAAGCTTTTGAAGCACCCAATCTGCAGCAGCTGAGAGCCAGGACAGCTGCAAATGCAATCCAGTCCTCTGCTTCACATGCAGTGAGCAGATGGCTGCTTCCGCCTGTGCTTGCTTGCGTGCGCATGCCAAACAATCCTACACAGTACTGACTGGTTTTGTCCTGCTGCTGCCGTGCAGGTATGTACTACCTGCGTACACGGGCTGCCGCTGACGCCATCAAGTTCACCGTGGACCAACAAACCCTGGCAGTCAACCAGCCGCAGGCAGCAGTCCAGCAGCAGCAGCTGATGAGTCCCAGCAGGGCCGCACCCAGGTCCCAGGCAGGCAGCAGGCTAGCAACGCCAGTCAAGCAGCAGCCGGCTGTGCTGGTAGATGACGGTATGACGATGGAGGAGCGGGAAGCGCAGCTCGCCAAGATGATCTGCAGCCTGGAAAACAAGGACGCATGCCTCATGTGCGGGTCTTGAATGATGTTGCCGCTTGCCGCTGTCACGGCTGCTGCTCGCACCTGCACCTGCTGCTCGAGTGCTTGGCTGGGGTGCAGGATGCTGTGTGCGCCGGCTGCTGCATGTGCACCTACACCCTGCTGTGCAGCCGCTGCTAGGTCGGGCTGTGTGAAGGGGTGTGCTTGCCCATTTATGAGGGCTGGGTGTGCATGGCGTGTACGTGTTTGTGTGAGTGATGCAAGGCCCTGTGGCGCCCAGCTTCCACACATGCAGGCTTGACTGCATGACAGCCGCATGCATGTGCTGCACTGCGCACATTGCGGTGCGTGGCGTGGGGTGTCACAGCTGTACATCCATGCTTTGCAGCATGTTTGTTGAATTGGAGAGAAGTGAGAGGTTATCGGCATTGTTGGTGCGGCAGTCGCGGCATTGCCCCAGCTGCCGCATGGCTTGTACTGAAACAGGGTGGTCTGGTGCCGTTGCGCGGCTGTAGTGCCTGGCATGGAGTGCCTGGCAGGGTGACCAAACCCATAGCCATTGGCGTACAGGCTGGTGGTTTTGGTTTGCCATAGTGGGTCCTGCACCTGCTTTTTCTGTGACTTCGCTTGGCGCCTTAGGCTATTTTGAGGCCCTGAAAATGGGCCCAAACTGCAACCTGGTAATGCCTTGGGTGTCATGCCTGGCATCCCCCAGCACGCCCTGTTGTTGGCTTCAGGGAAGTGCGTTCCCTTTTGGGCACTTGTATACCCTTTCTCTTGTAGACTCCCCCTCATGGCATGTATTACATATCATTTGGCCTGTAGGCAGGTGGGGTTTGTGACGCAGGACGGCACAGAGAGTGTTCCTGCACTGTTTCATGGCCTGCTGCCTGGGCTATGCAGCCAGCTTTGCTGGGCCCTGCCTGTATGATGAGTTTATTGGTGTGCCACTATCCCAAGATATGGGATGCTGGGCTGTTGGCTCCAACAAGGCACATGCCTGTGTAATCACTGGTACGACACACTTACAAAAGCAGCCTTTGAATGCAGTCCTTCAGCTGGGCTGGGTCTCAGCGTTTCATTATTTTTTGTGGCAAGCACGTTGGACGTGCACGACTGCGCTCATGCTTTATCTGTGGCATGGCTGCTACCCAACCTTCGGCAGCAGTCATGCTGCTAACCTCACTGCAACTGCCCATCGGCGCCTCTCAAGCAAGCTCACCAAAACTCAGAATCACCGCGCCACCCAGAACCTTGATGCGCAGCAAGTGCACATCCTGGATTTTGACAGAGCGCACCCACTCCATCCTCTGCTGGCTGGGTCTGCATGACCTTGCTGGCAGATGGGCTTTGCAGGATGCAACAGGCCGGTGCGGGACAACACGCTGGCAAGACACACCTACTGCATCAGCACATTGCCCTTGGGGTCCAAACCCTGCAGCATGCACAACTCTCTACAGGCCTCCCCAGCCCTACAGCCAGCTTGTGGAAGCTTTGACATGGTGTGCAGGGGCGGGGGTCCCCTTCTAGGCAACGGTGGAGCACCTTCACAAAGCTGCAGCTGCGGCAGATGCTGTAAGGGTGGGCACGTGCTGAGCAGGGACATCAGTTGTAGGCTCCCAGGAGCCACAGTGTGGTAACGAGGCGCATGCAAGGTATGATGTACATCATGTGGCGTGCTACCACTGATCTAGCAGGCCGCCAACCTGAACAAACTTGCTATGCCGCATGCTACCTCCGTTGTTCCAACCTTCATCAATCAACCTGCAAAGATACAGCCGTGACAGTTCTCTCGCCATGAACATGCACTCCTTCAAATCTGTGACAGAGGATCCGAAGCCGACACAGGCCGAAATCAATGTTCATCAACGTGCGGTAACAATCCCCAACACCCTCTTCAACAGCCTCGCTGCTTTATCGTGGTTCCCGCTCTCTGCATCTCGACGACGCACAACATCCTCAAGCCTTGCTTGTCTAGATCAGCAGCAGTGCACGCTGTTTTGTTGTTGTCCTTTTAAAGCTTAATTTGATGCTGCAGCAGTGGGAGTTCACGGCGTACAGGTGAGCAGGCCTGGGACAGCAGCAGATACTGTCATGCTTCCCACATCAGCCAGTTGAAACGACCCCACGCACCTGCAGCCATGGCCTGCAGTTGATCAAACTAAACCAATCGTTTAAGTCACCCTCTGCACACCATAGCAGACGAGATACTCCTGTGCTGCTGCTCTGCTGTCTCCTGTCCTGTGTTGGGACACAGGAACCACTTCAGTGCCGTGCAGCGTTCAGAACATGCCCTGGCAGCTTGAGCTTGACAACAGCTAGGTGCTGCTCACTGCAGCAGCTGCAGCCCTCAGCCATATTCGTGGACCTCTGCACAGCCAGTGCGAACATAGCCGTGAGCAGCAGCGATGGAGATTTACCACCAGTATGTCAAACTGCGCAGGCAGTTTGGCAGGCACCCTCGCTTTGTGGACGAGGGGGCTGAGATGATAGCAGACATCAGACCCAACGAGGAGCATGCAGCAGAGTGCGTGCCCAAATCGCCCATGGTCACCATTACGCAGTGCGTGCCAGAAATGTCTGAGCATGAGGTCAACACAGTAGCAGTGCTGTACGCCAACAAAGCCATCAGCCATGTTGAAGGAGGGTGGCCCAAAGACGTGGACTGCACAGAAGCAGAGCACACCATCAGGTACGCATGGCAGTGCCTGGCAGCTTCTGTGTTTTGGCTGACGTCCATGCAGCACCAGCTAGGCCGTGCTGTGAACACAGGTAGTCTTGCGGCAACTGTGCAGAGCTTACGCAAGCAGCAGTGTGCTTGCACAGTTTGGCAAGTCAGCACGCAGCGGTGCACTGGCCTGCAGCATGCAGCCACCCTTTCAGCCACAGCCCAAGCATTGGGTGGCTGCCTGGCGTGTCACACTACCCTGGCATGAGAGGTGCAGGCTACTTGGTGGTGTTTGACACCTGACGCGTGTGCACCGTGTTGACCGTCTGCGGCGCTGCATGCAGGTACCGGAAGAAGATAGAAAAGGACGAGGACTACATCAGGACAGTTGTGCAGCTGGGGGCAGCAGTAGAGGGGCTGGTGAAGCAGAACAACGCGCTGGACATATATGAGGAGTACTTTGCAGGCATCGACGGACAGCACAGCTCTGAGCCCCCCAGCGCGCGCACGCTGACAGTGCTCAAGGACCCCACAACCAGCAGCAGCGGCGTGCAGCGGCCGGTCACATGTGTGAACTGGATGCATGATGGCGGCTCCAGCGTAGTGCTGTCATACTCCATCCTGGCATTCCAGCAGCAACCAGCAGGTGCGACAAAGTGGCCAGCAAACAGCTGGCAACAGCGCAGGATTCATACCTGTGTCGTTGTGTGGGATGCAATTGGGGCACATACGCACTTACATGGCCCAGTGAGAAGGCGCAGCACCGTCTGCCCAGCCACCTCGACTATGGATTCTGCAAGATGTGCTGTCATTCGGGTGCACTGCAAAGCCCAACATGCGCTTCTGCACGACACCCTGGAGGGATGCAACCCTCAGGGAGAGTTTCACACTAAACTCTCAACTGCGCTTTTGTCTGCATGCTTCATCCCGCGCATGTGTGTCAATGCAGGCATGCCACTAAGCAGCTACGTGTGGGACCTGTCCAACCCTAACGTGCCTGAGTCTGAGCTGCTGGGGCCCAGCCAGCTTGTGTGTGCCAAGTTCAATGTCAAGGACGCCAACCTGGTCGGAGCAGGCCAGTACAACGGCCAGTTCTCCTACTTTGACAGGCGCAAGGGCAGCTCGCCTGTGGACATGACACCCATGGATGTCTGCCACAGGTCAGCACATCCGTTGGGCTTGCCTTGCTTGGTTGGATATGGCAGGAAGCAACACCGTACTGGCCGTGAGTTGATACTCTGTGCCAGAGGCATCACTGCATAAAGCAGATCCATGTGCACATGGGTTGGTTTTCCTTGGTGTTGTGCCCTTAGCAAGTGTCAGTCACTCCCAGCCAGCAGCTGCTGACAGTGTGTGTGGCTTCCGCTGTTGCAGGGACCCTGTGTTTGACTTTTCCTGGCTGCAGTCCAAGACAGGCAGCGAGGCGCTGACAGTGTCCACTGACGGGCAGGTGCTCTGGTGGGACATACGCAAGCTCAGCGAGGTGGTTGAGAGCATGCCACTCAGGTGGGAGCGGCGGCTTGTTGACACAAGCAGTGGGCGTTGTGGGATGCAGATGCTGGCACTCAGCTATGACATGCATGTCAATCAGGGTGAAAGCCCTGGTGATGCTGTGGCTTGCCGCGCAGGCAAGTACAGGGTGGGTGGTGCATGTGGGACAACGGGCTTCACCCTGGGTGGGGTCTTAGCAAAGTGGCAACTGTGACAACAATAAGCACTGCTTGTTGAGGGCCCACCAATGCCTCACAGCAGAGCTTGCTGTCAAGTGGAACTGCTAAATCGTATGTTGGTGCCGCTTGTGTGGTGTGTGCAGGGAGAAAGGCAGCGACCTGCTGCTGGGTGGTGTGTCGCTGGAGTATGACCCAACGGCGGGACCCACCAAGTTCATGGTGGGCTGCGAGCAAGGTATGTCACCGTTCGGTCCGGCACCAATCATGCTGTGACAGTAACAATCAACAGCTGTATTGAGGCAGTGGTACGAGTATGTAGACTTGTACCTTGGGCATGTTCTGGCAGGTGCCAGAAAGCGCTTCTGATGACCTGCGTGGTGCGTGCCCTTGAGGGGTTGGTGCTGTGCTGTGGACAGCTGGCATGGCAGCACTGGGCTTGTTCCAACCTGCATGCTGTGGTGTCATTGTGGCGATGCAGGCTGTGTGCTGAGCTGCAACCGCAAGGCCAAGAGTCCTTCAGACAGGGTCGGCACCAGCTTTGCAGGGCACCATGGGCCAGTGTATGGCCTACACAGGTATGGTCATGCCTGCCAAGGGGATTGGCAGCACCTGACCCCTGCCGCGCTGTGACAGCCCTGCTTTTGCAATCATGTGATAGTCAAGCTGCAAGTAGTGGTGGGCTGCAAGTATCAAGCAGTGGCATGTAGACCACGGTTGCGTTGCATGCATGCACAACAGAACATCACACCGCACCTCATCACTGGCCTTGCACCACACAGTACAGCCACAAATGTGCTGCTGCACACCTGCTGTTCCCACTGCCTGCCGCTCATCAGGAACCCCTTCTTCCCCAAGTACTTCCTGAGCGTGGGTGACTGGACGTGGCGGGTATGGAATGAGGACCTGCGCAGCCCGCTGCTGGTCAGCCCCTACGCAGGCGCCTACCTCAGCTCTGGCACATGGAGCCCCACAAGGCCAGGTGGGTGTCAGCTCCAAACAGAGCCTTATGTATGCATGTCTCATAGAGACATAGTGTGGCCCCCAAGGAGTTTGAAAAACGGCCCACGACCAGGACAGCATGTCTCCCCTGCATGCGAGCCCTGGTCAGTTGCCCGGCAAGACGGCTTACGCATCATGAGCAGGGAAGGTCCCACGGCTGTGATATGTCATGCACCCACACTGAAGGTGTGGTACCTGTCATCTCACCTGCACACCTGCGATACTGCTGGTTATTTCTGCAGGTGTGTTCTTTACCACCCAAGCGTGTGGCATGCTGGCAGCATGGGACCTGGTCTACAAACACAGTGAACCAACGCTGCAGGTCAGCATGCGAGACCGGAAGCCCTTGCTTGCTTCTTTGCTGCTAGCTAGCTACTACCACCTAGCTTGAGTGGCTCAGCCTGCTGTGTACACTACAAGTCAAGCCTTCACCCCAGCATTGCCAACTTTAGTGAATTCTAATTTCATGCTGTGACGCATGCGCTGCAGCATAGCTAGCCGGCGCTGAGCACAGGGACAGCTGAAGCTTGTGCATCTCTTTGCTGCAGCATCAAAGGTCATTAGCTGCAAGTCCAGTATTGCATGGACCTATCTTTTGTCAGCCCGCATGCAAAGTGGAAAGTTTAACCTGCTGTGGGGTGACTGCCTGTGCTGCTGGCTGCAGGTGCAAGTCAGTGACCAGCCACTGACCGCATTTGGCGTGCGTGACGATGGTTCAGTGCTGGGCTGCGGCACTGCTGACGGCTGCTGCAGTGTCATGCAGCTCAGCAGTGCTCTGGTGGAGATGGTGCCCAACGAGAAGCAGACCATCAACGCCATGTTCGAGCGGGAGACACTCAGGTGTGTATGCTTGCTGCTAAATTGCTGCATGTGCACACTGTAGTGGCCACACCACACCATGCAGCTTGCTTGGCTGCTTGCGCACACCATCAGACCATCGGCGTGCACTGCACACACTCAAGGCAGACTCTGATTTGTAAAAGATGGCTGCTGCTGGCATGACACAAACAGGACTGCATCTTGCAAACTGACGCTCCTGTGTATGGGTGCCTGCTGCCTGCAGGGAGAAGAACCTTGAGAAGGCCCTCAAAGAGGCCAAGGTCAAGGCACGCAGGTGCGGTTAACCGTGAGGCTCAGCTGTCAACAGCATATATATGCAGCAGCATTGCAGCAGCTGCCCGTCAGCGTGTGCCTCTTTGCAACTGAGCAGGCACGCA
Organism: Desmodesmus armatus; assembly: GCA_007449985.2. NCBI lineage: Eukaryota > Viridiplantae > Chlorophyta > Chlorophyceae > Sphaeropleales > Scenedesmaceae > Desmodesmus > Desmodesmus armatus. Next base: position 191,253 of record VIIQ02000659.1, read on the forward strand.
TCGTCACACCCCATACCTTTCCTGTGGGCGGCTAGCTTGAACAACAGCTGCTTGCGCTGAGGACGGCAGCACATGAACATTCAATGAACATTTCCGGGGAAATGTTGCAGCACACTGCATTCGATAGCCTGGTGCTGCAACCCAGCAAGAAGCACACATGTGTGTCTGCAGGGAGGCTGCGCGTGCCACCATGCTGGCGGACACTGTCAGTGATGACGACCTGGCTGCTGTTGAGGACACGTTCCTCAAAGTGGCAGGGTTGGCAGACGCTCAGGGCCTGCAGTTCCTGGCAAAGCGGCGCGCAGCTGGAAGGCTGCAGGAAGAGCCGGAGCCAGCAGCAGACCAGCAGGCGGATGCAGGGACTGCAGCAACAGAGTGAAGCAGCTCACTCATTTGGTGTTGCTGGGCTGGCCTTTTCAGCATTGTGGGAAAGGTCTCCTGCTGCAGCAGCAGGTTGTGCTCGTGCTCACTACTTAGGTATGCTGTTGAGGATATCTCAGCAGTCGGATTTACATCAGCAGCTCCAAGTAGGCACTCTGTGCCCGAGTTATTGTCTCTGGAGTTTGTGTAAGGTTTGGAACGTGTCGGTACCTTGCAGGATAAGGGAGACGGCAGCCGCTGTGGTAGGTAGCACTGAGCACAATGCCCAGTGTAGTGAGGTTGCTGATGCAGCATTTGACACCACTTGCTTCACATGTCTGCACACTGAATGATAACCTTGGCAGTCAACTGGCAGCCTTTGTGCTGTCCACCCGCCCATACTGTGTCCTGCTATGCCCCAATGGCCCATGCAAGCAAATAGTGGCATTGCCATGTTGTCAAATGGTACCAGTGCCATCGATGATTACTGTTGCATGGTCCAGGGAAACCGAACGAGTACACAAATTGCTGCTGTAATGCCCTGAACATCCACGGAGTGGGTCGTTGCATGATGCTCAGCCAGAGACAGTGCTCAGGGTGCGCTGGACTTGGTCTACACAACCCCTCGCTTGCCACACTGGCAGTGCTAGGGACACAGAAGCTTGTTACAAACACTGTAAAAGCATACCTTACTGATACAGTCGCAAACACAGCTGCTGCTGGCACGGTAGTGCTTGAATCAAACATGCACAGAGCAGCATGACCAAAACCCCAACCCCTGCACAACCGCCGCTCATGCAGCAGACATGACTGCCTGCTGTCCTGCCATCCCTGCACCGCCCGCTGCTGCCCCCTTCTTTGCTGGTGTCACAAAGGCCTCCAGCTGCCCCTTGAGCTGCCGCGCATAGTTCTCCAGGTATGCCACCTCCTCCTTGTGCTTCTTGGCCTCAGCATCCCGCCGCTCAGTCTCACGCTTCTCAATCACCTCACACTTGAGCTTCCACTCAGCAACCTGCGGGTGCAGCCAAAACATTGTCAGTAGGGTGCGGCAATGAAGATCAGGGCAGTGCAGCCGACAGGCTTGCATGCAACCAACAGGTGACTGTGCGCTGTGATACGCTGCCGCCTGTTTGGGATGGCTAGCAGCACCGATGAGGTGAGGTCTGCTTGTATGGGCCGAGCATGATCAGACCCTGGCCCAGTCGGACTGCGTACAGCCTGTCATTCTGGTCAGCAACATGGGTGGTGGGTGACACTGATGCCGCTCGAGGGGGGTCCACCCATCCCCACCTGGCGCTCCAGGTCCCTGACATTGCCCTCCAGCTGCGTGATGTGTGTCTCCATCTCGCCCTTGCCCTGCTCTGTCATGAGCGCCTTGCGCATGCCAAAGGCTATGCTGCTCTCATACAGTGTCTGCATGGCAGCGGCAGGGGATAGAGCTTGATAGCAGTTTGGGAGTGGCAACGGTGTGGGTTGCCATCAGGCTGCAGTGGTATATCAATCACAGGTGCTGGCAGCTGCTGAGCGTGCTGAGACTGGCTGCGCAGAGGGGTGCCGCCCTCGGATGGGCTGTTCAAGCTCCGACAAGGTGCTGCTAGAGATGCACCTTTCTTGCCAGTGTATAAGCCTAGGCACCAAGCAAGCCTGCGACTGCTCTACCAGGGCGCACCCTCAGAACCTCGAAAATCACTGTCCAGCCACAAGGGTCACCTGGTAGGCTGCAGTGGTCATGCGCATCTCGTCCCTGACGCGCAGCAGCAGCAGTCCACGCTCAGCACAGCTGATGGTGACCTGACGGATGAGCTCATCTAGGCACTGGCTGTACAGCTCCTCGCGCACTGGGCAGATGCCCGTCTCACGCGCCTGCAGCGTCAACACAGCAGATGCACTACAGTGAAGGGCGCGAGCAGCAATTGCAGTAGCCACTGCTTTGCATGCCACGCTGTGGCAAGTACTCTGCTGCAAAGAAGCCCGTGGGAGCAGATAGATAGACTGCTACCACTTGCTGGAAAGCCAGTCTCCCAGCTGCACAGACAGGATTCTGAGCAAGGTGTACCTGTCGTTGCTGTAGCTGCTGGTCCAGCTTCTCCTGCAGGTTGATCACATCCAAGCGTGTGGAGGGCGTGCTGGACACATATTGCACCCACAGCTGCCCCTCCTCTGTCCATTCCCTGTAGCACAGCAATTGAATTGTGTTTGCCATTGTCAGCACAGTGAATCCCGTGCTTTTGCTGTACGCTACGTATCAGTGCTGTAAAACGATTGTGCACACACCAAACCCACCTGGGTGGCAAGATGGAGTTGAGGATGTCCTCTGTTGGTGTGACGCCAGTCCGCTGCTCAACTGGTGGCAGAGGGCCCTGATGCAATACCAACAGTGGTGAGTTGCTCGCTCCTGCCTGTAGTGCCTCATCAGCACCCGCAGCAGCAGTCTGCTGACCTTTTTTGCTGCCTTGCTGTCTTTGGCTCCCTTGGACTTAGAGGTTGAAACTAGGCTGGGTGTGTCATACTCCAAAAGGGATTTCAGGGGAGGAGGCATCTTGTGTTGCTTGGCAGCAGCTGTCAGAGGGTCAAGAGCGGGAACCTCGTCCCTTGTGTGCTTTCAGCCGGTAACCGTGTCGAGTGGTGACTGGTTGCTTAAGAGTATCGCTGTTGCTTCTTCATGCTCCGATCAGCGCCTGTGAGGTTTTCGAAAGGGAAGATTAGTAATCGCATGGCCTGCGGAACTGGGTGCATGCACAAGCGCTACAGCAACACACCTGGTGTCAACAGTCACAAATCATTTGTGCAGCTTTGTGGGTCTGTCCATGAGACAGTGCCCGGAACGGGGGAGGTAGCAAGATTTCCTGTGGAGACACTGTGGGTCTGTCCATCATGCACTGTCTATCATGCAGAGACAGATCCAGATCAAGGCACTGCCTGGCAAGTGTTACATGCTATGAGCTTTGGTCAGTCTGTTCATGTCTGCATCCCCTAGGTTTCCACTGCCACCCTCTTTCAGCGGCTGTGGCCAGTGGCCACTCAAGCCTCCAGCTCCTGCACTGACTTCTTCAAACTGGCAACAATGTCCTGCTGGATGCGTGCCACCAGTTTCTCATGCTTCAACTGCTGCACCACCTCAGCCCCAAAGGAGTAGACCAGGGCCTGGCGTGCCTGCTCATAGCTGACACCGCGGGCCCTGAAGTAGAACAGCTCCTCATCAGACAGGTCGCTGACAGCGCAGCCGTGAGTGCACTTGACGTCATCAGCAATGATCTGCAGGTTGGGCTTCACGTTGACTGTGGCCTTGGGCACCAGCAGCAGGTTGCGGCTCAGCTGCCCTGCATCTGTCTTCTGGGCCAGGCGGTTCACCTGCGCACACACGCACACGTGCACAAAAGCCATTCAGCAGTAAAAATCAGACGGACGTTTACCACCCTGCCTGGTAGCGTGTCCACCAGCTGCCCATCAGGGAACTGTGTGCATGTTGCATGCTGGTGCATGTGCCCGAAGAGCAGCTCTTCTTACCTTGACATTGCCGTCAAACACACCGCGCGCGTTGGAGGCACTGGCGATGCACTTGTGCAGCTGGTTTGCCGCTCCCCTGGGGTGGTCCAGCACCAGCTTGGTGTGCAGGTCCTGCAGCTGACCAGCACCTGAGACACGTGTGCAGCACAGGCAAACATTCACAAACCAGGAGTCAGCCCTCACTATGACACAGCACAGCTGCACAAGAATTTGTGTCTGCACTCAAGGCAACACCCAGAGCAGCAGCTGCAGTCCTGATACTATGAATCACTCCGACCTGGTGAATGCAGTAGGAGTCCGCACACCTGGTGACCACACAAAAAAGTTTGCAGTGGTACCAACTGTTCAACTGCACGGCTGCAGTACCCACACATCCCAGCCGACAGGGCCACAGACCCTCACCCACCTGCCAGCACAAAGTGCTTCATGGTAGTGGTGGTGTCAGGCCCAACCTGCTGGATGCCAAGGTCATGGCGTGTCAAGCTGCCACCCACGCGCGCCTCAACAAACTCATAGCAGCTGCCCTCAGCCTGTGAGGCACGAATAAACACACAACAAACAAAGTGGTCTACTAGCAACACCAACAACACAGCTGTGCACCGGGGTGCAGCGCGTTGTTGGGTCATGCTTGCTGTCTGTCTGTGGTCGCCTCTTCACCACTGCTGTAGTGTCCTGCCACAGCTGCAAATTGCATTGCCCCTGCAGTGCTGATGTGTCCTGCACAGTTGCCTGGCCGCCACTGCAGCAATCCCCTGCCGATGGCTGTCCACCCACAGTGCCAAAACCCTGATGTGTGCTAAGTGGTGGCCCAACACACCTGTGACACCAGTGTCGCCTTGTAGTGCTGTGCACCTGCAGCCTCGCGGTGCACGTAGCCATGCTTCAGCTCAGACCCCTCGCCCAGCACCACCTCCGCCACGGGCATGCTGACATGCGTGCCAGCTGCATCAGACACAAACTCCTCCACAACTTCACAGCTGGTGTTAGCCCCCAGGCTGATCAGCAGCCGTGCTGCGCTGGCACTAAGTGTGGGACCGCTGCTGCCTGCGTCTGCTGCTGCGGGCGTGGACACGTGCAGCAAATGCAGCGGCTGGTGCAGTTTGGCGCCTGCTGCTAGGGACACCACCAGCACATCAGAGGCAAGGCTGCCGTTCAGCACTGCGAAGGGTCCACCACGCACGTTGGACTGCTGGCCCTGCAGATGCATAGGAAAAGCAGCATCACGCACATGCACGTGTCAACGCGGAGTTTGTCAAACTTCTGGGGCAATGCACCTGCAGCAGCTGGGGCACGCCCAGTCCCTGATTGAACAGCCATTCCACAAGCGCCTGCAGCAAACCTTCTGCATATTTCCAGTGGTGTCACAATCTGGCCAACAGAGCTGCCATACATCAATGCCCGCAGTTCTGGGTGCAGCTCCTGCACAGTGGTTTGAGTTGGGGCCCTGATGGCTGCAGGTCTGGGCCCTGGAATGTCTCTAGCCCCAGCTGAGTCCTCGTGATATCATCTGCTGCCACGCCATGCCACTCTGCTGTCACGCCATGCCACGCTAGCAGTGAGCATTGCGGCAATGCTGCCAAGCACGCGCCCAACACACTCACCAGCTGCTTCAGGACTTCAGCAGGAGCACCAGCAGCACCACCCACATACACACCCTCACCCACTGCTGACAGGTCAGACAGCTCAGGCCTGAAGGTGCCGTTCACCAGCACAACTTTGCTGCCTGCTGCCTCAGGGACTGCCAGCTGTTCCAGCTGCTCGCTGTTGACGGCTGCATCTGCAGGTGCGATCGCCAGGGCTGTGTTGAGCAGTGGGCTGATGTCAGTGTAGCGGTATTCTTCGTTGCGTGTGCTGGGCATCCGCATGCTGGAGAGGGCTGACTGGCAGCTGCTGCGCAGGGCTGATACTGCCGAGGGGACACTGCAAGGCAGAAGGACAACGTGGATTGGTTGATGTTTGTGCTGGTGGCTGGGCAACAGTGTCGCCAGCACACCTTGCTGCTGAGGTAATGCAGCACGGCCACCATAGCATGGTGTGGACAACTGGAAGGGAACTCAGCGTCCACAAGGGTGTCAACAGCAGCTCAAGTAAAAATTCACATCACATAAGTTTCACATCCTCTTGTGACATCCCGGCTGCTTACTGCGCACAGCTTGTGCCCTACGCCACTCCTGCGCTACCATTCTGCTGCTGCTGCTGCTGCTGCTCCTGCTGCTGCTGCCGCACCTGTTGGTTGAGCCACTGACCAGGGGCACCACATTGCGTGCCAACCACTTGTCCTCAACAATCACCGCTGGTGAAGCAGTGACTGCTTCACAGCGGACTTGCACAGCTGGCAGCCTGCACCTCGCTGCAACTGCTACAACATGTCACCACAGACAGACAGAGATGCAGGCCATCACACATCAGACGCTGATCAGTCATAGTCAGTGGTGTTGGACAAACGTCGAAGATGTTTGATTGCAAATGACACCGGAAATGGGACCAGTGCCCCACATCCACCACCCACTGCTGCTGATGGTGCTCAACCCACCAACACGCACCTTGTCGCTGATGGTGCTGCGAGTGGCTGTGCGTTCTCAACTGACCACGAGTAAACGTTTGTGCACTCATGCTGCCGAATTGGGCGATCTATAGCGCCGGGATGGGACAGAGATGCTGCTTGGACGATCAAACGGACAACACGGTGCAACCAAAGTTCAATTTCAACAGCTGTGGGTGCAGTGCATCCGTCTCCTGTGCACACACGGGTTTCAACAGGTCAGAGGATATTGACCGGCGAGGAACACACCGTGCCTGTGTGAAGGAGGGTTGCACACTGGCACCAGAAATGCTCTATACATCAGAACCAAGGCAATCGAAGGCGTGCAGTCCCACTGAACTCAATGCTTTGGTGCATTGAGTGTGACCACCAGATCACATGTACAGTTGTTTCATGCATCTCTCCTTGGCGTTACGCATACGTTGTCGACCAGCTTGTGTCAAACCTGTTGTATTGGTGAGCTGCTTTATGCCAGGTTGTGCATTGGTGAAGCCTGCTTTCCTCCAGAGCAGGATGGAGGATCCTCATGTACAGTACCACTAGTGTACTTCTACTGTGTAAAAGGATACGATCGCCTTGACAAAAGATGGACATAGGTGCATTGTATTCCTCAACAAACAATCAATCATAACGTGTGCTGTGGTGCCTGCCTTTCTCCTGCTGCCTTTTCCTCTTCCCAAGCTCCTGGACCCTACTTTATCGGTTGGAATCGGGTGGTCTCAATATTTCTTTTACATTGAAATTATTGGCTTTCTTGCGCCTGCTGAGGAACTACCCGTCGCGCCATGCCAATGGTCCGGGGCACGGATGGCACCTTGGCGAAACGCTCTCAAACGTGGCAAGCAGGATTGCCTGGGACAGCAAGGATGCAGAGAGAACACAAATCACTCTAAAAAGCGGGGATCAACCTCACCATGGCTCTCTTGCAACAACCCCACCTGCATCTGCACACGCGCGCCCGCCCTGCTCTCATCGCAAGGACTCAGGGGCATCGCAGATGCGTGCGAGTACCACATGGCAGCCTTGGTCCCAAGCCAGAGCGGCTTCTCGATCATGGTAGATCTTGCAAGCAGATCCTTGGACCAGATAGGTCAGTGCAGTGCAGTGCCGCCCTGCTGGGGGGTTCAGATGTGGTTGCTGACTACACAGAAAAGCTCACAGGAGAGGTGCGTGCAGGCGCATGGGCCCAGAGTGGCTCGTGTGTAAGTGACTATACCGCATGCCAGGGTCAAGCCAGCAACTGCCACCACCTGTTTGGCGCTGTCAGTCACTGAGTGATGTGTTGGTGCATCTGCAAGCTGATGCACTGACCACTCGTCAGGATTGGATCACATTGTGATGTAGATCCATAATTTGGCTAAGCAACTGAAGGGTTTTGTGCCACATAAGGCTGACGAGGTGCACTCAGAACAGGAGCAGCAAGTCATCAAACAGTACATCAACAGGCAAGTCAGCGTTGCTTGAGATGCACTGTGCTTAGCTGATCAGTGCTTTCAAAGCATGCAGTGCGGCAAGATCCAGGTGCAGCTGGCCTGGCAACACAGAGTTGGTCACTGAATGCACAGCGGGTTGGGGAGGTCGTCACCAGGTCGGATGCAGGCCGCAGCGGACTGCCTGGGTTGTGGTGCAGCTGGTGCCACATGCCACTTGGTGGCACATACCAATGATACGGTATCACGGCAGCTGTTGCTGCTAAGAATTGCCTCTGCGGTGTTGCCTAAGCTGAGGGCCGCAGTGTGCAAACCTCATGCCATGTCCATGATGAAATGCTGTGCTGCAGGTCAGCAGACCTTCGCCTGTTGGAGGTGGATGCAGAAGTGCAGGAGTTTGTGTCGTGCCTGAAGGACTGGTCGCTCAAGTGGTGGGTGGTGCCATGCGCCAGCAGCTCCAACTCAGTAGCTAGGCTAGCACCACTGGCAGTAGGCCCACTTGGCAGCCACTGAACCACTCAAACTGCACCCTTGGATGCACGTGCCACTTGAAGTGGCATGCCAGCATTTCTGTCCAGTTGCGCGTAGCCCACATCAGTACATTCCCAGTGGCTGGCACCGTCCCAGTGACTGCTAGAGCACCACTCCGAGACTAGAGTGGTCTAGGGCAGTAGCCTACTTGGCACTTGGCGGCCACTTCTGCATGTATTGAACCTGAGCTGTCATCTGACATCCACTTTGGGCTTCGCCGTCCTCTGCTCCTGTTGCTGTTCGCAGGCTGCAAGATGATGGCCGTGTCCTGCTGGGCTTATCTGCCCAACCTGCCGGGGACTACTACCAGCAAGAGGCTGTCCGCTTCTACCTGCCTGCTGACAGCAAGCCCAAGGGCAAGTCCAAGGGCAAGAGCAGCAACTCCTCTTTCAGCAGTGACACAGACGAAGAGTGGAGCGAGCTACCCAGACACAGCCTAGCGTAAGTTTTGAGCACTGGTGGAACATCTGCGAATCACTCTCGCAGTGGCAAGGCAACGTTGACGGGGTTAGGGGTCAAGCAGTCTGCCTTGGACAGCCTCAACCATACAAATGTGCGGTCTGGTCCCTTCTGCCCGGCAGCATTCAGTGAATGCTGTGTCACAGACACCCATGGTTGCGCCCATGACTGTTACCGTTACCGTTCAGGGTAACCCTGAACAACAAGATGGTCACCTCCTGTGTACTACACTAGTAGTGTAGCATCCACCATGCACCGGGTGCTATCAAGTATCACCTACAAGGCTGGGGCATGTGCTCAGCGGGCCCAGCATCCAAGGCAATCTGATTGAATCTAGGTTGGCCACTCAGACACAGGCCAGTGCCAAAGTAAACGTGCACTTTTCCCTTGGGTGATTGTGCCATAACGGGGGGTCAGTCCAGGGTTTCAACCCCACAAACCGCTGATGACCATTGTTGCACTACGCTGTTTGATTGGCTGCCAGTCACTGAGTCCCACGGTGGCGTTTACCAATTGCTGGCAGATGTCGTGCATTTGTGGTCTTGCAAAGGGTCGCGGCACAGTTGAGCATGTGATCGTGCACGCCACCCTTGCAAGCTTGGCAGGCGTGTGATGACATACACAGTATGTTCGGCTACATGGCAACCCACAATGTGTGACTGCTAACACAGAGGCATTTCCCTGAGGTGAAGCTCATAACTTATGATTCATAAGGAATTCCTTATTCGAATACTGTCAACTCGTGTGCCACACAGGCTGTGTCCCTACTATCCACTGCTTGCAGGCCTGGTGACATGGTCCTGTTGACATCTGGCAAGAAGGGCCCACTGGCCAACATGGGCTGGAGGGAGGACATGCTGTGCGGTGTCGTGGTTGAGCGCTCTAAGACTTGGATCAAGGTTGCCTTTGACACAGCACCTGACAGGGAAGAGTTGAACTTTGAAGAGTGGCGGTGAGGCCTTGCATTGTGCTGGCAGACCGTGTGCCATGCAGTGGACTGTACTGGTCACACATAGACGGCCTGTCGTACTGATTGCATTCGATGTGGCAAGCTGCGCCAGTCACTACTACACCAGCATAGACCTGGTGCTGGTCGGCACACTGTGCCCACCGGGTGGGCGGCCCACCAATCCCAAGAGGGGCTGTGCCAATCCCTGGCACAACTTGGACCAGGGCTGTAAAACCCTCGAAAGCAATTTGCTTCTTAGTGAGTCCCTAACTCGCAGACGGCCACCGTCATCTGCTGCAGGCTTAGCTGAAGTCCACTTTACCGACTGTACTACAGTTAGTGACTCGCTGCACAGTTGCTTGAAGCGTGACATGCTAGCCCAGCGTTGTTGCACCGCATGCCTCTGCATCTGCAGACTCGACAAGTCTGTCAACACCCTGACCTTCAAGCGAGCTCTCCTGGCACTGGCCGCCCTGTGGCACCGCATGCCTTTCCAGTCAGCCACCTGGAGCAACGGCGGCAGTGAAGCAGCGTACACATATCATGATGGACAACTAGATGAGAGCCCCACATCACTGAAGGAGGGCAAAAAGAGGTGCTACCAGCAGTTTGCTGCATCCTCCGGCAACCCACGGCAGCACACCTGTACATTTGAGGGCTCTGCACTGTCTGGTGCAATCCTGACAGCTGACAAAGAGTTTGACTGGGACAGCCTGCCGGCTTCCTCAGGTGAGAACAGCCGCTGGTCCTGGCAGGAGAGGTTCGGAATTCCCTGGCCATGACATCACCTGGGTCTGTCAGTTCATGGCAGGGAAGATGTTGAAAGAGACATGCATGCAGTCATTGATTGCCCTCGTCCCGCAGACAGTGCCACTGTCACAGCATGATGCCAGCCCAAAGGGTTGGCTGCCTGCGCTTCAGTTTGTCAGAATGAGCCTCATGAGGCGTCAACTTGTTTGGAGCAGAGTTTTGCAAGCAGATATCTCTAGACGGCCGAAGCAGTGCAAGTTTGACAACCACCAGGGCTGCAAGTCGGCTATGACACTGCTGGCTCGCACGTGCAGGTGCACCTGTGGCCGTTACTTGAGAGATCCTGAGCTCCCCGGAGTCAGTCAGGACGGTCCTCTGGCTGGCCTACTCAAAACACCGTTCTGCATCACCCTGTCTGCAGTGCTGTGATACTGGCCGTCACTGCCTGCCTTGTGCTGCAGGAGGGATGCCTGACGCTGTGATTGCAACCTACCAAAAGATTATGCCCTCAGGCCGGCCCGATGAGGCAGCAACAGCAGCCTACCTTCGGCGGAGGGAGGCAGAGGGCAGGCTGGGGCAGCCCGGACAGTTTGTGTTGGATTCCTCGCAGATGCAAGCCGTTGCAACAGCAGTCTTGAATCCTGTGTCTTTGATACATGGGCCACCAGGCACAGGTGATGAGGTAACCCAAACAGCAAGCGAGGGTGTGGCATGATGAGGTGCTGTGCTGTGCTGTGCTAGGCGGTATGATAGGGTGCTTCAAGCTTTGAAGTTTGCTGTGCTGTGCTAGGTGGCCATGAACAGGATCTGGACATGCAAGCGTGCAAAGACAAGGCAACTGTTTGTTGGGCTTGGTGAAGCAGTCAGGGCTTGCAGTTTGTTTCGTGCATGCATATGGTAGCCAATCTTGCATTGATAGCCACACAGCCCTCCACATGCTGATGTTGTACATGCAGGCAAAACCACCACCATTGGCGGCCTGTTGTTCTTTTTGAGGAAGTGGTACGGCTACAAGGGCAGGATCCTAGCCACCGCACAGTCCAACGTAGCTGTTGACAACATGCTGGAGACTGCAATGCGTAAGTGGTGTAGCATCTGTGTCAGCTGACACAGTGCTGACTAGTCTTGCAGCCGACAGCTGCAGGGCCATGGGCTGCCCACTTTGCGAGCACGTCTGGAGCAGCAATTGCTGTTATCAGGTTGAGTCAATCGGTTCAAGAGTTCAGTATGGCCGTGCACAAACACGTTCAGTATAGCCAACAACAGGCCTCCTGCGTGTACAGCAGTGCCACACGTCCAAGCCTGTTCAGTGGGCCGGGACAACACATCACCAAGATACACTGCTGGCAGCAGCTTTAGTGCCACGTTCAGTGCACTGAGCAATTCAGTAGAAAGTTTCTAGGCTAGCACTGCTTTTGGCACTCAATGCCAACAGGCTGTCAACACGTGCATTGCACTGCCAGGGCTGGCAATCAGCTTTTGGTGCCAGAGCGGTAGAGCTTCAAGCTTCAAGTTGGTGCACCATCCAACATAGGCAGCCTTTGTCACCATCTGCCTTCACTGACACTGTCCTGCCAGGTCGTGGTGGCCTGCGTGTGCTGCGCATTGGGGAGCCTGCCAAGGTCCGCAGCTGCCTCAAGGACTGGACCCTCAAGGCCCAGCTGGCCAAGGAGGTGGCACTAGACCCTGACATACAGAACGCAACGAATGAGCACCAGAACCTGCGGCGGAGGCTCAGGAACAGCAGGCGCAAGTATGGAGAGTCCATGGAATGGTAAGCCTTCACCGCAATTGGCAAGCGACCCTTTGGCCTGCCGACCTATTTACTTGTGGCTTCATGCGATTGCCTGTGCGCAGTGCCCACAGGCTCTGCAATGCCATTGTGACAGAGTGATACCGTATTACTCTGTCACAGCAGGCTGCTGGGGCCGCCACCTGCTAGTAGCAGGCTGCTGGGCCCCTAAGTGATATCATGCAATTGACTGATACTATCTGAAGAGAGAGAGTCCAAGCTGCCATCGCTTAGTCTGCTGTACCTTATCATCACAGTGTAGCTGCATCTGACATAAGCCTCGTGACAGTGGCATACAGGTGCGGGCCAAGGTACTCATGATGCTGACTTAGCTGCCAGCAGGTTGACAGAACCAGTGGCTCACACTTCATTTGAAGTGTGCTTGCAACCAGGGTCTGCTGTTGTCCTGTGCATCCTGCACTGCTACATCACAGGTGGGAGCGCCGTGACGTGTTCAAGCGCCTTGATGAGCTGAGAGAGCTGATTAAAAAAGCCACGGATGCCATTGCCAGGCGGCTGCTGGACAGCGCCGATGTTGTGGGTGTGACCTGCACTGGCGCTGCTGGGCCGGAGCTGCAACACTTCACCTTCGACATGGTCGTCATTGACGAGGGCAGCCAGGCACATGAGTGAGTCTGGGGTGCGCAGTGAGCCTGCTTTTGCAACGTACTGTGATCTTGGGTCGATGCTGTTATCTTTTTCCTGCATTGTGGATGACAACACAAGCGGCACAACTGCAGAGTTTTTAGCGCAGGGCATGGGCCATTCAGTTAGGCAGATGCTATCTGTAAGAGACCTCAGGCTGCTTAGCTTGATGCCTCCGCGCACAGCAGGACGGTCCCTGAGCCATTGAGACACATTGAGCAGGTTTTGTGATTCAATGTCTGAGGTTCAAAATACATGAATGCCAACATTCCGCTGCTGCTTTTGCAGGCCAGAGGCCCTGATACCCATCATGAAGGGCAGTCAGAGGGTGGTGCTGGTTGGGGACCACAAGCAGCTGCCGCCTGTCATCAAGAACAGGGACGCTGAGGCAGGCGGCCTGGGCACGTCACTGTTTGAGCGGCTGATGCACCTTGGGGCACCCAGTGCCATGCTGCAGGTGATGATGCTCTAAGCACACCGCGTGCAAACTGCTGGCCACCAGTGGCAGTGCAGCTATGCAATATTGCATATTAATAGTGTCTTATGGGCAGTCTTGGCTGATTCAACCATAACTGACAAGTATTTACGTAACAATACTGCATGACCGTCATGCCGCCTTAAGATTGTGACGGCATTATGACAACGCCACACTCCATGAGGGTGACATCTCATGACCAAATGACGGACGCCGCATGTCTGCGTCCTGCCATCCGATGGCAAGGAGTCATGGGGCTGGCAGCGTCTGCTCTGAGCTGATACCGTCAGCACGCACAAGAGCTGCCGGCTGGTTGGCCGGCATGGCATGATCCCAGGCTGCCACCCTGATGCACCGCACTGGCATCAGAGCCTCATGCATCGGCAGTGGTCACCACACTGATGATCATTGATACATGTGTGCCTTGTGTGTTGCAGGTGCAGTACCGCAGTCACCCATCACTCATGGAGTTCATCAACAGTCAGTTCTACAACAGGTGCGGTTGTGATGCAACATGCTCAGTACACGGTTGCGCACTTGATGCACCAGTGGCAGCATTAGGAGCCTACACTCCGCATACATGCTAAAGCATCGAGCTCAGCCATGCCAGATCGTATCACCAAGTGGTACTACATAGTATGCCATCCAAAGATACTCAGCATCAGTGTGCCGCCCATGTTGAAGTGCAGGATTCAGCCCGGCCCGGCGCCAGTGGTGCTGAGCTTGATTGCTGTAAGTTACTGGGCATGTAAACGCAGTACCCTTGCCTGCAAGCACTCAACTTCAAATCAGGTTAACGGCTTACCGTGTGACTGCCAATGAAATGCATGGATTTGGCGCTGTAATGCTGCAGCCTGCTCAGCAATGGTGTGGCAGCTGCAGCCAGGCCTACCCCCTACGGCTTCCCCTTCCCCAACCCAGCAGTGCCTCTGGTGTTTGTGCACGTTGATGGCAAAGAGGCCAGCAGTGCGCGCGGCAGCAAGTACAATGAGAAGGTGGGCAGTCATGCACTTGATGCACTACACCTGGCAGGTTGGGCCTCTGCATCTGGCACACGCTGCCGTGCAGCTGCAAGTACCTTGCATAGGTGACTCATATAGATAGCTTGTGTTACAGCCATTTTGCCCATATCTGGCCTGCAACATCTGCACTGCAATATGACTACACACAACACTGTGTTCAGCTAGTAGCTGGACTGCCTGCTGTGACAGCCTGTCACCCCACTGGCTGAACCGGGTTCAGAAGCCGCGCACCACAGTTGAGCACATGTGTCCGACTGATCGCTTGCAAAATCGTTCAAAATTTCCTGCAGGAGGCAGAGGTGCTTGAGGCCTGTGTGCACCACCTGGTCAACCGCTGCGGCCTGCAGCCTGGCCAGCTGGGTGTCATCACTCCCTATGCTGCACAGGTGGCACTGCTCAGCAAGAAGCTGCAGAAGGGCGACATGCGCGTCAACGGCTCTGGTGGCTGGGACAGCCAGGACGGTGAGGACTGCTGCCTGTTTCTTTACGAAACACTGTTGGAGCTACACCTGATGCAGCTGGCAGCTTCCATGATGCCTGACGCATGCACAGCATGCCACTTCCACATCACATGAGTGAAGTAACACAGGCATTCAGGGTCCACCAAATGCAAATTGCAAGTTGCAAGCGTCTGCATGTCAGATGCTGGGCCACTGGTGTCTGTCTGTTGCAGATGAGTACGTGTCTCATGACCTGGAGATCAAGTCAGTGGATGGGTACCAGGGGCGTGAGAAGGACGTCATCCTACTCAGCACAGTCAGGGCCAACAGCAGCCAGGAGGTGAGCACACGGACAGACGGACACACAAGTATCAGAGAATGTCAGTGGCGGCTTCGGCCAGACAGCATGCGCCGCTGGCGCAGTCACTGCGGTGTGCTGCTGTTGCTAGAGTATGCTGGACGTTGCGCACGTGATGATGGGCGGCGCCAGACAATCCTGTGCAAATGCATGATTGTGCAGCACTGTGTGAATGATGACTGGGCATTGCTAACTTGGAGTGCATGCATGCTCAGGGCCTGGCACGAGCAGCCACTGTTTAGCGGTAAACCAGCATTTGAGACAATCCATGTGGCGTATGTTACTGCTGCCCGACCCAGGTGGGCTTCCTGGAGGACTGGAGACGTGCAAACGTGGCTCTGTCACGCGCACGCACTGCACTGGTGGTGGTGGGGCACAAGGGCACACTGCGCTCTAGCAAGACCTGGAACGCCTTTCTGCAGCATGCACAACACAACGCCTGCATTGTGCCACTGAAGGATGTTGAGCAGGCCTTCAGCAAGTAGAGCAGCAGCACAGCCAGCCAGCGCCGCTGAGTTGTTCACGCTGCAGCAGCTACTTCCTGGAAGCACCTAGTCATGTTGCGGGACACTTTGTCCCTGCATTACTGCAGGCAAAGTGCTTTCTGGTGGCCAGCCTGGGCCTGAGAGCCTGCATTGAAGCTGTGAACTTACACACTTTGAGATGGTGGCTCTATCGTCAATTTTGACTCTGATGTGCCTTGCCAACTTGGCTGGCCCACACCTGCGTCTGATACTTTACCAGCGCTGGGGCCTTGCCTGGCAGACTTGCAATTGCGATATCAACGGCTTGAAAAGCACCTGGAAATGTCTTTCATGGCCTTGATGAGCTGCCTCTCCAAATCCTAAGGCTGGGCTTGGGCAAGGGGTACTATAATATATACGAATTCGTATATATTAGTACCCCTTGGCTTGGGTGCAGACACAAGTCGAGGTGATCCACAGCAAGTGAGCACCTGTAGTGCTACAACACGACAGACAGGGAAGGGAGCAACTGCTTCAGGGGTAAAACTTGAACACGTATGTCAAGGATGCACCCTGCTCCTCAGCACCAACAATGGAGACATGTCGACTCACGGTTGCGCAGTCAACTCACAGTTTTCAACCGCTGTGAAGAACCGGATACTGGCTGCCAGAGCAGTCTCAAATCTTTCTCCGTGTGCTTCGACCAGTTTCAGTCCATATTGAGTTCGGGGGAGTGAGGCCCGATCCAGTCAGCTGGGGTCTGCCGATGTTGCAGCATCGCACGGAAAACTCAGTGGTCGATCTTGGACGATCGGTGGTGATGTCGGACGGAGTACAGCTGGCCTAGCTGTGACTGGGTACTGCTTGCTGTTGTCCCATGGGTGGTGACACCAGCAGGCGTTTGTTTCCGCTCACATCATGCTCCATAGGGTACGTCCACATTGCAGTATTGGGAGTGGATGCATGCCAGTTCTACTGTGGACTCCCTGGGCCAGCAGCAAGTGCTGGTTTAACTGAGACAGGGTGTGCTGTTGCAGGCTGTGGAGCCCTGTGGAGGGCATGCGCCCGTTCCTGCTGCTGTGCCCCGACCGCAAGCAGTTTGTTGTGCTGCTTGCACGAGAGCCTGACAGGAAGGTGAGCAACAGGCGCGATCACCACTCCCTAGGGGCTGTAGGCGAGGTCCAGTGATGAGTCACTTGCTGCCGGCTGTGTTGGCTGCGCCAGCACACAACTTTTGCCGCAGTGAATACAATGATTGTAGACAAGATCACCTGGACACTAGAGCCATTCCCCGCTGCTGCGGAGTCTTGTGAAGTCCTCACTGCGTGCCACTGTGTCCCCTGCAGGCAAACAGCAGCAGCGGCGGCAGCCTATCAGTCAATGCTGTGCTGGCCTGTGCCCGCAACTATGCAGCTCTGTGGCTGCGGCACAAGAACCCCTTCAACGATCACACGCAAGAGCCAGCTGGTGACAGTGCTGTGCTGACCTTTGAAGTGTCCTTCAGCAATGTTGCGGGCATGGACTTCAGGTGGCCTCTGACTGAGGAGCCACGGCTGGTGCTGGAGGCTTCTTGTGTGTGCAAGCGCGTCTTTGACTCGGTGCGTGATCCTTCAAGCCTTGCTTAGGGCTGATGCATGCTTGATTCGCGCCTTGTCTGCTCAAGAGACTGCAGTGCAGCCCCCTTTGCTGTTTACTGCATCAGCCGCCTGTATTGAGAGTGAGAAGTGAGCCAAGCCAAGTGCAGGTCTTGCAAAAGTATTGAATTTTGTATGTGTTGGGGCGGCCTGCCTGTCTGCATGCAGGTTGATGACGTGTGCAGCTATTACCCGCCCGTGCGTCACCGCAGCCTTCGGAGTGCAGCAGCAGCAGCAGCAGCAGCAGCTGCATCAGCTGCGCATGCAGGCGCCGCTGCCACAGCTGGGGAGGAGCCCAGCGAGCAGCAGTCACTGCACCTGAAGCAGCACCAGCACCAGCAGCAGCAGCATAAGGACAGTGATGCGGCTTCCACAGTAGGTATTATGAGCAGGGTGCCCTCGTGGGCGTCTTGGGCTTCCTGGACCATTGGCAGCACTCGGGCTTCCATGGAGCTTGGTAGCTTGGCAGCGCTGGCACCAGCAGCGGCTGAAGCAGCGGCGGCTGAAGCAGCTGCTGTCGGGCGCGGCACTCAGTCAGCACATGCTGTGCCCGCAGCAGCTGCGGAGGAAGATGCTCATATCTTGCATAGTGCAGAAGTTCAGTGCGGAAGAGGCGCAGACCTGGGTGCACTGTCAGACCATCAGCATGCCGACCACTGCTGCGCGGAGCAGACCTCAGCGCAGCTGACAGCACAGCAGCAGCAGCAGCAGGAGGCAGGCCTGTCCTGCGATTGTTGGGGCCAGCGAAGCAGCAGTGGCGGCGGCAGCCCAGGCTGCACGCTTGACAGCATGGTCTCCCTTAGCGTGGGCATGGCAGGCTCAGCTGCGCAGGCAGCTGCTGCTGCTGTTGATGCTGTCCCTCTAGCTGCTCCCAATGGTGAAGCAGGCTGTACCCAGCTGCAGCAGCTGCCTGACCGGCCCAGTCGGCAAGCTGCCAGCAACCGCCATGCAGGCAGCTCTGCTGGGCTGCTTGCAGCAGCTGATATGCGACCGCTGCTGCTGCTCAGGAGGCAGGGTGGGACCCCGGGCATCAGTCCTGCGGTGTCCGGCCCCAGCACGCCCCGTGGAGGTGAGGACATTGAACAGTATGATTTACAGGTTGCGCTGAGGGCAGTATGGTATCGTGGCAGTCCTTGTGGGCAGTGGCTCCTCCCTAGATGCTTACACACATGTACAGGTTATGTTGCCTAACGTTGCGCACTGTCGCTTGTTGAAAATGCAGGGACTGGTGCAGCAAGTGACTCGGGGCTGTCGGAGCATGCTGCGCTGCTGGAGGGAGCCCTCACAGAGGCAAGCTTTGGCTTCTGGCAGCAGCACCCTGGGCAGCAGCTGGGCCTGCAGGACAGCAGCTCAGGCTCTGGGTCAGGCCAGCACAGGCAGCCGATGGATGCAGTCGCCATGCAGCAGCAGCAGCAGCGCCTCGGGCGGCATGGGGCTGCTACCACGCCTTGCTCAGGGTCGGGCAGCCCACGGCACATCCTAGACCCTTTGCAGTGCAGCGCCGCAGCTGAAGCCGCAGCTGAAGCCAGCGGGCTGGTCAACCTTTGTCTAAGTTGAACCTTCAGCAGGAGCAGCAGCTATGTCAGCACAGGTCGAGGGCTGCAGCGCGTGGCAGCGGAGCCAGCAGCAGGCGCACGAGCAAGAGCCGCCTTGCTGCTGCAGCAGACGCCATGTCGTGCCCGCTGTGCCACCAGACGCTCACTCAGCCGCATGCAGTCCTGCAACAGCGCTTCCACCAGCGGCTTGAACACAAGCACGTCAGGCTTGCAGCCGCAGCAGCAGCGCACGGCAGCAGCAAAGGCGGCAAGGCAGGCGGCATGGCGGCGCGATCCAGGAGCGCATGCAGTCTGCAGCAGCTGCAGCAGCTCCAACAGCAGGAGCGCGCAGGCAGCGATGACGGCAGCAGCGTGCCTGCGCGGGACCTGCAGCAGCACCCAGCAGCTGGCGGTGATCGAGGGGACCGCAGCCCGCTGTCACCCAGGTCCTTTGCTGAGCTAGCAGCTGCTGCGATTGGTGTGCTGGCCGCCCGCTGCAAGCCTGGCTCTGGGTCGGGTTCAGGCTCTGGCATCAGCAATAGGCTGGGCCAGAGGCTGCACCTGCAGCGGGCTGACACAGGAGGGGCGTCTGAGGTCTGCACGCCAGACTCTGCTGCTGCCGCTGTTGCTGAGGATGCAGGTGGCGAGGCTGCTGCTAGCGGGGAGGCAAACGCTTTGCAGGCCGAGCAGCTGCAGCAGCAAGAGGCAGCAGCTGTCTCGGCAGCAGCAGACGCAGGGACAGCAGGCAGTAGCTTGATGCCTGCACAGGGCGCTGACGCTGCAGTAGCCGCCATCACCTCCAGCAGCAGCAGACAGCCATGCGTGACGGGTGTCGCTGGCGGGGGTGCCAGCAGTGCTGTCATGGCCGGTCTGCATGGTCCTACTGACACCCCAGGTGCTGCTGATGCTGAGGTGCCCTGCACTGCCGATGCTTCTGCTCGGGTGTCTCTGGGTGACAAGGCAGCAGCCGGAGCACCAGCAGCAGCGGCGGCGGCTGACCTCGCAGCCACCCCAGGGCCTGCAGCTGCCAGCACGGCAGCGGAGAAGGGGAGCCTTGACTGCCAAACAATGATGTACGGGAACCGCACTATTGTACTGACCTTCACTGACCCAACACTGCCATACCAGCTGAGTAAGCTGATCAAGGTGAGCTGGCATGCGTTTACTACGCATGATGCGCGTCTGCATTGCATGATGCATACATCTTGTATCCCTCATTATGGTTGCACGGCTGCTTTCATCTTGGGGTGGAGTTCAGGTGCACCTGTGCTGTTTCTCCCTCTGATGCATATCCATTTTGCTTGAAATGCGTGGTGGCAGAACATGGCACACAGCGGTGCACCAACTAGCGGCAGTGCAGTGCAGTCCGGCCTGCTCATCTCTCACTCCTGTCGCTGGCAAGCTCACTTTTGAATGCGCTGTCCTTTTTTGCTGCTGCTGCTGCTGTTGTTGCTGGTGGTGGTTTGGCAGAACCCCAGCAATGTGCACCTGCTGAAGCTTTACGAGTCTGGCCTGCCTGCATGGGCTGTGATGCTGCCCTCATATGGCCTGTGGTACCGCCCCTGGCTGCGCAGAGTGGTGAGTTTATACCTTTTACTCAACAGGGTTACAGTGGCCTGAGCTGATGCCGTTGTTCACTTCCCTGGTGCTGCATAGGGGCTTTGTATGAAGCAGCATTGCCAATCATAGCCGGCACTCCGTGCCTTGTATGGACATGAGGCGATATATCAACATGTTGCTGGCTGAGGTGGGGCATAACCTGCTTTGCTGCGCACAAAAGTTTCCTCCGGATCAGTCTCACTGCCTGATGTGTTGTGCCGTGCTGTGCTGTGCTGGCTGCAGACGTGGCTGCTGTTTGTGCTGCTGAGTGTGGTGAGCATGGCCATGGGCTTCTACGACCTGTGGAAGAACGTGCCATACTTCAAGCAGTTTGTGGTGCACATGTTCAGGCCAGCAGCAGCAGTGTTTGAGTGGCTGGAGGGACACACGCAGGTGGGAACGCCTGCACAGGATTTTGGCTTGGCGTACATATGTGCAGTCACTCACCTCATTTGTCGGCTGCTTGATTTGTTGAGACACATGTTCAACGCTGGCACCGTTGCCACTCAACATCCACAAGCATGCTTGTGCAGTGACATCATCGACCAGGATGTGTCAAAACCTCTTGCAGGCCACTTTGGCGGGTTGGTTCTGCATTGCGGTTTGGGGCCAGAAGTGGCCGTTGTCAAGCAGTCCTGCAGCGTGCAGTGTTCTGTGCTCTTGCGGTGCGGTACAACCAAGGCTGCGCCCTCACCATATGCTGTCTCGCTGCTGTGTTGCTTTCGTGCTCTGCTGCAGATCCGCCTGTCCATCCTGCTCACCTACATGGTGGGCAAGTCGCAGCTGTTTGTTCAGCTGATCAAGCTCCTCACAGACGCCTCCCTGCAGCCCCTCCTCGCGCCCTTCGCCCCACTGGCAGCCTTCGTGTCAGCGCTGTACCAAGGCATCACCTGGCTGCTGCAGCCCTGCGTCAACGCAGCCCAGTTCTTCTTTGGCCCCATCGGTCGGCTGCTGTGGGTGCTGGTGCAGCTGCTGTGGCGGCTGGTCAGCACGCTGCTGTGGTTTGGACCCCTGCAGCTCCTGCAGCTGCTTGGCTCAGGGGTGTCAGGCCTGTTTCAGCTGCTGCTGTTGCCGCTGGAGGCTCTGCTACCTGCAGGTGCGTCCATGCCTGTTGCTGCTGCTACTGCTGTTGTTTGGGGTCTGGTAGGTAGCACTTCTTTTTGTTGTACCAGGGTAGCACGTGCCTTTTTTTTGGTTTTACCAGGGCAGGTAGCGCTTGACCTTGGGTGCTGATGGCTGGAGGTGCTGCTGCCTGCAGGTGCGAGCATCAGAGCCGGCTGGACGGCGGCGAGGGCTACCGGGCAGGTTGCGCGCAACGCGGCGCCAGTGGTTGCGGAGGCGGCGAGGACAGCAGCAGGGTCTGGGGCGTGGTGGTGGTGGACCCCGCTGCAGGGTTTGGAGCTGATGCGGGTCAGCACGGTGCGGGTGGCCAAGGCGCTGCAGGCCGTGCTGCGCTTCTTGTCACGCTGGCCTCCACCATCAACAAGCACAGGTGAGAGGTTGACTTGAGTGGGGGTGGCGCTCGCATCAAGAGGAAGAGCTGTGTGCAAGCCTTGGCAAGCGTGTTGATGTTGTTTTGACTGAGCGGTGCATATAGGAGGACATTTGGGGCTGCTTGCATGCTTGGACATGGTGGTGTGTCGTTGCTGCGCTGGCTGCATGCCTTGACTGCGTGTTGCGTGGGTGCTGGTGCTTTGCGCATGTCGTACTGGCACATTGTATGGAGAAGCTCATGCGTGCATGCTCTCAAGACGCCGTGTCGACACTGCTGCTGTATGCTATTTCATCCCCCAGGCTGTCGCTGATGGTCCAATTGAAGGGCAGGTTGTGGGGAGGCTTGCAGGCCGCTGCAGCGAGCCCCGCTGGGCGTGTGGCCACTGTCGTTGCCGACAAGATGGGTCAGGGTGACCGGCTGAGGCGCGTGCACCAGCGGGTGGCACGCAAGCTGCACGGCCAAGACAGCCTGAACAGCATGGGCAGTGAGGCGCTGGCTGCACTAGTGGGGCCGTACAGCCCAGCTGCAGCAGACGGCTATGCCTACAGGTGTGTGGCTGTGGAGAAAAAACTCTCTCTTTGCTTGGTATGCTAGCTGTGCTGATCACTGCGCGCAGTTGCAGTCGTGCACGTCGAGGGGTGGCGCAGCTTTGATGAAGTCAAGCTGTTTTGAGGGGTCCTAGCACGCCATAAGTTGACCCAACCTGTGCCCATGATGCAGCTGTTGCACAGCTTCACCAACACGGCAATACATGCTTTTCGTCCGCCCGGCTTACTTCCACCGGCATTATGACCCCCTGAACGCCCATTCCAGGAGCCACCAGATTCCTGCGCAAAGCACGCAATGCGTGCGCTGTTGTGCTGTCCAGGTTGGCATGTGGTCACTGTCTGAGCTGAATAACTCATATGCGCTGTGCCACTTCCTGTCTGCACCTGGCCAGGCCCTACAGCCGCGCGTTCAGCATTGACGGCGAGTCAGAGCTGCTGATGGAGTCCCACGAGCGGGCTGACAGCGACGACGACGACAGCAACGAGGTGTCAAGCAGCAGCAGCAGCAGTGTCAGGGCGTGGCAGCGGACGCTGGCGAGCCAGCCAGGACCGAGCGTGCTGCACACAACTCCAGCCAGACGCTCCTCAGGCAGCAGCTTGAGCACAGGCCTCCGTCACCGGGCAGTCACAGCTGCTGCAGCCGCAGCCGTTGCCGCAACCGGCGAAGATGGCCGTGGTGGTGTCAGTGTCGTGAGGGAGCAGGCAGGGGGCGGCTTGACGCTGCTGCCGTCAATTCACCAGACGCTGCCGCCGGTGGGGGGTGCACCTGTGGCGCCCTTCACTTTGGCAGCAGGTGGTTTCATGCCAGGGGATGTGCAGCAAGGGCTGCCTGCTGTTGGGATGCTGGCAGCAGCGGCTTTGAGCAGCGATGCGGGGCTCGTGGCTGCTACAGGGGCAGCACATGGCGGCTTGCGCATCAGCAGCAGTCAGAATTCAGTGCTGGCTGCGGCAGCGGCTCGGGCAGCGCTGTCCCGCAGCTACCACCTCCCTGCTGGAAGCTTCAAGTCCTCCCAGGATGCTGCTGCTGCTGCAACAGTCGCTGCAGTCGACCTCGCAGCTCGTGGCACTAGGCAAAGCTGTGACAGCTTTGCTACTGCAGCAGCAGCAGCAGCAGCTCCTGGAGGGAACCTCATGTGGGTGAGGCCTGGGCAGCAAGGCCCTGGTGCGTGGCCGTCTGCTGGTGGAGCTCTGGTGGCAGCAGCAGCAGCTGAGCAGCAGCTGCGCGGACCGCAACTGCAGCAGGGTGGCCAAGGCGTGGGGAGCTGCAGCGGTGCTGCTTTTGTGACGGAAGCAGCAGGGCTGTTGATGTTGCCCCAAGGTCGAAGCCTGTAGGTGGTGACAGCACACGTTAGCTGGCTGCTGGCTGGCTGTGTCTTTGCCGCTTGTGTTACAGTTTGGCATTGTGGTTGAGTGGACCCTTGAGGGTCACCCAGCGGAATGCAGACTGTGTGTGCTTGGTTCATGCTGGCAATCAATGCAACCTGGTTGCAGGGGCCTCCAAGGCTGTAACTGTGTGATCATTGCAATTTTTGAGTGGTGTTGCCATTCGTATACATGTAGTCATGATTGCTTGACATTGCCCAGTACAATGACATGTCAGCTCAGAACAGATGCAAGATTTGTGTGTCACTGCGAGTGTGTGTAGCCCAACTCTGTTGCTGAACTTCCACCGAATGAATATACAGAGCAGCCTTGTCTACTTATCCAGCAGGCTTGAGGACACCAAGTGAGCCACTACAATGTCTGCTGCACTCCCTGTGGCAATTTGAGACCAAACTGCCATACCATCCCGATGACATCCTGTTACCACACACCAGCATGATTGTCACTGGCTGCTTTGTACACATGTTTCAGTGCAGACACTTACTGTGATACCGCCCTAAGGCAAGGCAAAGCAACACATGCAGCACACACTCCTCTCATAACTCTCAGTTGCGTCCTCTCAGCCAACTGCCACAACCACCAGCCCACCACCCTCTCTCAACCAGCAACACATGCCAACTGAGCCCACACATCCGTAAATGCAGCTTGCACCAACCAACCATAGGGTCAGCCATCACACTAAGTGACGAGCTGTCACACACAGGGGCATGCTAGGGCTCACATCCCCTCACACACCCATCCTCTCGTCGCCTGGGGGCAGCCTGGGTGGGGGCAGGGGTGTCAACAGGTTGTAGTCTGTCTGCACGCTGGTCTCCACATCACGCAGGAATGTGCCAAAGGCCACCGCCTCCAACACACAGCGCCGCTGAGTGGCAACGGTCATCGTGACTGTCTCTATGGCGCTAGACTGCACTGCTTTCTGGATCCTGGCATACAACTCCTCAGCAGACGACACGTCACCACCGACAGCCTCCTGCAAACACATACAGCCATGGGAGCAGCCCGATCAGCAGTGGCAACAGGAGCACGTCACTCACTCTGTACGCAAGCGTACTGTTACTGGTCGTGTTACTGGTTACATGGTTCATGATGTACACAGGGCAAACACAGTACACAAATAAGACTGATCAATTTGTGCCTGTGACTGCTCGGGTTTGTTCTA
Organism: Desmodesmus armatus; assembly: GCA_007449985.2. Classification (NCBI taxonomy): domain Eukaryota; kingdom Viridiplantae; phylum Chlorophyta; class Chlorophyceae; order Sphaeropleales; family Scenedesmaceae; genus Desmodesmus; species Desmodesmus armatus. The sequence continues at coordinate 216,333 of VIIQ02000659.1, forward strand.
CAAGATACCCCCCCCCCCGACCAGCTTTGTCGGACAATGCCGACACGATGCCCCACCCTGGCCATTCAGCAGGCGCATTGCCCCTAGTAAGCCCCTGCATGCCTCCCTGCAACACCTGCTGTGTGGAAATGACGCTCCAGCAGCACCAGGCACCCACCACCATGCGATGACTATCAGCCTCACACAGCCCCTCATGCTCACCTGCATTTGCTTGGTCAGCGCCTTGATGTCCCCAAACAGCGCCGTCGTCTGCCGTTCCACCAGACCAGCACCCTCTGCACTGACAACCCGAGCAGTCTCGACCATTGTTGACTGGTCAAAGCCCTCAATATACTTCCGCAGTGCTGACCTGCCGCGCGCACTGCTGCTGCGCTGCGGGCCCCTGCGGCTTTCCCCGCTGCTGCTACTGCTGCTGCCATTGCTGGCGCTGGTACTGCTGCTGGTGCTGGTGCCTTCGCTGCTGTTGGCCCTGCTGCTGCTGCTGCTGCTGTCAGCATCTGGCTCCATGTCGAGCTCTTCTAGAGAGGTCATGATGTCAACGATGGGACCGATAGCATCTGGGTCCACCGTCTGATCCATGTCATCGGCCTACGGTCAGACAAGTAGATTGGATGTTATCAGCATGGGCAGCAGGTGGCGCTGATTCACACCGAATTCTTGAACGCCAGGCTCACAGCCCATCCCAATGTGAGCTGCAGTCTGTCTAGCCTGTAAGGGGCCCCAGACATATGCCATGCAATCTACTGACTGCGCTGCCAATATGTCTGGCAAATACTGTGCTGACATGGCGAGGGGCAGCATAGTGGTGAGCGTGCCAGCATACTATCCTTCTGCGAACGTGAGCTATAAATCCTGGTCACATTGTTCTAAAACGATCCTGTATTGGTGGTAACACAGCGTGTCTAACCCTGGCCTGCCAGCCGGTCAGCCGCCACCCACCTGTGCAAACAGCCTCTCCAGCCTTGCCACAGCCTCCTCTGTATCTGCTGGAGTGTCAATCATGCCAAGCGCTGACTCCAGCTGGAAGCGCTTGTCGACGCGGCGCAGGAAGTAGCCAAACATGATGGATGCAGCGTACACCTGCAGCAGCAGCAGCGACACAGGTGGCGGCAGCAACAGCCGCAGCACGTGTTACGAAAGAAGAGCACCCGGCGCCTAAAACGTTGCGTGAAGGGCAGGCAGCTGCAAACACATGCGGCTGTCTCCAGCCATGCGACTTCCGCCTTGGCTATGCACACCTGCCTCCAACGCCCCGACTGGGGTGCATGAGAGGTGACCCTTGCATTGATGTACGTGTGCAATTTGTGCTGGATTGTCATGTGCCGGGCCACTGGTGGCTATGTGCACGAGACGGGCCACTACCACATGAAGTGCCGCGAGCCCGCTTCTGCACCTCCACCTCACTTCCTGCTTACCTGTGCCATCTGGAACTTGCTCATCTTGATGAGCTCTGTGCTGAACTTGTTTGATGCTGCTGCCCCCATCACGCCCAGCATGTGCTCACGCACCAATTCCAAAGCCTCCTTGGTGTGGATGCCCTCAGTCAGGGCAACAAGGTTGGCGGGACCCGCATCAATGAAACCTGGGGGCGGCGAACGGCAGCAAACACAGCACAACGGCGACACAAGCACAGTGGTTCATTGGCAAATACACAGCAGAACAGGGGCAGCAGGTTGATGGCGGGAACCAGTCGTATGTGTCAGACAGGTCAGGGCAACAAGGTTGGCGGGACCAGCACAATGAAGCCTGACGGTAGCAGCGGTGGCACACAAATATAACAGCAGCTTATATTGAGCTGCACCTTCATAGCCAATTGGGCTGCAGGGACGGGACCGTTGCCATCTGCTGCAAGCCTGACCCCATCATTGCCCAAGCAAAGCTACAGCTAGCCTTATGGTGCAAGCTTGCCACCGCAGCACCGCAGTCTTGCAGTCACGCGCGCTCACCGTCCAGGCGTGGAAGCATCTCCACTTTCAGCATCAGAAACCTCTCCAGAATGCTGACATACATAAGGTCCTCAAGGGTGGCACGCACCTCCATGGCACGCAGCTGTAGGGTGGCAGAGTGAGGCAGGGAGGAGAGAGGGCACACGTATGCAGGTGCGTGAGTGAGTGAAGAGGCTGGGCGTGCATGCGCATTTGCATATGCAGACAGAGATCAGGTCCTTTGACGTGGCGCAACTATTCCTGGCACCAGCTGCAGACTGGGGAATCAAGCCGCAGGGTTACATGTCAGTCGCAGGGTTACATGTCAGTCGGTGCGAATGCCAGCGTGTTCGTGTGGGTGTTGATGTGCGTGTGAGCGTGGGTGTAAGAAAGTGAACTAGGTGGCGCGCACCGCCCGGCACAAGCCGCCAAGGGGACGACGGAAGCGAGGGCAAGGCGCAGGTGCACACACACGTGCATTGAAGTGCGAGTACAACCGTGGCTGAGATGTACAAACGGCGTAAGAGTTGGTAGTATTGGGTATGGGTGGATACTGAAGCACCACACTCCACAGCAGCCCCCACAGTGCAGCACTGCAATGCTTCCCTCCCTTGGACCCTGCAGCCACTGCCGCCTCTCCTCACCCCATACACATTGGATGGTTCATGCATTGGCTGGATGCACTCCCTGTGTCTACAAACAGCACTTAGGGCCACCCCTCCTCCATGCGCTGGTACAACACCAGATCTAAGCTTACTGCGCTCTGGGCTGTTGCTGTCCTCTCCTGGCTCTTGCACACAGCCTTCTGCTTGACATCCCCCTCCTCCCTGACTCCTTCCCTGCCCTCTACCCCTCCCACTCTGCCTTGCCACTACCCCTGCAGCACGTCCCATCCGTCCCTCTCTCTGCCCCCTCACCTCCTCCATGCGCTCATACAGCACCAGATCTGACTTGCTGCGCTCAGGGCTGCTGCTGTCCTCCTCCTGGCTTTTGCGCACAGCCTCCTCCTTAGCGTCTTTTTCCTCCTTGAGTCGCTGCAGCTGCTGGTCCACCGCAGACTGGAACAGCTGGGGCTCCATTCGCAGGTAGTATTCCAGCATCTCCCCATACGCCGTCTTGGGCTTGGCAGGGGCCTGTGTGGAGGGGTTGGTGGTTAGTGTGGTGTGTGGTGTGGATGTGCGGTGGGTGGGTCAGGGGGGTACTGCAAAGGGTGAGGGGCTGAGTTGATTCCGTGCAGGGGAGTGGCTGGGTTGGGGGTGGTGGTGGGAAGGGGCTGGGATGTAGCACAGCGTTGCTTGGAGTGGGTGGGCAGAGAGCCTGCTAACAACAAATACCCCTTGGGTGCCGACTGCAGGCAGGGGTTTGCTGTCCAGTGCCTAATCAGCCACGATGCGAGGGGTGGTAGGGGGCTGATGTCAGCTGTGCATGTATGTGCATTACAGGGCTATTGCTGCATTGGCAACCGCAATTACACCCAGCTAAAGGTTACCATAAGCATGTGGCAGGCATGCCAGTGGTGGGGCCCTGTTCCGGCATGGAATGCCACAGACACTTCTGGACACTTGTGTCTGTGAGTTGTGGGGTGACTTGCAGCATCCATGCAGGGGCGTGCAGCCACAAAAGCAATCCATATGTAGCTTTTCAGCAGTTTGGTCTCACTCACCAGGCCAAACTGCTCCTGCTGTGCACGGACTTGGACTGCTGCCACCCTGCTCCTGGTGAGACACAAGTTCCTCACACCATGGCGTGCAGAGCTGCGCCTCAGACCTGTCGATCCACTACTTTGTAGGCGCGTGGAAAGCATCTGAATCGCGTCCGCTGGTTTGGTGTGGGACAGCAGTGACGTGGTGCGTCGAGGAGCGCTGAAAATCCACCGAGACAACCCCTGCACACGTATGCACTTAGACAGTAATATTGAGGTCCCTGATCACCTTCTGGGTACTAGCTGGGGCCAAAAGATTTCGTGTGAGTTTTTCGGTTTCATTCAATTCACCTGTCAAGCCAAGGACATTTTGCAATGCCGATCTTAACAGCTTCTTCTGTTAACCAACTTATTTTTGCTCTTGTCTTGGCCTCCCTCGTCCTTCAAGTGTGGCTTGGATAGTCCAGACAGCAGGGACTTGTTGTTGCTTCAAACTTCCAATGCACAGGCTGTTGCAGCAGAAGTTTGGGTAATGATACTTAGAGTGGTGAAGAACCATGGCTGCAGCCTGGCTGGATGAGCGGCCCAGGCAGCTGGCTGTGCCTCTCCCCACCCCCATGCATTCTGCTGCCAAGTCGTGCGGCAGTGGCCGGGCATCCACTGGGGAGACAATCAAGGCAGTAAGTCAATCAACTGACAAAAAAGCATGCTGCAGACTGTCAGCACTCTGCAGGCGCAGGCCACTCAACCATCATGTGTGCCTACTGCGTGTTGCAACAGCTGAGGGAGAAGCTGAGCGAGTATCAGGCAGAGAACAGCCTGCTAGGGACACTGGTGAAGGAGCTCAAGGTAAGAAAGGCCAACAGCAAACTTTCATGTATATTCCAAAAGATGCTTCCTTTGCAGGGGCAGACTGTCAGGGCCTACTGTCCTCCTGTCACAACAACAGCCAGCTGTACTGCAAGCAGCAGTGTTGATGCTCAGCACCTTTTGCCCTCCGACATGTGATCTTTCACCATCGCAGGTGGAGAGGGATGGCTTGCAAAAGAAACTGGCAGCTGTGGCCAAGCAGCATAGCGATGCCAGCAGCAGGGCCGCAACAGCGCTGCATCAGGTGGATGCAGTAGGCAAGGACCAGAAGCGGCTGGCTGCTGAGGTGGAGCGGCTGTCCTCCGTGGTCCACAGCCACTCAGTGAGACTGCAGAAGTAAGTACAGCCAGCTACAGCCACCTGCACCCAGCCTAGTTGTGAGTGCTCGGGGCCTGGCTGTGAGCAGCTGTCGCTGTGGCGCACCTCATGCATTGCCAAACATTGCAACCTCGCAGCCGTCCACGCTGCACCGCATGACACATGCTACCATCAAGCCTTCGTGTGATGATAATCATCACTCTCGCCAGCGGTCCTGCTAGTGAAACTCTGCAGACATGCTGGTGCCTGCCAAGGCATGCGGGCAGGGGTCTTGGTTGTAATCGCCGGCCACCCCACCTTGGGGCCCAAAGGCTGCCTGGGTAATAGGTCAGGTGGTGTCATGTGGTGCATGCCACAGCGTGCTCCCAACAACTGTACATCAGCGTATCCCAACAGAGGGATGGCCACTCTGTCTGTATCTGCAGGGCCAAAGCTCATCAGAAGGAGCTGGAGGATGTGGCATTGGACATGAGGGCGGAGCTGGATGAGGCTCGATCCAAGCAGGAGGCAGCTGAACAGACAGCAGCGGCTGCAGCGCAGCGTGCCACATCAGCAGAGGCGAAGCTGGAGGCTGCTGGGATGGGTCCCATGCCGAAAATGGGCCCAACAGCAGAACAGCTGGTCATAAACAGCACACAGCGCATCAGGTGTGTTCGTGCAGGCAGTTGCAAGGGTTGCGCCTGGCGTGTTGAGCTGCGTTCCAGGGTGGCAGCGCCGTGGCCAGCATTGTCCCACAGCAGCGTGCACTCATCAAGCGGTCAGTGGGTTGCAAGGCCCCACAGGACAGAGTCTGCCAAACGGCAGACACGCAGGAGCGTGTAGTCGCTCAGGCATGCACAGCACAACGAAAGCTTGAGGTGACAAAACGGCCCAGTGTATGCAAGTTTGCGTGCTGATGCCGACCTGTTGTCTGCAATTGCACTGTGTGCTGTGTGATCTTCCAGAGAGCTTTCAGAGGAGCTTGCCTCCCTCAAAGCAGCAGGGGAGCAGAAGCTTGCTGACGCCCAGCAGCAGGTGCAACTCTCAGAACAGCAGTTGCGCACGCAGCTGGATGCAGCACATGCCTCAGCACAGGAGGCACAGCAACAGCTTGAGCGCCGGCTGCAGCAGCAGGACTGGCAGCTGGAGCAGCATTCAAAGCGTGCTGAGGAAGCTGAGCAGCAGTGCCGCAGCCTGCAGCAGCAGGTGCTGCAGCTGCAGCAGTCGCTCAGGGAGGCCCAGCTGGCATCAGAGGTGGGTGCGGGTGCTTGCGGTACCCAAGCAGAGCATGCCAGGCCGCCGTTGAACTGCAAGCATGGCGACTGATTCAAGCCTTGCTTAGCTCACTCTATTTGATGCTGTCAGCCAGCAGCTGCAATTGCTGGGATGTTATGATTGGACTGTGCAAAAGCAGGTGGACCAAGCAGTGCATCCATGGACTTGGTGAATGTTGGCTAAGAATCTAATGAGTGTTTTGATGGCCTGATGACCTGCAATGTAGATATTGTCGGCCATTGCTTGTGCCTGGCCTCCAATTTGACACATGCATGCTGCTGTCCTGCAGGCATGCGCTGAGTTGGAGCGCAGCCGCCAGTCCCTGTCATCCTCCAACCAGGCCCTGCAGCAGCAAGTCGTCCAACTGCAGCAGCAGGTCGCCGAGCGGCAGACCTCTCAAGCAGCTTCCTTTGCAGAGCTGCAGCAAAGCACAACAGCCCTGCAGCGCGACAAGCAGCAGCTGTCTGCCAGCCTGGCAGCGATACGCCAGGCCGAAACGGCCCACAGGCTCACAAGCACTGAAGCCGGCAGCAAGATCGAGCGGCTGCGAGGCGAGCTGCTGCGCTGCGTTGGGGAGCTACAGGCGCAGCTCGCGGCCAGCGCGTCCGCGGGGCAGCAGCAGCAGCAGGCGCAGCAGCAGCTCCGGGCGCTGGAGGCGGCGGCGGCAGCAGCTAGGGCGGAGGCTGCAGAGAGCCGGCAGCAGCTGGTGGAGCTTGCTAGTGTGACGCTGACGGAGCTGCGGGAGCAGGTCGCTGGGGAGTCTGTGGCGATTACTGGACTGCCTGATGACATGGGGGAACTGATACCGGCGCCTGTTGCAAATTATATCAAGGTGTGTGCATGGCACAGCGGATCAAAAAGGGGTGGTGCTGGGAGGGATGGTGTATGAAGGGATGTGTCGCATGCCGAGTGCAGGGCTTGTTGTGCGCAAGGGGCGCAAAGCCACAGGGGAGACCTGCAGGAGACCACGAAAGTGGGACGAGCAAGCAAGTTGCTGCAGCTGCAGCTGTGAAAAAAGTATCAGTCCCGCATGTTGTACTCAGCTTGTTTGGTTGAAGAGATGGGGGTTGCTGCCAAGGTGGACTGGGGTGTGTGGGGCGGGGCGGCAGTGATGGCACAATGGGGCAGGCCTTGCACTGGCCGTTACCCTACTCAACCCGCTTGATCTGGATGTGGGCCATCATTACTTGTTTGCTGGCATCATTTGCCCCTGGGTGGCTGCCCTGCCTGCAGGTATTGGAGCATGCCGTCTGTGACTGCGAGAGGCGCAGCAAGCAGCTGCTAGAGGACGCACTGACCGCACAACAGTACGAACGGGACGCGCGCCAGGCGCTGGCCACCGCACGCGAGGGCCAGGCGTCGGCCGAACGTGCGCTGCAGCAGCAGACGCAGCGGCTGCTGGCGGCTGAGCGCATGCGCCTCAGTGACCTCAAGGTGGGCTGGGCTGAGATAGTTTTGAAACTCAATCTGCCCTGCCAAACTAAAATAGAAGCACCTGCCCCCGCCCTGGCTGTCTCCGCACAAAGTGCTATTTTTGCCAGGGCGGGGCATGGTTTTCTATTTTTGTTTGGCACGGCAGATTGCATCCCAACAACAACAGCAGGACCCTGCCGTTGTTATGATTCATAACATGTGCGGGGCAGGTCAGGTGGAAGTTCATACAAGTATCGCAGCAAGCTCGTGACGTACTGTGCTGGCTGCTTTATTGTGCTCACAGGAGCAGCAAAGCCTTGAGAAGCGCCTGGCTCTGGCACAGCAGGAGTGCTCCAGGCTGCGTGACGCCCTGCTCAACTGCAGCACTAACAACAGCAGCAGCTGGCAGCAGGATCTGGGCCTCAGCATGCCACTGGCTGGAACTTCCACCTCCAGTCCACCTGGCTACAGCTACCATGCAGTGGGTGCTACATCCAGCCCTCCAGGCTGTAGCTACACTGCTACAGCTGGGGCTGGGGCTGCTGCTACTGGAGCAGATGCCAACTCACCAACCAAGTGGGCCCTGAGTCTGTCTCAGCAGAGGGCAGGCCCAGGATCACCTGGTGACGGGGCGTGCAGCAGCAGGAGAGCCAACCCAGCTACAGCTGATGGTGCTGGGGTTGGGATGAGCTGGCGCACGCAGCAGCAGCAGCAGCAGCAGCCTCCTGCAGCCCCGGCAGGCGGCAACCTGCCTGGTGGTGGTTGGCAAGGGCTGTCGTCATGGCAGACGAAACAGCAGCAGCAGCCCCCGCCGCCGCCGCCACAGCAGCAGCAGCAACAAACCAGCCATGGGTTGGGTTTAGGGCTGCAGCCAAGTGCAGCAGCACAGGAACAGGCTCAACAGCAGCAGCAGCAGCAGCAAGAGGCCCTGTATCAGTTGCCTGCTGCTGATGCCGGCCAGGCTAGTGCTGACGTGGCGGCCCACAGCGCTGCCTCTATCAACCGCTACCAGGCTAAACTCGCGCAGCTGCGGCAGATGAAGGAGCAGCTCATACGCAGGACCACCACCACCACCTGCATTGAACCTGCTGCCAGCAGCGGCTACACCACCAGCAGCAGCCCTGCGACACACCCTCCCGCTGCAGACCAGCAGCAGCAGGGGAGCAGCAGCCTGCGTCAGCAGCTGCAGGAGTCGATGCTGACAGGCCACACTCAGTCCACCCGCTGCCTGTGGACCAACTGCCGCCGACATCTGCGTTGGTGTGGACGCCTCGGTCCATACAGGAGGACTGGCTGATTGGTGCTGGCAGCTCAGGTGGGCTGCACCCCTCAGGGCGTCCCTCCATGGACCACAGTGCTGCAGGGTTCTCTGATGGCCGGCTGAGCAGCGTGGGCGTTGGCGCTGCGCACAGCAGCAGCGGCGGCGGCAGCCATGCGTCTGGGTGGTCGCTGCCAGGTGGGAGTGCTGGGGGTGTCGCTGGCGGCAGCAAGCTGTCAGGGCCAAGCCGACTAGGTGCATCTGCACACAGAGGTGCAGGAGCAGCGCCAGCAGCGCCAGGGGTGTACCCTTCGGGTGCGTCTGCTGGTGAGGGTGAGACTGGGGGACAGCAAGGGCAGCAGTCAGAGCCGGGTCAGGTGTCAAGTATGAAGGAGTTTTTGAAGGCGGCCACTGCTGCAGCAGCAGCAGCTGGCGGTGCTGCAGGTGGCAGCTCAAGCAGCGGTGGCAAGACAGTAGCAGCAGCATCAGGCCACGGCAGTAGGCGAAGCAGCAGGGAGCGGCCTGACAGCGGCGGTCACGCGCAGCAGCAACAGCGGCAGCAGAACCCTGGCGGTTCAGCACGTGGGAATGGGGGTGCTGATGGGCTACAAGGGTCTGGATATAGTACCCTGAGGAGCAGCTCCAACTTGCAGCGGTGGGCTCAACCCCACTCACTAAGGCAACAACAGCAGCAGCAGCAGCAGCCTGGGCTTGAGGGGCAGCCAAGGGGCAGTAGTGCTGCTGGCAGCCGTCGGTCAACCACCAGTGCCAGGAGCAGCCAGACATGATGATTTGATGACAGGACAGTATGCTTTGATGCGGGAAAAGGGAAGGATGGGGCATGTGCAAGACAAGGGAAGGATGGGGCATGTGTAAGACTAGTGTGTGGACCTTGACGGAACTGGGATGACACCTGGGCAGGGATGCGCATGTGGTGATCGCGTGACTGAAGGGCCTTGACTGCGTGTGTTGACAGTTGAGGGGAGCTGCATACATGCTGCAGAACATATGATGTTGGCTTTGCAAGCCTGGTGGTGCGTTGTCTGATAGATTCAAGTATTTCTCCAAACTCAGGTACTGTGCTGGTGTTGTTGCTGCCAGCACGCGCGTGCTTGCGCAGTACAGGAGTTCAACGGCAGCTTGCCCACGGGGTGCATTGTGAATGACCTCACCAAGCAACGCAACGCTGTGTCACAGAAGTTGTGCAATCATGCATTGTCACGCACCGGTTGCGTTGGTAGCGGTACTTGCACGTATTGGGGCCAGCCAACGCGACAGACCCGTCGATGCAAGTTGCTGCCGTCGGCGACAACACCATATGCAAGTATTGTCACATCAGCTTGTGGCGGAGAGGCTTTCACTGCATGCGCCAGCCGTGGCATGGTCGCACCTGACGTGATGCTGCTGCTAGAATGGAACCTACCCTGGATCATGGCCTGAGCTCAATCAACGCCTAATGCTTGCTCGACATGCCAGATCAGCAGTCTAGACCTCCAAGGATGCAGCCAAGCCTGCACAAGGTGCAAACACTTGCCACACTTGGGTCCTCCCAGCATTGTCAAATGCATGAAACTGCCACAACAGCCGCCGTTGCCCGGGCATTGGCGTCGATGCAGCAACACCTGGTGAGGCAGTGCTGGCTGTTAGACTCAGTCTGGCGGCTACGGAACAAAGACTACTACATGACAATGCGGCATCAGGCGTGGAGGGACACTGCCACAGTGTGGCACAAAGTCCTACAAATGCAAAGAAACTCCCCTTCAAGGGGAGGGTGTGCCCACCATAAGTATGCGCACCACAAGTGCAAGAGTCTTGAACAACATCGCCTGTGTTGTCAAAGTTCAACTATGAATCAAAGTTTGCCAAGCATTACTGCTGATTACTAGTGTTACCACCATGATGATGGTCACAAACATTGCCGATGAACAGTCAGATTGTTCCAGTCAACACATGATGCGGCCTGCTGATAGTTTCAAGCCAAGACACCACGTGCAAGCACCTCAAACAAGACTGTGCCCTGCAGCACCCCGTCATGATGGGGTCACCATGTGCTGCCCTAGTAGGGATGATAGTTGATGACTGGACCAGCCGCTGGTCAAGTCACTTGAGCTGGACATGGTCCTCTTGCCACCTCAGTCAGACAGGCATGTCCATAGCAGTGCCAACAACACGGGAGATGTGGCAGCACTGCTCGTGCAGCTCGACGTACACAACATCTTGCAGATTCATTGGCTCACAGCAAACTGGGGCCGCACGGTGCCGAGGTCAGCTCAACATTCTGAGGCACACAATGTGACCCAGCTGGTGAATCAACAGGCAGGCCAGCCTACTCTGCAGAAGGGTTGGCAAGGAAGCCCTCCAAGGCTGCTGCATCTGAGAAGGTGCGACCCAGCAGCAGCTGCACTGGCAGCCAGATGCCAGTGGCACCCCTGTTGGATACATGGTAACCTTCCCACCATCTGTTGCTGCAAACCTGGTAAGCCAAACAGGTTCAGCAATACTTTGACTGTGTCGCCAGCCCTGGCCCCAGCAAAGCTTTGCAGCAGCACAGCCTCAAAGGTCAAGTTTTTGGTTTCTGCACTGTAAGTGGGGGTCCCAGTCGGCCTGAGCAGGCTGCTGTGACCAACCTCATTAGGTGTGAGACTGCATGGTTGAGACAGCACGCTGCTGATGTAAGCCTCCTTGCTGAGGGTGCTGCTGCCCTGGGCTGCCTCAAACACTGCATCAGTGAAGATGGAGCCCGCAACACCAGACAGCAGGCGCTTGCCTTCGGGCTCTCCAACATTCAGCAGCAAGAACTGGTGCAGCACATAAAGCAGTGGCTGCAGGCGCAGCACATGCGCCAGCTGCAACAAGTTTGACAGCTGCTTGGCCACCTGCTGCTGCACATCACGGGTCTGCTCAGCTGATGCCAAGGCGGCTACTGAGTGCAGTTGTTCCTGCAGGCTGAAGCGTGCCAGCTGCGTATGGTCAGAGCCTTGGAAGCTGTACATCTTGTCAACAAGAGGCAGATCCAGCACCTGATCCGCCGCCAGCTGCACCATCAACTTGAGCTTGGAGGCCTGGCTACATGCTGCCCTGCACACGGCTGTGTAGGACCCCACTGCATCTGCAAATGCCAGCACATGTGTCAGCCCTGTCACTGTGCTGAGCTGCTGCATTTCCTGCGGACTTAGTTCATCGCCATGGATGACACTATTGGCACAGCTCAACCAGCAGCTGACTGTCTCCCTGCTGAAGGGCTGCCCATCCAGCAGCAGACCGCTGACATCCCACTCCTCTGAGTCTGCTGGTAGGCCCCTGGCGCTGTCACATAGGCTGCGCACCAGTAGTGCATCTGATTTCAGCGGTTCTCCTGCTGCAATCTTGACCAGCAGGTCCGTCTCACGGCTGGTTTTGCGGAAGCTCATCGCAACCTTGGAAGTCGAGTCAAGTGTTTTGTTTGGAGCGGTCGGAGCGTGGTAGCGTGAATTCTACGCGTTGGCGAAGCTGATTGGAGGCCAAGGTACTTGTCGAAACCTGTGGCAAAACCCGTCAAGTGACAAGTCCAAGGTGACACACTGCCACAACGGTTGGCCTTCGATGCAGAAGGTGGTGTTGATCACATGAGTTGATCACATGAATTGATCACATCATTACACGCTGGAGTACTGCTCCTGCACAGGCAGACGGTTTGATGCCAGCCTGGCACAGCAGGTTCCAGCTGTCAAGCCGCAACCAGTTTGCTGTGACCCTCCACTCAGGCTGCAATCTGCATATCCGTGACTGAAACATGCCACAGAGGGTGTCCGTTTTGGGTGGCAAGGTGCCACATGTGGTGATCTGTTGTACCTGTTGATTAGCTTTTGAATTGCAGACTGTGCACACACGGTGTCCCTTTCCTCTGTCGCATGGCCCAAGTTGTGCGCGTGCTGACTAGCAATGTCGTTACCAGAAGTATGGTATGTCATCTTCTTCTCTACCTTCAAGCATTCCAGCTGATGCTTTTTTACCCCATGGCGCCACTAGTCAGGTCTTGGCATAGGTACCCAAGTCACTTGGCTGACGGTTAGCCCTGCTGCAGTGTACGTTGCTGATGCACACACCAGGCCAGCACATGCAGCCACAGCTACTGCAGTCTTGCAGATAACTTGGCTGGCTATTGGTGTGGCGAGCATTACAAGGGATGCTCTTTCAGGCCATTTCTCATACAAGTGGTCACACATGCACCAGCTGGACCAGCAGAGTTACAGCTCACAGCTCGCAAGCCAAGTGATACCTGGTGCCAGTTGATACCTAGCCTTGGCCGACCAGCCTTCAGGCCCGCAATAACTTGTTTCCAAAGCAGGTTTGTTCTTCATTTCAAAAGTAGATGCTGCGTCAGGACAGCTGGGCGAAGCCTGTCAGTCATCATACACCAAGCACTCCATTTCCGAGGGGTTTTTCGAGCAGAAGTCCTCCAGGGGGTCGTCGATCTTGGCGGCTGCCGTGTCCAAGGCAGAGCAGATGGATGAGAACACTGCATCCATCGCATGGTCGCCCTCAATCTGCAGCAAACCAGTGAAAAAGCAACCAGTACTGAGCGCTGCAACGTTCAGGGTGAGCCAACATGATTAATTGCAGCGCTCACCTAGTGTGGTGATGTACCAATCCTTGCGCTGCGCAAACCGTTTGCGGACAGCGGTGCTGTCCTGAGGACATGCTGTGCGGGGAAGCGGGGGGGGGGGGGGGGGGGGGGGGCTGGCCCCTGCCCCCAATCGTCTGCCGAACTAAGTGGGGCATAGACCTTATGGGGAGTTGGGGTGCCTGTCTGGATCCGGCTGACATACAAGAGGTGTTTGGGCATCTGCAGGAAGGTCCCAGGACGCGCTGAATTCCCTAGGCCAGCTGACTTGCCACCACGTGCTAAGCCAACACGCAGTCCTACTAGGATGTTCTTTTGGATGTATGTTTCCCATATGTCCCACCTCGCAGATGCAGTCTTGGTAGTACTTCACCACAGAGTCAACGTTCTTGAAGTGGGTCTCCAACCGCGTCTTGCACTGCACACAGCACGCACGGTTGTGAGGTCACACATTAGGGTGTGGGGTCACACATGAGGGTTGATGCAACCGTCGGTTGAGACTTCCAAGATCTACCAAGCACTTGACACCCAAAACAGCAGGACTCTAGATCTGTCAGGTGTGGTGCAAAGACTCAATGTGCTTTTTGCTGTGTGATGGCCTGAGGCTCCGCCGTGTTCTGCACGCACCAGGGATGCACCACGTTGTGCACAACATGGCATAACGTGTGCAGTGGTGAGTTGTGACACTGAAACGCAACTGTATGTGCGTGCACGCAATTGAGCCCAGCTCAACCGCAGCCGCTATTGAAGCTGGTGCCTCTTGTCAAGCTGGCTCCATTGCTATAACGTTTAACGTGTTGACGTTATGACGCATATGGAATAGCCTGCAACAGCACCAACAGGGGCAGTGCCGCGTCTCACCTTCTCCTCTGTGTCGTCGCTGCGCTGCACCAGCCTGTCCACAACCTCAGGGGGAGGGGGCTTGTACTTCAGGTGGTAGATGGCACCTGCGGGAAGGGCGCAGCACGATGCCGATGTCGTCAGTGTGAACTCATAAATGTCATGGAAGCATTGCTGGAGGATCATGAGGATCAGGCTGCAGAGAAGCTGTTCTGGCCTAAAGTGTACGCCCCCACTGCATTTACAGGGTAGCCAACATCATGTTCTGCCAGTTTGCAGGGCTTGCGGACTGGTCTCCTGTTAGGTATGCCTGGTGACAGGATTGTTGACTGGCATTCTGCTGCTCTCGGTATGCTTGCGCTGTGTGCTGTGCTGTGCTGCGCTGTTGACGGCATTCCTGCCTGACCTGTCTGTGGGTCCATGCGCCTGCCCACCACACGCTCCACTAGCAGCTCTGATGGCACCTGGAAGCACAATATAAATGCACATGCGTCAGTCCTTTTGAACTGTCCTGGTAGAGTTTGCTTGCATGCGTTGAAGCACACTCACCATCTTCAGCAAACAAGTCAGTCATAATATCTGCGACATGTCCCTATACACACATACGCTATCTGCAGCAGGAACCCTACACTTGTGCTCCCAACCGCTGATACCTCTCCTGACAGCTACCCGCACATGTTCAGTGCCCATTCATGCCATGTGCACAGTACACTGATATCGAACAGTACACTCACATCAATGAGCAGGAAGCAGTCAGGCCTGATGCCCTCTGCCTCGATTGCCTCTGCCTGGCTCGCACTGCGGGGGTAGCCGTCCAGCAGCCAGCCACGCTCCCTGACATCGTCAGCAGCCAACCGGCTCTTCACCATCTCCACCACAACCTCGTCAGGGACCAACACACCCTGGTCCATGAAGGACTGAGCCTTCGTGCCTGGCGGCGGGGGGGGGGGGGGGGAGGGAGGGTTTAGGGGAGGGGGAGAGGCGGGGTTGGCATGACAAGGTGCAGTGCTGTGAGAGGGTGGTGTGACAAAAACGTCGTTTCGGCACCAACACACCCTGGTCCATGAAGAACTTAGCCTTCTTGCCGCTTGGACTCCGGGGGGAGGGGGGGCAGGAGAGGGGTGGGGGGGGTGCTTGAATGGATGGAAACTCAGGGAAAGTGAGGTGAGGAGGTGCTGATTTATATTTATGTGCGCGAAGGAACAGACATGTCTCAAGGGTGAGCAGGAGTGATGCCAAAGGGTGATATTCATGGCCCCCAGGCAGATGTCTTAGGCAACTGCAACGGCACCACAAGGCCATATGACTGCCGCCTCTTGCCGCGCCTGCCTACTGCTGCTGTCCTGGATGAGCTGCCACTGATGAGCTAAGCCTGTGCTGGCCCTTGACAGACGATGTATGACACCTGAGTTCTGGCCTGCCGACTGCTGCTGGCGTGCAGCTAACCAGGTCTGCTAGGGGTCCCCACACAGCTTGTTGCAAGCCCTAGTCCAGGATCTCTCAGTCCAGCACAAGCCATGGGGTCAAGGCTGTGTGTTGAACACATGTGGGTGTGTCCATCGTTTGAAGAATGTATCGTGTGATGAATGTGGTGAACCCGAACTCATTACCAAATACATTCATCACACGATGAATGAGCACACCCACATGTGTTAGACACACTGCCTTGGCCCCATGGCATGGACTAGCATCCTGAACCCTAGCTCTTGCAACAGCAGCACTGTGTACCTGCTGGTGTGCCTTGTGCCACCTGCTCTCGCAGCAGGTCGCCCACTGAAATATGCACCAGATCGTACTGCAAAAAACAACACACACGCACACAGCAGCACACAGGAACACACGTCAGCAATGGACACCAACTGCAGTGCTGCATCCTGTTGCAGTGCTGCCTCAGCTTCTGTTTGGTGGGTATAGGGTGCTGGTGCTCAGTGACAAGCTGGACTGCCAGGCTGGCCCTTGTTGGGGCACAGAGTTGCTGTGTGAAGTGCACACCTTCTTCACGATTTTTTCACACTGTGTGCCCTTTCCTGCTGCAGGTGCACCAGCAATCATCACACGCAGGGGCCGTTTGGCCTGCACAGCTGTCTCCGCCTGCACTCAGCAGCAACGTGGGCAGCAGTAGTACCATCAGCGGCAGGACCCCCACAGGCCCTCAATTGCACAATGCCAACACACAAGGACCTGTTGTTTCTGCTGCTTGAGGTGCACACCAGCGGGATCCCTCAACCTAGGTCTTACTTACCCTCACAGACAGCACCCTGCGCTGCACACGTGCATGACCTGCAGGAGGACAGCAAGAGGTCAGTCACAAGCGCGATCAACGAAAAAGTACCATTGCTAATGAACTCACGTGCGCGAGCTGGGACTGCAGCCCTAAAGGCGCGCTGCTGGTGAGCCAGCTGCATTGGATCTATCTTGACAACGAGTTGTCGAGAGCTGTCAGGACCAAACAGCCCAACAAAATAACCTGAGTGGACTGAAGTTCATAATTTGTGCGTGATCGAACCAAAGTCAACTATGCCGGTCCAACTGCCAGGCTGGCCAAACAGCAGACAAGAACATCTGGGCTAGTGCGGGTGCCACTCCATGCTTGTTGCAACAGCTCTTTCATCCTTTCCACCAAAGCTGTTGATCAAAAGGAGAGCAAAGATGGCAGCCACAGGAGGGAGTTGCAAGGCCAAAGCAGACTTCAACTTTGGACAGGCCACAGGTAACCTGGATAGCACCCTGTGCCTGTACTGTCAAGTCATGAGAGACTTTTCTTTCAGCCCCTTGCCCTTGCCCTTACGCAAGACCTCCCTTGTCTGTCATGTTGAGTTCGCCAGAGGATGAGTCGATGGTGTGCGGATCTGCCCGGCCAGGTGCCAAGCAGCAAAGGTGCGCAGTGCATGATGATAAGCCTTGGAAGAAGGACAAGCTTGATGGCAGACCACAGCACCAGGACTTGGGTACAACCGCTTTGCTGTACATCAGTACAGCACATGTGCCACACGTGCGCGTGTACCTATGCCCTCAGCACAATGTAGCACAAGGTTTTGAGCTGGCTTTTGGCTGGTTGTGAGCTGGTGAGGGACACCCAACGGCAGTGGCAGATATGGTTCTGAGCTTCGAGCTTACTGTTGGTGTCTGCCATGTGCCGTGCAGGTGCTATGCAGAGGACCTGAGGGTGACAGCAGATGAAGGTGTGCACTGTGCGGCATCTGTTTTGGCTCAGCACACCTCTTTTTTTGTTGCTGGAGGTTCCTGCACAGCTGTTGATCAGGATACCGCACTGTGGGAGTCAAAGCTATGGATCTCTGCAAAGTTGACAGCTAGGGTCGCGTTCACTTTGTCAGTCTCTTGCCTGGCTGTGGCGAACATGCCAGGATGCATAGGCACCTGACGCTGATGGTGCAAACACGGGTGCTGTCTAAACCCTGACGAGTATTTCATCTCGCACACTACTGAAGATCTCCTCCGATGGGTCTTCCTAGCTGCTGCATGATGTTGTCATAATGCATATGTTTATGTTTCCTGTCTGCTCAGCAGTGCTGCCGCTGCTGTGCGTGCGTGTCTCTCTTGCTGTATGCAGTGCAGGAGTGGGTGACCTTCATGCAGGCAGCAGGTGTGCAGTCAGTGGTGAGCATGCTATCTGCCTCAGAGCTGGAGACCTATGCTGAACCGCTGCCTGCAGCAATGGAGGCAGCCTTTGGCACTGGAAACTACAACAACATCGATGCCAAGGCACCAGGTAATGTGGCCGCCTCGGCCAGCATCATGCATTGATGTTGCCAAACATACGAGCACTGTCATGTCCGCAGTGTGTACCTATTTTGGGCTGTAGCAGGGAAGCCCACGGAGCTTTTGCCAGCACAGTCACTGTTGCTGTAGCCATCAGTGCCGGTGTCAAGCAGTGCAAACAGCAGCGCCTGGCGTTCCTATGGCCTGGACCTGGGGGTCGCATACACAGTGGCTTTGCCCACAGGAGTTGATCCGACTTGCCTATGCATGCACCGCATGCGCTTCATGTATTGCGGATGTTGTTCCACAGCTGAGCAGTCCAGCAGTGGCGGCATCTGCAGGACTGCAACATGTCGTGTACACTCAGTGGTGCAGCCTGCTGACGTCTGGCTGGACCTCTTTGTGCTCTATTGCTGTTCCTGCTCGCTCTCTTGCCTGCCTTGTCCATGCTGCTCCAGGTGCTCAGGGCCAGATCCTGTCCTTTGTCAAGTCTGCCCGTGATGCTGGCAGGAAGGTGCTGGTGCACTGCTGGGGAGGTGAGGCACACAATGTGGGGTCAAAGTCAATTGAGTGAATCGGCTTTTGATCATGGGGGAGGGTTGATGTGATCACATGCAGTTTGGAGTGGACGTGACTGTCTCTGAGCAGGCTGCTGTGTGCTGAATTGCGTCCCAACCCCATCTGCAGGCGGTGGTCGCACGGGCCTGGTTCAGGCAGCCTGGCTGGTGAGCAGCAAAGGGCTGGAGGCCCAGCAAGCAGCAGATGCAGTCACTGCATACGCAGCAAGCAACGGTCTGTCCAGGAGGGTGGATGTACAGGCCTTACAAGAGTTTCTGAAGGCTGCCGAGGTCTAGTAGGGTATCCTATTCTGCAGCAACAAGGCGCTGTGTGCTTGGAATGGGTTTGTGCCAGAAGATGGTGTGATGCTGCAAGGGCTGTGAAAGCTGTTTCTGATGGCCTATGTGTGTGTGATGGTGGACAGTCCTTGCTACGTGTGCTGATTTGTGCTGGTTGTTATCAGGCAGGTTTGTTTCTCCTCTCTGCAGCAGTGGCGAAGAAGTGGCTGTGCACAGTGCCATTGGTCACCGGCTCAGTGAGCCTGACCTGTGCACAGCACCTGTACAGAACATTGGAGACTGTACTGGTTACCCTCAGTGTTTGTGTATCATGTGTTGAAGTTGGCATTCGAATAGCTGGATGATGATCAGAATGTTGTGGATGTTGGTGCCAGTTCAGGCAGAGTCTGCAAAGTGATGCAGCCTGCCCCGTGCACGGACCTGCTGACAGCTGTGCACAGTCAGACTGTACACTGCACTGTATGATTCATGGTTGAAGGCCACTGCAGATGCACACAGGCTCGGCTGGTTGTTGTGGATGAGTGGCGACCTCTTTTCAGCACATGTGGCGACCTCTTTTCAACACATAACGCCAACGTGTGTGTGTGTGTGGGGGGGGGGGCAGTGACAAGGGTACCGCAACAGAGTGAAGGTCAAAGGGTAGGACATCAGGACCATTCTCATGGCAAGAGTTTTCTGCCATGGCTACCCTTCCTCAAACAAGGGAGCCACGGTTTGCGCTGCTAGATGAGGCCTCATCCTTCCTGTCCCTCCCACTGTTCCCAGAACGCAGACCAACAGGGGGGGGGGGGGGCAACTGGCCAGTCACCTTCATGTCACAGTGAGCCAAGGGTTGGGGGCCCCGAAGCTCATCTAGCTTCAGCTGCACATGCATATGCATCACTATCCACTTGTTTCCGTTGACAGACACGGCAGCTTCAGCCTCTGCGATCTTACTACAACAGGGGGGGGGGGGGGTAGGGCAAAGGGACTCTGCTGTCGTTGTGGATGCATAGCCCCAACATACTGACATGTGTGAAAGATGAACAGAAATCCAAACAAAATATGTGCGCTGACATACACACAAGAGTCCTTTTCCTGGGAGCTTCGTGTCACTTGTGTGACGCCGTTGCTAATCCTCACCGATCCAGGACCAACCAGACCGACGAGACTACTAGCAAAGTGGGTCATCTTCTATACACGCCGTGCACTACTTGAAGCTCTTTTGTCACATTCCCGTGCAACCAAAAAACGCACTCCGGGACACCCGTGGTACCACCCAGCACCTGGAACATTCCTGGACCGTCCACCCAGCCTGTATTCATCTCTTGATCAGTTTCTAGTTTCGTGTTTGCCCTTGAGTCACTGCCTGGAACAAGAAGCCCGCGACTTCACCATCTGCCGGGTGCATTGCAGGTGGGCGCCGCAACAGCAGCTGTGACGTGAACATCAGAACTTTTGTTATTGAGTCATGTTCCTCTGGTCTTCAAGGTCATTGTGCAGACCCACAGACTTTCTTGCAGTCTGAGGAGGAACTGCTGGTGCTGAACATGCACGGCCCCTGCAGGCTGGCAAGCTGCTACGTTCGTCTACTTATTCTTCGTCTGTTGTGATTGTCCAGCAATTGCGGCTGATAGCTCACCATACCCGCCATGTCCTGCTACTGCCATGTGGCACAGGGCACATTCACGATCCCCATGGCACCAAAAGGGTGGTGTCAAACAGTGGGCTGGGCGCTGCTGCTCGTCTTAGTCGCCTTTGCAACATCAGCAACAGCTCAGGAGGTAAAAGCAGCATGGATACCTCCCCACGCCAGTGCTGGAGGTGGCCCACGTCCTGTTGTACGCCCGCCTACTGGCACAAACTCAAACAAATGCACAGCAGCAGGCAGCGGCTGCACATCATGCACCTACCGAAGGCCGACCACTCGAGGCCTGCTAGGCTCAGACCCAGCTGCGGCAGCAGGCGGACCCGCTGCAACTGTCCAAGGGACTTGGCGCCCACCCTTTGCCAGTGGCGGGGGCAGCAGCAGTAGCGGCAGTGGCAGCAGCGATGGTGGCTGGACCAGCAGCAGCAGTGGTGGCAGCAATGGCGGCTCGTCCTCGTCTTCTGGCGGTGGCAGCGGCGGCAGCGGCGGCAGCATCGGCAGCGCGACTGGCCGCTGGAGCTGCACCAGTTGTGCAAGCAGCAAGAATTTTGAGCTGACGACCTACAAGGGCTATGGCACTTGCGGTAAGACGCATTGATAAAAAGGCCGACATGCAATGCCTGAAGCAGTGAAGCGCTTAGCAGGCTTGCCAAGTCGGCTGTCTGTTCCGGGCAGAAGGCTCGTCAAGGGCCATGCACAGTCACCAGGGGTATTTGCAGGCTTACAGCTTTCCTTCGGCTTTGCCCCGTGACTGTCTGGTTGCATCTGAACGTGTGCTTGCTTGACCGAACATTGCTTGCCGGTTAGGTCGGCTAGCCAACCCACTTAAGAACCCCTGCTGCTTCTTGCGCTGCTGCTTGCTACCTGTCAGGCTGCACAGAGCGCTACGGTGCCCAGAGCACAGGGCCCAAGAGCACAGCTTGGTCCAGGTACCCTGCATGGCCAACATCCTTCCAGTGCCAGTCCTGTCCAGGTGGGTTGAAAAACTGTGCTGCTCGACAGACATTGAGCCGCTGCCAAGGGCCTTGTTTTGAACTCAACATCAACCATGTGTTGATGCACTGGCTGGACGCACTCCCTGTGCCTACACACACCACCTGCTTGTCACAATGGAGGGAGATTTAGACGCATTGCAGGAATCGAGCCAGTGCCGGGATGTGGCCAAACATGTGGCCAAACTAAGCAAGCCCTGTTGATTCAGCCAGCTCCTGCCTCAAAAGAAACTCCCTCACTCCCTGGTGAGCTTCTCACCTTAGCTGAGTCACTTTCCGTACATGCTTTGTTGTGTCTGTCCAACTTGCCCTCTCAGACGGTTTCGTCCCTCTGGGCCCCGAGTCAAACCTGCAAGTTGCCTTCGACTCCAGCAGCAGCACCTGGAGCCTGAAGATAGCCAGCAAGGTTGCCGGCGCTAAGGCGCACGTGCGCAGCGCCCAGGCACGTGCTGCTTCCACCGGTGGTGTCTCCACAGCAGCAGCAAAGCCCAGCAGCCCCGTACTGAGTGCCAGGGCCCAGAATGCAGTTGCGGCGCGCACTAAGAAGGTTGTGGCTGCCAGTACATGCGACGGTGGTTGTGGGGATGCGCCCTGGTACCCGTATGAGTGCGTGCCGTGCCCTACAGGCTATTCGGTGGACTTTTACGGCTTGACGTGCGGTGAGCGCTGCTGCCTGTGGATGGCTGGCGTGACGTCTTTGGGCCGCTAGCTGTTGGCTTCTAGCAGCTGCATTATGCAGCACAAGAGAAAGGGTGCAACATGGTGGCCTGAGTTTGCCTTGCAAACAAGGAAATACAGGGACATGCACACTAGTGTAGTGCCAATGTAGTTTAGAGAGGTTGGCTTTTGATTATCATGGATGCTGATCAAGGGTTGAGTCAGAGTGCTTGTATGCCACACAGGAGTTGCGCTATGTCATACTGGTGTTTCATGGCAAGGATTCCATGCCAGCTAAGGCTGTTGTGGCTGACGCGGCGTGTACATGTGCTGTGGTGCTTTGTGCAGAGGCCGATGTTTGCACTGATGACACCATTTGTGGCGAGTGGGGAAGCTCCACCAGCAGCAGCAGTGGCGGCAGCAGCAGTGGCGGGAGCACCACAAGCAGCAGCAGCAGCAGTAGTGGGAGCACGACCAGCAGCAGTAGCAGCAGCAGCGGCGGCAGCACCACAAGCAGCAGTAGCGGGAGCTCCAGCGGCAGCACCAGCGGCGGCGGCGGAGGCGGCAACCCCTGTATTACGTGCAACCCAACCAACTTGGAGGCCCTGGCAAAGGCAACCTGTACTGCCACTCCTGATGGGATATTCCTCCTGGGAGATGAGTGCATGGGCCCTGAAGTGCCAACAATCACCAGCAACCCCAGTGTCCTTTTGGAAGAGGGGTTGGATGCTGTTGACTGTACCAAGTTGAGACAGCTACCACCAGGCTCCCCGGTCACATTCACACTGACAGTGTCAGCCAGTGCGGCAACCACGTGTGATGCTGTGGCCACCTACGCGATCGCTGTACCAACGTGGTCAAGGTAGCTGAGTGGGGGTGCTGGGACAGCAGGGGGTGGTGAAGGCATGGCTTGCTCATGCTGTTTATCTGAGGGAGCTCGGGTGTGTGTGCACAGACACCAGCTGACCCACTCTTGTGTGACACACAAGTGTGACATTATTGTGTGTCACACTAGGCTGCAGGTCAGCCAGGGGTTCTAGATGTTGCGTTCAACACACCCTGGGGATATGTGTGTTGCCACTACTAGTACTACTACGATACTACCACCGTGACTACTTTACTCTTGCTTCCAAAACAACCTGTTGACGTCACAGGGTGCACTGAGTGCTCGCACAAAGGCCGTCAAGCACACTCACCCTTACTCTGTACATGTCACCCCGGCATGCCCTTCCCTTGGGGACTCATGCCAGGGGTCATCTGGCTTCCGAAGCCAAGCCAAGTTGTGTGTGGTGCGCTTAGCGCGGGTATGTCCATTGCATGCAGCCCCTTGGTGTCTGCAACATTGTGTTGCCAGCTATGTTTGCAGGACTTGGGTTTACAGGACTTGTTATGGGCTGCACTGTATCCACACTACATCACACTGTTACTAGCAGGTGCCATCAGTGACTTGCTTTCAACAGTGCTTGACACAGTGTTGATGCTTCGTATATATGACTCATGATGCAGCTGTACAGCTGCAAATGCTGTTTATGCATAGAGTGTCCGGCATCTCATGCACGTAGGGGTGGCTGCATCACTGGGCCAGCCGGGCAGTACCGGTATGTATCATTGGATGGCTGTTTGGCATGCCCATCCCCCAATGCTTACGGGGTGAAGTGCGGACTTGTTTGCCCTTCTTGATATGACTAATCAGTGGAAGGTACCGATCTTCGAAGGTCACTGTGTCGGCCTCGCCTTGCCAGGTCCATCCAACAGCAGTCCCACGCGCACCAGTGCAGCTGTGTCACCCAAGTGTCCGCTGCCTCAAGAGAGGCTGAGGTATGCATTCAATGCAATCAAAGTTTGATTGGGCGTGTATGATGTTTGTTCGTACCTGCCTTTGAGCGGCCATGGCTGGTGTGTGGTTGTGATTGCAGGACTAGCACTGACAGCAACAGCTTGTTATGCTGCGTGCTGACTTATTTGTATGGCATACTGGGGCGGCACAACTGGCTCTATGTGACTGGGTATTGCAGAATCCACAATGTTGATATGATGCAGTGTGCACATGCAACCTGCTCAAATGAGACTTGTGTGCCACAGCTGCGAGCATCGTGCATTGGCAGGGGTGACCTGCTGTCCCGTGCAGTGGCATATGCTTGCACCATTCCAGGGTTGGATTGTCTCTTTGTCTCCAATCAGTGTCAGGACTGGCTTGCTTGCACTCCTTTCAGAGAACCATGGTGGCTCCCCATCTACAGTTTGTTTGATTTTTACTGATGTGTGATGTCGGGCGCCATCTGACCAGTGCCGTTCTGCAGTGGTAAACTGTATTCTGTGGTTGTGATGGATGCATGCGAGTGGGAGGCCCAGAAAATGAGCTTGTTGATCAAAGCAAACAATGCTCGCACAGCGGCTGTGCTGGTACATTGGTGGTGGTCACACCTGCAGCCGCTGCAGGGGTCAGAAAGAGGCTTGTCCTGACCCCTGACACAGAGCTAGCCATGTACATGGCTGTGACATGTCACACAATGCCAACAGCCAGCCCTACTCATGCCTGTGAAAATGGAGGGCTTCTGATACAAATTGCTGCCAGCTCTGATGGCACCTGATTTATGCTGCATTGATGGCTGTTACAACATCCAACTCCATCAAGTCATTTCGACCCACATATGCTTGTTACAGCAGGAGCTTCAACTCATACACAAGCTGGTATCCAAAACCGCATTGCTCAAATGACTGCTTGTGCTGCTACGGACTGCAATCAATCACCCCGTACAAAAGCTACCGATGCCCGTTGACAACCCTGTCCACTCCTCTACATCCACACTGCTTTGCAGTACATACATGATGCCACACATGGCATGACGTGATGCGCTGCCTACACCCACACCGGCAGTTCCAGAAGGGATCTGCGGCCGCGCAAACACCGTGCTATACTTCAAATCAGCTTTTGCAAGCTGCCCCTTGTCAGTCAGGACCCCCCAAACATACCAAGCACAGATTCCCTGACAGGAAGGGGTGCTATTACACTGCCGCGGTTGTGATGGATGACTCGCCACATAGGGCAGCGGTCACTTGCTGCCAGCTGCAGCTCCACACGCCTTGGTAGCTAGCTGCACCAACCCCCACCCCAACTGTCCTGCCAACCCTACATCTTTATGTAAGGCACGAGTCCTCCTGCCGCTGCTTCACCGGTTATGCCCGGCGTCTAGTACAGAAAAGCTACAGCAGGTAACTCGCAGTGCCGCTGCGGCACTGCTTACAGCAGCAGGGCCAGGAGGGCCAGCAGCATGCCGAAGAGGCTCACTGTTGCTGAGCTGGCACCGGACTTGGCGGCGGAGGCGGCCTTGGCAGCAAGGGAGGGTGTTGTCTGGACGGGGATAAAGTCAGGCTTAGACACAGGGGTGACACCCTGCAAGACAACAGCAACAAGCCAGGTTAGTGAGACAAGTAATTAACTTGGGTGAAGTGTGCATGCCATCACAATGCATATGGGCGTTCACAACGCACAGCCAGCACCCAATCTGGCCACCTTGACTCAATTTGCTGAGTAGGGTGGCTGTGATGACACATATGTTCTAGCACACAGAAGGCACGACAGCGTGCCGGTGAGGTTGAGAGGTGATTACAAAGCCGGCTGTCCCCCTACCTTCTGTGTGTACTTGTAGTCAGCTGACTTCTTGTTGCCGCACACATCAACAAACTTGACCTGGAAGGTGTGCTCGGTGTCAGCACTGCTGACATCGTTGGCAGTCACCTGCAGCAATCAACACACAACAGTTGGTGATGAGGATAGGGCTTCCAACATTCACACCTGCATGACTACTAGTAAGCTGTCTGTGCATGGCTACATCACTTCCATCTGTCACGATCATCACTGGATTGACATCCTGGTGTGCGTGCATACAGGTGTCCACACCATGCAGATGTGTGTGTGACTGCACAACAGCGACGACTGCGTGCCTCAGGCAAAGTTACCAACAGTATTACTGTTGAGGGGGTGGTGCTACAGCGGCAACCTCACATACCTTCATTGGTGAGCTGCACTCTGGCAGCTCAACATCGTCGTGGAAGCACTTCTCCTCGCCGATACCCACGAAGTGCCAGCTGAAGGTGATGGAGTCTCCTTGCTGCAGCACAAAAAGAAGATAACAGAACACCACATACAGGATACTTTGTGAGACCATGCAGCCAGCACCCTTACGTGCGCGGCTGAGCAGCAGGTTTTCAGAAAGAATGTTTGCAAAACAAGCCATTGCTGTCACGCTATTATGATGGTAGCCGGTGCTTTCGTGCCGCTGCCGCAACCGCCGCGCACCTCGATGGCTGCTCCGTCGCGGTCGCTGCTGATCTCGGAGATGGTTGTCTTGCTCTTCTGCACGCCGACCATGGAGGTCTCGTTGACAATGGTCACGCCCAGGAACTCCGTGAAGCCGCGCACGTCCTCGCCGTAAGCATCGGCTTGCACGATCCTGTTCTCGCCCTCCAGCTCCACGAGGTCGGGGAAACGGGTCATCATGGCGATCTTGGCGGACAGCTTGTAGTAACCTGAATGGATACGAAGTGTAAGCATGGCACTCGCCTGTCAGAGCCTGTGTTGCCGCTACTTACCCTACTGCTGGCGTACTAGCATTCTGCGCAGCTCTGATCACACAGACAGCAGGAGCTTGGGAGCACTAAGGAATCACCTGCTCAACCAACTGCACCGCTTCCACAAATAGAACCCCTGCCAACCTAAGACCTGATCAATCATGACATCCCAAGCCCTGACTTCCACTCACCCTCATCCAGATCATCCTTGTCCAGCACAAGGCTCAGCACATCGTCGCCAGAGAAGTTCTTGGGCAGGACGATGTACTTGTTGATGAAGTTGACGGGGTTGTGCAGGTTGTCGTACTCCAGGTCCTGAAGCCAATCAACGAACATAAAACAGCAGCAACTCAGATACTGTACTCACCATCTTCACTGGTTCTGCCACCCAAGCAGCTGCACAGCACATGCTGCACTCATAGCTCTTTGTCGTGGCAAACACCTTTCCAGTCCATGGGCAGCCTGCATGTGCCACAGTGCAACGCACTGCGTCCCTCATGAGCCCTTGGCTCGCTGGCTAGTGCTGAGGTTGGGACCCTGCCCCCAAATATCTGTACTGTACTGTACTGTTATAGCACAAACAGCCCGTTCAGCTGTGCTGCGCACCTTGAGGACCTTGCCGTCCAGTGTCTTGTTCTTGTTGCCGAACAGGTGGATGACAGGCCTCAGCAGCATCTCCTGGTTGCCGTCAACGCGCACCAGGGAGCCGTTCTGGGCCAGGGGCACGGACAGGGGGTAGATGTTGCTGATGTTCACGGTGACTGCACAGCACAACACAGCACAGCAGGCACAACATATTGTCACTCACACTGTTGTGCAAAAAAAGGCAATCATCATGCGCAGGCTGGCTGGGTCTATCTGTGCCTATCTTGGACCTGCAGTGACCAGAAGCTTGGCTTTCAGTTGGGTTGCATACGCTCAGCTAGCTGCCTTGTGGCATAACTCTGACCACATCCTGCTACCTCGCCATCTACACTGCTACACACTGCTGTTTCTATCGCCATCCAGGGCTGACGGGTCCCATAGCACCCCAACTCCCCATGAATAACCAAACCCCCAGCCCCTAAGACGCCACTCACACTTCTTGTTGGTGCACATGTCGAAGTCAAACTTGGCCACGGGCTGCCTGGAGACCTTGAACCAGCAGATCTTCTGAGCAGCGGTCACACTGCTGGGCACACTGCCCCTGGCACCGCTGACTGTGAAGTCACTGACAGTCAGCACAACCTCAGCGCAGTGGTCACCCTGTGTGATAAAATCAGCAGGCAAGGCGTACACAGGCCGTCAAGGTAGGCACATGGGTTAGACCTTGTGAACGCCTAGTGCTGCTGACTGCAACCCGTCAAAGTCACAACGACCAGTGATGCACCGGCTTGTAGAAGCAAGAATCACTGCACTGCATGATATACACAAGCTGCAGCAGCACTATGGCAATGTAGCCTAGCCGGCTTGTGCCCAACAGCATGCCCTGGGTCAGAGAGTCCTGCTTACATCCAGGTTGAGCTTGCGTGGGTCCAACTCCCCAGACTGGCCGGCAATCTTGACACCCTGGACGGGCTTGCCACCGTCGTACGACACAGTGTAGGACCAGGTGCCGGGCCTGGCAACCTGCAGAAGCAAAGAGACAAGGCGGGATCAAGAAGGGGCAGAAGTGAATGTGTGCCGTGCCTAGTGCCTTTCCAGGCTCCTCTCAGGGTGACAGAGGATGTTGGGGGTTGGTTGGGGGTGGTTGGCAGCAGGGGTGCGGTTTCCAGGAGTTGCCTTGCTCCTGGTTGCAGCAAGGCAGACGTGAAAACCTGCACTGAAATCCTGGGATCCTAGGTCCATGCGATTCAAAGCTACCAGCACAGACTGTGGCCCCAGCAGTTGATTCATGGTGGCCCAGCACTCACCTTGGCACCAGCAAGCAGCTTCCTGGTGGTGGGTGGCTGCTGCCTGGCTGCCAGGCAGGCACTGACATCAGCACCAGCCTCCAGGAACTCGGAAACGGGTGTGAAGAAGAGCCTGGGTGGCTGGTTGCCATACTGCTTGAAGGCAACCTTCATGAGGCCGTTGGACAGGCTGGTGCCGAGCTGAGGCATGTGGGCTGTCTGGTTGGTCTTGGTCCAGACCTTGGGGAAGTTGCAGACCTGCTTGCCTGTGCAGGTCTTGTTGTTCACAACCACGTCCTGGCCAATCTCAGCCGCAGTTGGGAACCAGTTGAAAGAAGGGGCACAGGCATCGGGAGCAGCAGACACTGCAACTGTCGACAGCAGCAGACAACAGCAGCAGACAACGGCAGCAGACACACTTGTAATTCAGCGCGAAAGACTGCAATAGTAGGCCTATGTATGCGATAAAAAGCGCCACACACGTGCTGGCAACGTTCCATCACAAGGCTGCTGATGGTTGTACACACAGCAGCAGCCATCCCCGTTCTGCTGCTGCTGGCGTCTGCGGCTACGCCAAACTATACGTTAAGCACAGTTTACTCAGAATAGCTGGCTTGCTGGCTCATTCCTGTCCATTCGCAAGCTGGATGCTGCCTCCCGCGTGCTGCTCTCCTGTTGTCGCACCTGCACAGACGCCCAAAAAGGCGACAGCTAAAGCAAGCTTCATAATTTCGCTGGTGTGGACAGTCCTTTGCTGCTTTGCTGAGCTGTGTGGTGGCCGAGCTGTTTGTGGCAGTGAGGGGCTGGCAAACAAGCGCGCCGATGTGAATGACGGCGACGATAAGATACCAACAGACCAAACTTGGAAAACACACGTAGAGGATGCACCAATGGGGAGACCTGCTGGGTCTCCATTGTCATTGTTAGTGGAGTGTACTGCTGTCACTACTGCGATGAGTAGCGTGTGAGCATCACTATGCATTGAATTGAGCCGAAACGTTGCAACAGAAGTATTTACATTCAATAGCCGCCACCTCTCGCCGCATCATCCAGCAACGATTGATAGCTCTCCTGCTCGACTGTTTTCAAGCCAGGCGTGCCTGCGTCGGGCAAAACTCTTGCCACCCTTCTCGTTTTGATCTCGACGTGCAGTGCTGCTGCAAGCTCCTCCCTGCACGCCCTGACCTGCTCCAGTGGCCCATCCCAAGCACTGAGCAGCAACACATCAAGAGCTGCCTCCAAGTCTGCTGCTGGCAGCTGCTGCAGTGTGGTGTATGCCTCCTGTATCTGCTCTTCCACGTTGCTGCTGCTTTCCTCAGCTGTATCGGACTGCACAGCCAGCATCTGCAGGTAGAGTTGCTCAGCCATCGCCCTCCGCACCTGCAGCCAAGGCACAACCACAGGCAGTCGGGCACAGACGGCAATGGTGCAGCGAAACACCACCCAGCATGACAATCACAGCCATAGGCAACACCAGCATTAGGCTGGTATGGGCATGTGCTGGGCTGTGGTGCCACCAGAGGCATCTCCCATTTGATGCCACCCACTCTTGCATGGGTGTGCTGCTGGCAGCTTCCATGCTCCAGCTCACATCAACACCCTGCAAGATGTGTGTTGCATGCATTGACTCTGCTCGTTGTGTGTGGTCATCCCCTTCTCTCCAGCAAGCCTCTCTAGGTGTTGAGGATGTCTCAGAAACAAATCAACGCAGTCAACCCAAGGCTTCTCCGAAAGAGATCTGTCCCCGGGGGAAGGGGGGGGGGGGGGGGGGGGAGGGGGCTAGAGCTGGTGCAGCCTCATACCTTGGGATACCGGTTGACCAGCATGATCATGACCGTCTGAATGGCTGATGCACTGCAGTCCGGCACACATGCCAGCTGAGCCAGCAATGCAGCACCCTCCAGCAGCTTTGCAACATCACCACACCCCTTCAGCTCAACCTTCAGCAGCTGCAACACACCCAGTGCAAAGGTGCTGCTGCTGCTGCTGCTGCTGCTGCTGTCAGGGCCAACTGCAGCCTTCGAGCTGGCAGTGCTGCCGTCGGTACTGTTTGTGCTTGGAATGACTGCAGCTGGTGACACTGGCACCCCAGCGAAGCCTGCATGTGTGATGAGCAGGGCTGCAGACTTGATGAGGGGCAGCGACAGCCTAGCTGACCTGTGGGTAGCAAAACAAGCAGCACCCTTCATTACTCGGCCACAGCAGCAGGTGGCAAACACAAAGAAGACAACGGCATGGATACAGCCAAGCCAAGCAGTCCAAACCAGCAGCATCTATACTGAACCACAACCCTCATGACACGCATGATATGCTGCCGGCTGGTCCACAGTGACAAATATACTGCCCAATCCACCAAGCAGAGCCGGCAGTTTGAGAGGACAGTCGCTGCGGGATGCTCAAATGTTCTTCTTGCAAGCCAGAAGGCACCGCACCCCCTGATTCCACACAGCACCAAGACTCACCCCGTCTCCTGCTTCCACAGCTGCAGCATCAGATCAGCCACACTGCCACGCAGCTCTGCACTGCCAGCCGCAGCTGCAGCCAGCCGCCCTGCCTCCACAGCTGCCTCTGCACTGCCACTGCTGCTGCTGCTGCCACCTTCCCTGCAACCAACCTGGGCCAGTAAGGCAGCCGAAGCTTCCTTTGCTAGTGCCGCATCCACACCCCCTATGCTGGCTGCCAAACCCTCCAGTACCGCACCGCGGTACCACGGCAACAGCAGCAGCGCCCCCAGCCGCGGCACGCATGCCAGGGAGGCAACACCAGCTAGCTCCGCAGCATCTGCTGGCAAGGCAGCAGCAATGGCAGCAGCACCAGGCACAGCCGCCGCTGCTGCCGGCTGCTGCAGCAGGGTGTGGAGGTTGATTAGCGCTGACTCCCGTAACCGTGCAATGCGCTCCAGCGACTGCTGCAGCAGGTGACCCACCAGCTGAAGGGCTAGGCTGCTATGCAGGGCACACACGTCTGACGGCAGCCATCCCCCTGCTGTTGCAGGATCCCCTGCACTACTAGGATCGCCCTGCTGTCGTTGTGAAGGTGGCAGCTTGAAGCTGAGGAGGAGCAGCAGCTGGGTGGTGCCGTCCATTGCTGCCTCCCTGACCCAGCTTCCCACGTCGCCCCTGTTGTCCCTGCTGTAATCCCTCAGGGCGCCGTACAGCGCTGGCAGCACGCACTGCCTCATGAAGGCCATGGAGACCAGGGGCTGAGTGGCCGCAACATCTGCGGGGCTGCCCTGCTGCTGCTGCTGTTGGCTGCTGAGGAGCTCCTGTGTGAGCAGGGCGAGGGAGCTGACAGCTGCTATGCGTGCCTCGATCACAAACCCTGCAACAGGGTCCAGGGGTTCCTGCAGCCACACGGGTCACAACGCAAGGCAACACATGCAAACTTCAACAAACTTGAAGACAAATAACAAAACCAAGGGAGCCGATGCCCATGTCGTCAATGTCGTTCTGTTGGGAAACCCCCTGCAGTCACATGATATCGCAAGGCTTCAACTGACCAGCACAGAGCTTGGCGCCTCCTGCATGTACAGCCTACCATCAGCCCGTTGGGACTATGACACCTGGCAGCTAGGCCACTGCCCACGACCAAAGAGGGATGACATGGACTGCTGTGGGTGCTGCACAGGAACAACTAGATGCTAAGCAGATGACAGCAATCACTACACTGCTGCACCACAAACATGGCAAACAACGGTTGCATCGCCCTTGACAACCTTGGGCCCCCAACCCCCTGTACAGCAGCAAGTGTATGTTCAACCATATCAGGTGAAAACAACAACCACACTGCTTGCACTGCAAACAATGGCTAGGTTGATGATGGACGGCCTTGCCCCCCCTCACCTGCACTGCAGCTACCAGCACTCCCAGCACCTCTTGAGCCCTGTCACCCAGCAGCCCAGCTGGCATCACACCCAGAGCTGCTGCCGCACCCCGCCTCACTGCTGCCGCACCCTCCCGCTCCCCCAGCCGCCGGCAGCAGTGCTCAACAAGCTGCAGCAGCTGTTCCCGCTGCTGCTGCTGGAAGGCGGTTGCGTAGGCACGCAGCGCAGACACCCCCGCTGCCTGGATACCCTCCTGCACATGACTGATGCAGTCGAGCAGTAGGGACGCTGCAGCAGCGTGGAACTCTGGAGTCAGCGGCAGGCGCAACCGCTTCAGCTGCTGCTGCTGCTGTGATGGCTGCGCTCCTGCTGCATCAGCTAGATCATCAGGTGGATCATCACCAGCAGTGCTGCCAGCATCGCTGCCGGCATCTGCGTCACCGGGTAATGCCGCTGTGCTGCCCTGCTGCTGCTGCTCCTGGTCCAATTCCTGCTCTGCCTTGTGCCGCTTGCTGCTGCCAGTGCTGCCGTACAGCGGCACCACCGGCAGGCCAGCAGTAGCAGCCGCCACCTGCTGTACCAGCCTCGCTGCCATCTCCCGCATCAACTCCCCGCCCTTCCCTTTGTAGCAGGAGGCCCCAGCAAGCTTGTTCAACAGCGCAACCAAGCTGGGCCCAACTTCCAGCTCCTGCTGTCCTGCTGACGCCAGCGCTGGCAGTAGCTCAGCGATGCCCAGCACTGCCCCGCAACGCACCTCCAGGACATCGTCTGTCACTAGCTGCAGCAGCTGCGGCAGGCACTGACAGGAGAGCTGCTGGGCAGCGACAGGGGCGAGGGCGGCGAGGCCCATGGCAGCGAGTGCACGCACAGCTTTGTCCCAGTGACGCAGCTTCACGAGCAGAAGGTGGTCCAGCAGCGCCTGCATGAGCACAACCAAAAAAGGCATTGGTATAACTACCTGGCAACTGCACGACTAGGAGTGCTTTGCCTCTTGAATGTCCTGCTATAGTAAGTAGGCTTTCAGGATGGTGCAATACAGGTTTGTGGATACGCACGGGCACAGCATGTTGGTGTCTGGTGCCTGCGACATCTACCAAACCCTTGAGCAACACAGCACTGAACAAGGCAAAGCATCTCAGACTTGTCAGCAAAACTGCTGCGCTTTAGGGGCGCGTGCTGCAAGCGCAGCACAGCACAGCACAGATGCTGAACCTCCTCAGACTTTCCTCTCAACAGTCCGCACACCGAACCTCGTACACTCTACACAAACACACATGAAACTACCCACCCACCTGTGTGTATTCCTGAAACTGCGCCACGAAGGGCGCGACCCGCAGGTAGGCGCTGGCCATGTTACCAACAGTGTAGTAATCCGCAACAGCCAGGATTTCCAGGCCGTGGGGAAAGCTGCCGAGGCGCCCCACGCACTCCTGGAATGCTGCAGCTGCTGCTCGGCGACAGTTGACCTCCCTGTCATAACATGTTATGACAAGCAGGCTAGCAGACAGCGTCTGCACGCAGTCTGACAGCTGGCACGGCTCGTAGCTGCGCGCGAGCGCCCAGCACACGTATGCCGCAGCATCCCGGACGTGCGCGCCGACGCTGTGCGGCCCGCGGCGCACGTCATACGTGAGTGCCGCTGTGAGCAGCCCTGCGACTTGCGTGAGCAGGTCTGGTGACAAAATGCTGCGGCGAGCCAGCTCAGCTATTGCCAGGCAGCCACCGTGCCAGGAGGTGTCGGTCTCTGCACAACATGACAGGGGTGTACACAGCAAGGGGTGCAGGCTCGAAGGGGTGGTGCGTTACACCAAGGGCTGCAAAGAGCTGCTGCTACCGCAGACTGAGACCGAATTGTATGTGCCAATGCGCCATGCATGCGTGTGGCGTAAGCATCCATGCAAGCCGCAACAGTGATTCCTGCATCTAAACAGCCAGGCAATGCAGAGGCGCGGTTCCAGCAGCACCGCAATCGACTGGATACCTGCAGGAGATAGCAGTCCCAGCACGCCCTGCACAACTTCCTCCGCAAGCTCGCAGGGCAGGCAGCCAGCGAGGCGCCCCACACCCTTTGCGGCACTCCAGCGCACAATGGTGTCTCGGTCAGAGCAGCTGCCCAGCAGCACACCCAACACATCCTCGATCTCTGTTGGGATGTCTTGCAGCTCTGCCTCAGGAGCGTCTGCACTACTGAGAGACATGTCACCAGCAGTCCCCTCTGCTGCCAGAGGCTGCCCACCAGCAGCACCAGCAATACTTGGCGCTGCTGCAGACAAACTGGAGTTGAAGCCTGCCAAGTTGGTGGCCATGT
Source organism: Desmodesmus armatus (assembly GCA_007449985.2). NCBI lineage: Eukaryota > Viridiplantae > Chlorophyta > Chlorophyceae > Sphaeropleales > Scenedesmaceae > Desmodesmus > Desmodesmus armatus. The sequence goes on from VIIQ02000659.1 coordinate 250,883, forward strand.
CCTCAGCTGCCCGGACGTACCGCCAGCCGGCCAGCTGCGGCGGCAGCATGACCAACCCCAGCCGCTGCACGAGCTTGACCGCCAGCTTGCGCGCCAGCGCATTGCTGGCTAGCCCAGATGCCGCGTCATCGGCCAGAAGCGCTGACAGCTGCTGCCACAAGACCGGGGCCCACTGTAGCAGCTGCTCCCTGCGGCCCAGCTTGAGGACCTGTGCCAGTGTCTGGAGCACGCCAGGCAGCAGGAACACTGCCTTGGGTCCGGTGGCGTCTGCTAAGGCCTGCTGCTGCCATGTGATAAAGTCTGCAAGGCCTGCTGTCATGTCCGGACGTGTGAGCAGGCGGGCCAGCAGAAGGGCTGCCATCTCACGCACAGCACCTGCACAGCAGGATTGGTGAGCATGATTAGTGATGCCACTGGTACATGATGTTGGGTGTGTGGCAGTTGATGGAGAGGGGTGACTAGCAGCATCAACAATTGGTGGGGCCATGTCAAGTTGTGACATTCAAAGTGGAGCCAATTGCACCAGACGTTGTGGACACTGCCTTGCAGGGGACGTCTGCAGCCGTGACACAGCATTGTCGGCCGGCATACAACACAGGCCTCGCTTACGTGCCACACGATGTGGACACATTACGCGACATGTGGGGTGTATTGGTGCTTGCAGCTACACTGCAGCCGCACCTGGTTGACTCAAGAAGCCCTGGCAGAGCTCCATAACCTTGGCTGCAAGTGGTGCATAGCGCGCCTGTGCTGCTGCAGTGCCGCTGCTGTCTGTGACGGAGCTGTCTAGAATGACAAGGTCAAAGGGACTGAGGATGAGTATGGACAGCCACAGCAGCAGCACTGCCTGCGCTTCCCAGAGGCCAGAGCCACTGTTGTTGCTGGTGGCGCGCGTTGCATCTGCCACATACCCCATAACCTGCAAAAGGGGCAGGCGTGTGCAGGTTGACACCAGCGGTGGCAGTCTTGAGGCCAAAACTGCAGATCGTCCTACACGCATGGTACCGAGGGCCAACCTAGCAACATGCAAGTCAACTTCCAGAAGCAGCCCAGTGAATGTGCCTTACCTGCAACACACGCTCCAAGTCTGCTGCTTCATGGGGAAAGAAGCGCACGACGGTCTTGTACCCTCGCACTGAGATGAGCACATGCAGCATGCGGCACACCGCCTGCACTGTGGAGGTGTCCTGTGTGGTGCTGCACACTGCAGCCTGCCGCAGTAGCACTGCAAGGGGCTGCACAATGGCCTCCAGCGACCCATCCAGCAACTGCGGCTGCTCTTGGTACTTTGTGAGCTGCATGCAGGTGGTGGGGACATGGATTGGACACAAATGGTTGGAGTGCCTGGACAGGCAGCTGCTGCTTGTTCTTTTGAATTTGCTTGATAAAGCAGCTCTTACGATAGACTTGTAGCGGTTGAAGTGTTTGTCGACGTCTCTGCCCCCACTTTGCACAACAGCACTGATCAGCTGCTGAATCTCCTGTGCTTCCTCCATGCTGTGTGAAAGACAGGCAGTGATTTCAAGATATTGCTACATAAACATTCCAGCGACTTTGATGGACTTGATCCAGAGGAAGACGACAAAGACAGAGGCTGATCTATTGTTTCTATGATTTGAGAACAGCAAGGGCTGCGACAGGCTGCCTAGATTACATTGCATAAACTAACTTAGTTACTGAGCAATTGCTTCAGCAAAACCATAGCAGAGACATCGCGCCAAAATCGTTTGAAGTCTGCAACAGCTGCCCTCCCAGCATCCTGCATTGGCCAGCCAGTTAGGACCCCCGTCTTCACACCATCAGTGGCCATGCAGCTGCCTGAAGTTCAGAACCTCCTGCAAAGCACAAAGCAGCAGCAATTGAAGCTGTGACTGACACAATCAATTCGACATCTGCCAGACTTTGAAAGTGCCAGGCTCTGGTGCGGGGCAGACCTCAGTTCAGGGTGCCTGCTTTACCCAGTGGTGCATAATCTGACCGAATGTCAGACACGCAAACCCCCTTTTCGTACCTGCAGAGTGCTGTTCAAAGCAAACTCCACGCCCCTCGTGCCAGTGGCCACCAGCAACTTCTTGATGGCGATGGCCCGCTCACGCGCATTCATGGCACGCGCCCCCTGCAGCCTCAGACGCGCATCCACGCCCCCTAGCAAGGCCTTCCAGTCGTCATCAAGGTCTGTCTCCTCGTATTCATCCTCAATCTCTGTCATGGGTGTTGGGCTGGCCGCCTGCTTCGACGCCCTGCTGCTGGCACCGCCGTCAGGGCTCACAGCACTGGCAGCACCTCCCGCCTGCCGCACTGCTGCCGGTGACACACTCGCTTCCGGTGCTGCTGCCTGCGGCCGCGTCGCTGCTGCAGCACCCGCTGTAGCCTTCACAGGGCTGGCGGCCAGGTGTGCCTGCTGCCTGGGCGAAGGCGCTGAGGGCGCCGTCACTGCTGCTGCTCCTGCGCGCACTGCTGATGCAGGAGTGGCAGGCGCTCCCGCATGCTGGCTGCTGGCTGTACCTGCGCCTGTGCGTGCTCGCTGGGTTGTGGACATGGGGCTGCTGTCTTCTTCAAGCAGTGGCCCCTCTGCTGACAAGATGCTGCTGCTGACCTCCTGCGGCAGTTGAGTGCCCATGGCACTGGCAGCGCCGTACACCACACTGCCCTGTATGCCCAGCAGGCAGGGAAGCAAGGCACAAGCCATGCAGTGGGTGACCAAGGGTGTGTGAGCGACAAGTGACACAAGGCATGTCTTGAACCCCACCTACAGAGGTTCAGCTGACAGCAACTGCTTGCTGAGATGCTGGCATGCGAATGCTCGCGTGTGCTGCAGCAATGCTATATTGCCTTCCCTGCAGGACCGCTCTCACCTGAAGCACTATGCCCTGGGACCCAGAATCCACTGCACTGCCCTGCGCAGCGGAGCCCCATGCGCTGACACCGGGGCTGCTGCGCTGCTGCATCCGCATGCCGTGCTGGCTGAACTCCCGCCCGCGCTGGCTTGCAGGAGTTGAATCCTGTGCATCAAAAAGGCGGCAGTGACACTGATTGTGGGCCAGCAACCAATTAAAAGTGGGACAATGTGGCTGATACTAGGATCAGATCACAGTGCTGGGCTCTGACTGCTGGTTGACCACTCCCAGTGCACACTGCACAGGAGGGACACTGTCCTGTCCCAACAAGCATCAAGTATCAGGGTTGTCTGTGAGCCGTAGGAGCGCACCTGGTTGGCAAAGGTGACATTCTTGTCACGAGGTGCCTGCTGGTCACTGGCGGCAACCGAATGTGTGTCGCCGCCGTTGTCACTGCCCCCGATGTGCATGCTGCTGCGCATCTCCGCCAGCTGTGCAACCACGGAGTTGTGGCCCTTGTTGGTGTTGAGGGGTGAGAAGTACTTGCTGGTGGGCCCGCCCTTTGTTGATGCAGGGGCTGGTAGTGGCGACAGACCTGCTGCTGCTGAGGAAACTGGCAGGGTCAGCTGCTGGGTGGCGTGGTCAGGTGTGTGAGGGGCTGGCAGGGCATGCATCATCACCAGTGACTGGCGGACCGTCGTGCCCTGCTTGGAGCAGCAACAGGACACAGGGCTGAAGGTGATGATTGGTGAAAGAGCAAAGCAGCTTGGCTGTAACTTGTAGTTGTTTTGTTGAACAGCATGGGGCCCAGTGCTGGGACACCGTCACAAGCTTTGTCAACATGTTGCCTGCATGCCTTGCTGAAACCCTCACTGTGTTATGCTGTACCCACCTTGCTCATGTAGCGCAGCTCTCGCCGCCGCCGCCAGCACTGAATCAGCACAGTCATGGTGCTGCCAATGAACATGCCTATGAACAGGGACAAAGCAACCCATCCTCCTGCACTGACGCCCCCCAGCTGCTCCGAGGGGCAGGCACACGCAGGGGACTGCAGGACGGCACAGGTGCAGCAGCGCAGAGCGCAGATGTCGGCACAGCTGTGCATAACTGACACTCTAACCAGACTCAACTTACCCCACATACTGCTTGGGAAAAGAATACATCACACATGATGACAGGAGCAGCAGTGCACAGCAGCATGATGGGGTGCACCTCTCCCTGCCTACCTGCTGCAGCTGCCTCATCTTGGGCCCAATACCTAGCTTACAGGAGATGCATACAGCAAACTGCTTGCTGTGCTGGAGTTCAGTCAGTTGCCAACAACGAGGCAGAACAGCATGCAAGCAGAACAGGTGAGCGTTGTCGGTTATAAGCAAGTCACGATACCGTGATTGTACTAACTGGAAACTAGGGTTGCAAAATGAAGTTGCTTTTGCCTCCTGACGGTCGAGACGTTTTGGGTGTCTGTTCAACGTTTTGACTCCCAAGGCCCGAAACAGCAGCAAAGGAGAGATGTTGTGGCGCACTCGTTTCGCTTTGCTGAAGTCAGAACACTCATTCTGGCCGAGAACGAGCATGTGAGAGAGGCACTGGCTTTACGTCCCTTGTTCCCGTTCCGAACGCAACCTGGCAGCTCTGGGCTCTGGGCCTGATCAACGTCATTCAAGTCATCTTAATGCTGATGCTTCCCAAGTCGGCATCTGTCCTCAACACACAGCAGCTTCACCCGAGGGTTGCCCCAGTGGGGCAAGGGGTTGCCGGCCAGCAGCTAGATGAAGAATTTTCTTCATGGAGGGTAAGGGATCGACATGCACTGTGCGGGCCCAGCTTGCCCCTCGCCGTTTTACGCCGGTCCCACCCACCCTGGTGCTACTGCTGCTGCTGCAGGCCAAACACCCCTGCATCCTGCAGCACTTTGATACCTTCCTGGAGAGAGTGAATGGCAAGCGGGTTGCAGTGTTTTTGGACTACGATGGTACGTTCAAGCAGGCTGGCTGGTGGTGGTGCAGTTGCACATGCAAACCGCCCGCGGTCAAGGCTGATCCGGCTCTGCTTGGCAATGCTGCCCGCAGGAACACTCACTCCCATCGTCAACAACCCTGACCAAGCCATCATGTCACCCCAGGTATGCAGAGGCCCCCCTCTAACAAAGCAAGGTGCCACTTTCCAGAAAATTAGGCAGGTGTTACAGGCAGCTTGGTACTCCACCCCCCTGTCATGTCTGCTGCAGTTGAGGTGCATGCAGCAGATCAGCATCCTTTATCCATCTTCCTCATATGTGCTCGTGCTGCTGCAGATGCGCGACACAGTCCGCCAAGTGGCGCATCTGTTCCCGACAGCCATCATCAGTGGCAGGGGCCGTGACAAGGTGGAGGCGTTTGTGCAGCTGCCAGAGCTGTTCTATGCAGGGAGCCATGGCATGGACATTGCAGGGCCTAGGGTGAGAACAGGCAGCTGGCTGCGTGGAGCAACAATGCAGCTGCAGTTGGGTTTGGGCAGCTGGAGGCAATCACACAGCACACGGTGCATAGCGTGGCACAGCACAGCATCCACAGCTGCAAGCAGTTTACGCTTGTGTCTCGCGCTTTTGACACATCAAATCAACAAACAGCAGCAACACAGTAAAAGATGCGTCCATATGACGTTCGCGGTGTAGGCAGCTGCCAAACGGGGTGCCACCCCGTGCTGGCAGGGGGCAACCAGGGTCCACAAACCCGCCATTTTCTTACAGCTTTGCTGCTCATTTCGCCCGTGCGCAGGGAGAGTACAGCATTGGCACGCCGCATAACTTCCAAGCAGCTGCAGAGTTCAGGCCTCTCATAGACCAGCTGTACCATGACCTGTGTGAAAGGTAAGGATGTGGGGCAAGGGGGTTTGGTGACAAAATCAAGCTATATTCTCATGGCGCAGCTTCTGGCGCAGCGTCTGCTGCTTCGTGGCGTTGCTAGGTCGGCATGTAGCAAAGATGGGCACCTGTCTTCTTTTGTACTCCTGTGTTGCATGTGTTCAGCCATTCTTCTCCCATGTTGCATGTGTTCAGCCAGGCCAGGGCACCTGTGTTACCACGCCAGCGCTCTTGTGACCTTGCTTCCTTGACGGCTGTGGGTGTGCGGCGGTTGCACACGCCGTGGCAGTACCATGCCCAGAAGGCACATGCGGCATGGCAGACGCGTGTGTATGTGAGCATTGTGCGGGCAAGCCTACTCACTCGATAAAAGAAAGTGTGGCGTGTGCTTCTGCAGGTTGCAGGACATCCCTGGAGCCAGCGTGGAGCACAACAACTTCTGTGTCAGCGCGCACTTCAGGAACTGTGCGACAGAGAACTGGCAGCGGGTGGTGCTGGCGGTCAATGACAGTGTGGCAGCACAGCCGACGCAGTTGCATGTGACGCGTGGCAGGAAGGTGCTGGAAGTGCGGCCGCAGGTGGGTGTCAAACACATGAGTGGCATCCAACAGGTACATGTCATGATGACCAGTCGTAATGATGACAGGCTAGTCTCAAAGGGCGTGTTGACCTGGCTGTCCTGCTTCACATGGGCCAAAGCTGTTGTCTGATGGGCTTATTTCTGCTGGGTCGTCACCCAGCTGCCTCTTGGCTTGCGTACGACGCCACAGACTCTGCACTACTTCCTCGGCCATGCACGGTCTTTGAACGTGGCTGGAAATGGCAGCAGCAAGTGCAGCAGGCTCAATGGGCCCAGCTGTCAGGGCATGTTTGCTTTCTTCTGTGGTCCTGCTCGTGCAGCTGCAGGCTCTCATCCCTGCCAGTTGGGCTTACATCAAAACGACCAGTAGCTAGACCAGACTACGAATTGTTTGCACAGCAACAAGGAGGAGGCAGCTGTCTTAGTGCTGTTGTTGGTGCTGGCATGTGCAGGTTGACTGGGACAAGGGCAGGGCGCTGCTGCACTTGCTGGAGGTACTGGGCCTGCAGGAGCAGGCTGATGTACTGCCCATCTACATTGGTGATGACAAAACGGACGAGGACGCCTTCAAAGCCCTGCAGGGGCCTAACAACGGCGTGGGCATCCTGGTCAGCACGAAAGTCAAACCCACAGCTGCTGCCTTCACTGTCCGGGACCCTGATGAGGTGGCTGCCTTCTTGAAGATGCTGGTGCAGTTTGGCACCAGCTGCGCAAACGGCTGGTGGAACCACCAGGATGCATGCAATGGGTGGGCCCCTGCCCACCTCCGGCACAGCATCAGTGCGCCTGCAGGGCTTGTCATGCTGGGCGGCCGCAGGGACAGCAGCTCGCAGCCAAGCACGCCACACTCGCAGGCGGCGGCAACGGCAACGCAGGTGCAGGCAGCGGTTGCGGCAGCTGTGATCCGCCCGGCAGCTGAAGCAGCAGCGCACCACAGGCTTAGCCTTGATGAGCCTGGCATGCAGGAAGCTGCTGTAGCATCAGCAGTGGACAGGCCAGATGCAGGCGGCTCAGCAGGGATGGGCATTCCAGCAGTGCCGCTGCTGGCGGCAGTGTCTTCATCTCCAGCAGCTTCTGGCAGCGCTGTGGCAGTGAAGTTACCGCCACTGCCGCCAGCTGCTGCTGCCGCTGCCGAGGTCCCCTCGAAATGATGACTACCTGCAACATGCAGCACCCTTGTTGCCTGCCGCATGTTGTGGCTAGGTAGTGGATGCTGGTTCAGAAGCTGGGCAGGTGCACGCTTGTTGCCTGCCGCATTGTGTGGTCTCGTGTCCACACTGTGGGCATCGTGCATGCCGTTGGTCTGTGCCCGCGTCATGGTGTACTGGCAACCCCAGTGAAGCTTATGGGCCACCGTTGTTAGATCATCCTCCTGCTGCCGGCGCAGCTCATTCCTTCTATACCTAGCCAACGCGGTGGGACGTGGGGTTGCAGCAGCAATGTGGGACTGTGAACCTCGACCCTTGTGCTGCTGTGTGTACATCGTATCTACTGTGTTGTGGGCAGAGGCCCGCCCTTCGGGTGCTGCAGTGCTTGTCTGCTGCCTGTGTATGTTGATGCCAGTGTGCTGTACCTACCTGAGGCTGGTTCAGAAGCTGGGCAGGAGCTGTTTTGTCCTGCTTGCTTCATCTGTACATAATCTACATCTTGCGCATGTCTCTGTGTCTGAAGGCTGTGTAAGTATTGTCCCGGAGGTGCGTGTAACGTGCGTTGGGAAGGTAATCACTGCACAATGTTCCGTGAGGATATGGCTCATCGAGCTGTTGCCTTTGTAAGTTTTTCTGGCAGGCTCTAGTCTTTGAGTGTCTTAGTTGTGAGCCGCATTGGTGGACTTCCAAGCTGCCGATGGCAAGTCCAGTTCACATGACACAGCATGCCCTGCCCTCGCTGCCGCTGCATCTGGTGGATCCCTGGATGTTCACTGCTGAGGGGTAATAAGGGGTAAGTAAAAGAAGATAATACTTTGCTACTACCCGTCCAGTGTCAAGGGGTGCTAGTGCACCTGTCACAAATATGCCAGTGTACCTGTCACAAACAGATCATACACATGCCCTATGAAGATGCGCAGACCGAGAAGGACGTAGTGGTGCTCATTGACATTGCATTTTTGGTTTGTGCAGCGTGCGTGTGGCTGATTGTCTCAGCAATACCAACCAAGTTCGCTTTCGGAGTATACATCATCAACTCAGGTCAGCAGGCCCCTGGAACACTACGCATCCGCCAGCGGAACAGCCGCATCCGTGTTATACCTTCATGCAGAAGGACGACGACTCTGTAACGCTACGGGTCAAGGTGTTTGGTGGCAATGAAGCAATCCTGCTGCTGTTGGTCAGTCCACAGGACACATTGGAGAGTGTGGCTAGGCAGGTGAGTCCTAGCTTTGGCTACATGCCAACAATCAGGACACCTTCCCAAACCTGCAGCCGGGGGCTATGAGCAGGTGCATGTACTGGGGAGACAGGCTCTGATCGCTGTTGCTGTTGCGCTCTGTGCAGGTTCGCAAGGCACAGGAGTGGGGCCCAGAGCAGCACATGAGGTTCATTGCAGCAGGACAAGAGCTCTTCATGGACGACAGCGTGTCCAAGGCAGTCGGCAGCGTCATTCACTGTATAGCCAGCCAATGCCCAGCTCAAAAGTTCCCGGCACCCAAGACAGGCAATGGCCATAAGGGCGCGCAGTCTCCTGCTGTTGACTGGGTACGTTGGACGCCTTGCCTTTTTGCAAGTAGCTGCAGCAGCAAGATGAATGCATGCATGGCTTCTCAATGCAGGCAGTGCTCACCCCTGCGTTTGCATCTCAGCGGTTGAATGGCCCGGCCGGGTCTGCATGCTGTGGTCTCAAGACTGTCTCATCTACAGCTGAGATTCGTGCTTGTTTTTTGACCTGCAGCTGGAGGTGGTTGAGCCAGGTGCTGTGCTGATGTGGATATTTGGTTCCATCCTGACCTTGCTGTGGCTTCTGTTTGTCTGCTACGGTGAGCACTTCACCTGCAACACCGGTGCTTGTTTGTTTTTGTTACATGGTGTTGCGACCAGCAAGGATGATTGACCAGCATGAGCTGTGGACAGACCCCAGGCACTCTCAACATCATGGGCCGAGCATGTCTATGTTGCTCAGAAGGTAGCAGTGGTGCACAGGTCTCGTGCTGCAAGCCGGCCGTTCCAAGGCGTGTCATGGACGCTTACCCGCCTGCCTGCCTGCTTGACTGACTTCCCGCTCCCTCCCTGCTGCCGCCCCTGTCGTGCATTTGACATGCAGCCCACATGTTTGACCGGACCAGCGTGATCATGCTGTGCATGATGACGATCGCCTTCCTTATCCCCTGTGTGCTGAGCTACGCACCAGCCCTGCGCCTGCTGCACTTCCCCGGCTTCATCAGTCCGGCACCGCGGCACATGAGCGGCTACGACGTCAACAGGGCGCAGTACAGTGTTCCAGAAGCACCAGCAGGAGGAGGCTGGGCAGCTTACAGCACTGGAGGCAGCTATGCAGGAGCAATCCCACCGCGACCTGCTGCCCGCGTCCGGCCTGGTACACATCCCCCCAGCTGACGCGGCAGAGGCTGCTGAGATGCAGAGGGTAACCAAGTAGCTGCGTACAACCACCGGTTGTTCGCATAAGGCAGCAGCATGGTGTGTGTTTGACGGTTACGTGGTGTGTGTGCGCGCGCTGTCTTGGAGACAATGTAGGGTGCCTTGTGGTTTGTCCTGGTGGTGCTGTTGATCCAGTGCTGCCTGTAGGTTTGCACATGACCGAGGGTGGGTCATGAAGCTGCATTGCTGGGGTGCATGTATCACAGCTGTTGTTTTTGTACAATGCAGCTTGCTGGGTGTTTGTCATCTTCCTTGAAAGCCAGGTTTTGGTAGTGGGCCATGCGCAGTCCCACTCTGGGCTGTAGTGGGGTCACAGAAAGTGTGTGGCAGTTACTGGCTAGTTCCTTGGGATACGTCGTGCAAGCATACCTCTCTGTGTATGTGTACTGTGTATCTGTGTGTAACACACGGAACGGTGTGTGTGCTGTGTTCTGACGTGCTCAGTGAGTCTGAGCAAGGATGTTGCTGCATGACAGTGCAACCACAGCTGCGGGTGTGGGCTTGTTGGTCAGGATGGTAGAAGTTTGTTGCTGGCAGCCAGCAGCACTGTACACTAGATCTTCGGGTGAGCTGTGTCTGGTTGGCATGGGGCAGGTCATCCTTGCATCGCATGACGCTTGACTCAAGCGATGTGACACGGGTTGGGTATTGCACTTGGGAGCCATCATCACACACCTACATGGCATTAGGCCAGATCGTATGGCTGCAGGCAACCCGCCCATACAGCCCAAGGCCTTAGTCAGAACCCCTTGTTGGCATGACCCAAGCTCATGCCCCTTACGGCACTTGCCTTGAGTTGACGTTGTTGTGCAGCCTTTTGCTGTGCGTGTAGTTGGTCGTGACTGGACCCCTGTTGGGGCTGTTGACTAGGTGCTTGCAGTAGCTTTTGGATGGAGATGGTGGGGAGGGTGTGGGCTCGGACAGGGTGCCGGCACAGTGGATTGACGCTTGGAAGGTGCTGGATATCGGCAGCTGGGTGTGGGCATGTATGAGACTGTCGGCCCTGGCAGTGTACGCACTTCATGTCCCAGAAAGTGTTGAGGATCACAGCGGTGGTGCGGCTGGGTGTTACAGGGCTGACTGCCTACCACAGGTGCTGTGTACTGCGTCTTTGCACATGGCGCCGCTGGTCTGCATGGGCTGCTTCCCTGTGCCGTCAGCGTGCGTGCCAGTCAAGCCTGCACTTGTTTGCTTATCGCAGGCGTGGCCCATCCCTGCACCATCCCCTTGTTTGTCAACGATAGCAATGCAACAACAGGACCATATTGTTGAGGTGCAAAAGGCAGTGTCCCCTGCTTCAGGTTGCCTACACACAGGGACCTCTGCATGCTGGGAAAGTTACAGAAGACACACCGTGTCATTGCTTCACGAACACAGCCCCCAAAGCACTGCCCTGCTGCTGCTGCAAGGCCAGTCTGACCTTCATGTCACAGTGAGCCAAGGGTTGGGGGGCCCCGAAGCTCGTCTAGCTTCAGCTGCACATGCATATGCATCACCAACCACTTCTTTTTGTTGACAGACACGGCAGCTTCAGCCTCTGCGATCTTACTATAAGGCCAGTCTGACATATCCCAGGCCGGCACCGCAAAACCCACAGGCTTGCAACTTGCAGAACACCCCATTACCGCTTAGCAGCTGGCCAAAGCAACTTCACTTCTCAGTCACAGTCTGCGCTATCCCCAGTTGCACAGGCCCTGCCCTTGCCGCTGGCTGTACCTGTGCCTCTTCCTCATGACGGGCTGTTAGCAAATCGGTTGACCCTTCAGCTCTTTCCCCCCTGTGAGCCTCGCTGTGTGCCTCCCTGTGTGGCCCGCTGTGTGCCACTCTGTGTTGCCTGCGAGCCTCTGCCGGCCAGGCTCTTAATGAGCATGGCAGGGGAGTCCACATGAGGGAAGACACTGAACTTCTCAGCACGGTACCCAGCCTGCGCAGCATAGCGTGACACAGCAGCGGCATGCGCAGAGGTTACCCTCTATGTGACGCTCCACTGCAGTGACAAGAACATCATCATGCACCGACATGTGACCAGATATTTTCGCTGGCAGGCAACACAGTGTAAAACAGTGGCTTTCCTGAAGTACTTGCAGGCTGCGATGCTGCCTTGGCAGCTGCCTCACATCCCTCCATGCAAGCCATGCATGGTGACATGCACATAGGGGACCATGACAGCATGCCACACATCCTGTCTCCCCCGCCACATGGTCTGCCATCTGCTGTTCACCACACCATGCAGCGCTCTTGGCAAGCAGAGCAGCTTGGGAAGTTGCCCCTCCTGCCAGCTAAAGTGGCTTGCTTGTGACAGGCTGTGCATGTCACCATACCACTTCTGCTCCAAACCTACTTTTTACTATCTGCAGGACTGCACACACAGGTAACCCACGCCCAACACCCACCTGCAGCGCACGGGCAGTGGCCTCTGCCCTGCCCACCAGGTGCTCCATCTTTGCCACCAGAGCAGTGAGCACCTCCACCTTGAGCTGCACACCCAGCAGGGAGTCCTGCTGCTCAGCACACACAGGGCCATCTGCACCACCAACCTCAGCGCCAGCACTGCCCTCTCCAGTGACCTCTGCTGCTGCAGGGTCTGCTGCTGCCCTCAGTTGCACTGCAGCTTCTGCAACCTCCATGTCTGCAACAGCAGGAGGCACGCCCACAGATGCTGCTTCATCGTTGATGTGCTCTGGTCGTCAGGTCTGTTGCATTGCGGAGTGCCTGAAGCGCTAGCAGCAGCTTCAGGTGATGCGGCAATGTACGCTGCAAACTGAGAGCACAGGCGACAGAAGATACATACATATGCACCAAAGCAAGGTGTGATAGCTATTTGTTACCTGTTGTGACACCAGCCTCAGCACTTGCGCTAGCTGCCTGTGTGCCGCTGCCGCTCAGCCCCTGCTGGGGAGAGGCACCAGCAGCTGCATCTGACCCCTGAGCGGCATCCGCAGCAGGCGCTGATGACATGGAGTTGTACTGCGCCAGCAGCTGCACCCAAGCCTCCTGCTCCTGCAGCAGCCTGTCCAATGCCACAACAGACAGCGAAGTGGGTTCTGTCAGCAGGGATGTGATGATGCATGTGCTGTTTGGCTCCACAGCAGCAGCTGCCTGTGGGCCCCATCTTCGGCATTGCATGGAGCTGCAAGCCGTCATGCTGCACCACCACACTGTGCAGGGCATACATGACCACAGCACGCCATTACTCACTAAACAACGAGCGAACAACATGTAAACAACATGACCCTGCAACCTGACAGCTCCTATTGCCCTGCTACCCTGAAGCAATCCTGATGAGAGTAAGCAGCAACTACATAACATGCCAAACAGCACACAACTTACTTCTTGTGCTTGTCGACCAACTTCTCCTTCAGCTCCTCCAGCTGGTGAGGCAGCACAGTCAAGGGAGGCACAGCCTGGCCTGCGCCTGCAGCCTCTCCCTGCTCCTGCAGCACATCCTGCCCGTCTGCGCCTGCGCCCTGACCTGCTGCCATGCCGCCGTCCTTGCGCTGCTGCAGCTGTTGTGCCAGCTGATGCCTGATGCTGTCTGCGGCCTGCTGTGCTGATGTGGGAGTGAAGCCAGGCAGCTTGTGCATCTCGGCTGCCAAGAAGGAGCTGACCAGGTGGCACAGCTCAGCAGGCAGCATGGTGAATGGGGTGGGCAATCGTGACTGCTGTGCTGGCTCCTCACTCGCTGGCTCCTCTGATGCCTCCACCATCTCCAGGTCTGCTGCAGCTGCCTCTGCCGCAGCTGCTGCGGCGGCGGCCTCCGCTGCTGTGGCTGCAGCTGCTTGCGCGGCTGCGGCGGCCTCTGCTGCCACTGCTGCAGCTTGCTGCGAGGCTGCTGAGGGATCTGCACCTGCTGCCGCCTGGGTGTGGCCTGCTGCCTCGTCTGCTGCGCCAGCTGTGCAGTCGTCTTCTGCTGCTGCTTGCTGCTCTACAGCTGCTGCATCGTCATCAACAGCAGGCCCCTGGTCTGCCCTGCCTGCATCAGCGGTGAGCAGCTGCTCGGCTGCTGGTGTGGAAGCAGGGCTTGGCTGCACTGCATCATCCAGCTGCAGGCTGGGTTTGACTGCTGCAGGGCTTTGATGGCTAGGAGCACTGGCGCCAGCACCCTTCCCAGCTGCTGCAGCCGTTGCTGCAGCATTGGCAGCTGCTGCACTGACCAGAGGTGTGGGGGGAGCTCGCCGCTTCCTGCGGAAGTGGAACCCGTCCACTTCTACGTACTCATGCCCTGCGCAGCAGGTGTGAGGACCGTGTGCAGGCAGACATCAGCTATGTGTGCTGCACGCCACGAGGCAGCACTTACTGACAGCCACGCTGTTTATCTCACTCCTGGGAGCCGAGGCAATGGCCCAACCTCAAAAGTATTGCTGCAACATAATCTGCTGAGGTCAAGGTGTCTTACTTGTTGTCTTGCGCTTGACCACCTCCTTGCATTGTTGTTGAGGAACCAGCTGCTGCACAATGCAGAGACAGCAGTTGTAGTCGGTGGTCCAACCAGAGCAGTCTGCTGCTGTGCCAAATGTGCATCGCAGCCCGTACCTGATGCATGCTGCCTTTTGGTGGCATGTTCTGCAGGTCCTCTGGCTGTTGCTGTTGGTTGTCTGCGTCCATCAGAACAGGTCCAGCCAAGCGACGAGCAAGGCTGTGCGGTGGCTTCTACTGCTATTTTATGCTTCTTTTAGGGACACCTTGTTCACAGGAGCAGCGTATCAGCGCTGGCAGGGCACCAATCCAGGACTGTATATTGGTTTCATTTGTTTGGGTGTGTCCGAGCCCCAAGTAGACTCTCAACGCGCATCAAATTGGTGTTGCTAACCCGGTTCTCGCTGCAGCATCCCCATGTGCGTGGTCAGTCAGTTTGAATCCGCAACGGCTGTCCGTTCAACTCCTTGTATGATTCCTCTTGGTAGGGCCCTGTTGGCTGTGTGTATATACGCAATGTGACATCCTGTGCAGAACTGTCGCTTCTAAGCGCTGCAATGGCTGTACAACAGGAACATGGCTGTGCTGGGGTTGCTGGGACGGGTGGTGCTGGGCCAACACCAGTGTTACCTAGCTCCTTGATGCAAGGTTTCAATTGTGCCAGCTAGCTATATTTATGGCCACAGACGAACAAGCTGTCACAATCAGCAGCACACACAGCCACTACGCCCAGCCAGTCAAGTTGACTGAGTCAACGGAGTGTCAGCGCACTCTGCCTGCAGGCGACATAAAGCTTGTATGCTGCTGCTTCTGCTGCTGCTACAGCTTGCCAGCTGTGAGTGCGCGTGGTCACTTCTTCCTCGCCACATAGGTCCTCTCACACAGAGTGTTGGCAAACAGCCACACGACTTTGCCAGGCTCCAGATCCTGCGGCACAAGAGGTTACAGGCATGCACACGTGGCAGGAGGGTCGAAAACATTGACAAGCACATCTCACTCGGCGCCATACACTTATGCAATTCTACCGCTAGCCAAAATTCAACCGGACCTTTCCAACGGCTCTCCTGACCAGGTGCTTTGACCCCCACCTCAGCTAGCTGATGACAGCACACCTGGGCGGCGCAACACAGGCTTGCACAACACAACACCGTAGGGGCAACTCCCCTTCCTGAAACCACAAGACTCACCGGCAGCATGGCCGCCATCTGTGTTGCAAAGTCGTCCGACTTTTGGCCCCGTCCATGGAACTTGAGCGTCACTACCAGCCAGCCCCCCGGCTTCAGCTTGCCCAGCACGGGGCCAAGGAACTGGTGCATGCAGGCCACATGGTCGTTGGCGTCACACACCAACAGGTCAACCTGCAGGGCACAGCACACCGGCGAGATATCATGAGCCAGTCTCACAAAGAGAGCTGCAACAGTTTGAAAGGGCGCAGACGATGAGCTGTGCTGTGGCATTGTTGCCACAGCACGCCGCTGTCCTGTCTGACCGCCCCACATACACTGTGCGATGCACCTGCGTTCTCATCAGCAACCACAAGACGCCAAACTAGAGCGCTAACTGCAGGCCATCCCACCTGCACTTGTCAGGCGCAGGCTTGCCGCATGCACATTGCAGCTGCTGATGCAACGTGCACTTTTGATGACTAACCCACCTGTCCTCCCTGCAGCAGCCGGTCCATCTCCTGCACGGCATCAGCTGCCCTAGCCTTGATGTGGTGCACACCAGGCCGCGCCAGCACATCTGGGTGCAGCTCTGCAGGGTCTACAGCAATCACACTGTAGCCACAGCTGTCCGCAAGGTAGCTGGTCCAGCCACCGGGACAGGCCCCCACATCAATGGCCCAGCGTGCCGGCTGCTGCACGGATGCCTGCTGAGACAGCTGCTCTGCATGCTCCTGCTGCTGTTGCTGGTTGTGGTGGTGCTGCGAGCTGCCAGGTGCTGTGGGAGAGGTGCTGCTGTGGTTGTCTGCTGCTTGGTGCGTCAAGCCCAGGACCTGTAGCGCTTCTGCGATTTTGTTGATGGCCTGTGCTGGTTGCAAGCGGCAGCAGTGGCAGCATGCGCGGGACAGCAGCAAAGCAGCATGCAAGAGGAGGCAGCATCTGTGTGAGCATGCAGGACGAGTGGCAAAAGTAGCAACATCACACAACACATCGGCAGAGGCAGCAAGAAGAGGCGCTGGCCACAGTGTAAAACACACTGCCTCAGACTCACTGTCTGTTGTGAGTCACGGTGTCAACATCGCAGTGTCAGCAGTCTGTTATTGGCAGTCAGCGCAGAGCAGGCCACTGCTGCTCCAGCCGAGCCGGCCAGCATCTACTTGACGGAGACACTTGCATGCACAAGCGCGCAGGACGAGTGCAGGTTGCAACCCCTCCCGTGCAGACCCCAGGCAAAGCACCCCATCACCAACAACAATCTTCACCCTTACCGTTGCGACGCTCTTGCTGAACCTTGCCGGCTGACTGGACGCGTGCCGCCACAGCTGCTGCCGGTCCATGTAGGACCACCGCCACTGCTCAGTACCAGGAACCTGCACTATGAACAGCACATGGCTGTAGGCTGCAGGCTGCATGGGGGCCTTGTAGCCAGCAGCAAACAGCTCATCCTGCAGGATACCAGCACACCAGCACAAAAGAATCTGAGCGATGACCAGAGACTGCAAGCTGTTGCAGCTGCGCGTCCTTGCACATGCGGACTCTGCCATGGCTTGACTGATGGCTACGTGCTGACACGGCCACAGCATCGACACAGCAGCATATCTACAGCTGCGTGGTGCCCGGAGGGCATGCTCCACCGGTGGCACACTCCTGTGGAGTGCATACACCTGTGTTTTTGTTCTCAGCTGCTGCTGTGCAAGCTTGTTGGTGTTGTTGCATGGCACTCACACCCAGCTGCAGCTCTTGGGCCCTAGGGTAGACGTCTAGCCGCACTGCTGTCAGTCCCTCAGGTAGGGCTGCTGCTATGATGGCCTTGAACAGCGCCTGCCTGCAGCACCATGCATAAACAGCACAGCAGCATGCACAGCACACCCCATGAGCAGCCACAGCACATGGCATGCATCATTGTCCATGATTAGGCGTCTGCAGTCGTTCAAGGAGGGCATCAAGCAGTGCAGAGGTCACTGGCATTCATGCAGTCCAGTGTGTGCATCAGTGTGCTGGGTGCTGCCACTAAGCAAACACAGGGACAGGAGACAGGCTGGTAACTTGAGCCTGCATCCTACATCTTTCATCCTACATCGCGGCACCGTTACCAAGTAAGTGAAAGAGTCAAGGGCAAAGGCAAGCGAACAGCTCACCTGTCTAGCTCTGCAGGAATCGATTGCTGCAGCCAGTACACCCGGCAGCATGGCCTCTCTATGAAGCTCCCCTTGAACCAGGTGTTGAACTGCTGTGGCGACAGCTGCATGTTGCTGAACAGCACTAGGCATGGCCCTTTCGTGTGACTGCTGGGTGGGCCTAGCTCCTCTGCCGAATCAGCAAAGGGCCCAGACGGGAACACCGGGAACTCATCCCTCTGCTGGAAGTACTTGACTAACCGGTGGCTGTGGCTTTGCGTGGTGGTCTGCACTATTAGGTCCATCTGTGGCTGTCTAGGGGCGGTTTTCAAGCACTGAAGTGGTCCAGCACCAACCACCCGTATGCTTGCTGCCGCTGCTGCTGCTGACTGCTGGTCCAAGTGCTGCTCACAGCTGCTGTTGCTGCTTCCCTGAACTGATTATCACAGTCGTAACGTCATGAAATCAGCTTTCTAAAGCTTTTATCGCCCGTACAGAGCCCCGTTCTTTCTAGCAGCTGCAGCTTGATCAAGAAACTGAAGTGGCAACCACAATGACGTGCGTGGATTGTACAGGCACGTTCAAAGCCGCTTATAGTACAGATAAGCAATGCAACGGGCGCCTCTGAGGTAACACCTATGAATCTGCACCTGTCGGCTTACTAATCCTGTACTGTACTGTGTACATGAGGTATGCTGTTATTGCAAGCCGACCAGAGGTAATTTAGGAGGCCTCATGTACTCACAGGTGCAGGTATGCCAGTTGGTTGCCAGCCTGTCAGGCTGGCCAGCTTGCTGCAAGCTTGGTGTGGGCACGCCCAGCTGACCAGTCCGATTACAGTCGGCTGCATGTAGGCACTCAACACAGAACAGTTCAATTATTACTCCTTCCTCTTTGCACATGCTTTTGTCACCAGTGACTGGAGGCTCAGGGACGTGCACAGGTGTCAT
Source organism: Desmodesmus armatus (assembly GCA_007449985.2). NCBI lineage: Eukaryota > Viridiplantae > Chlorophyta > Chlorophyceae > Sphaeropleales > Scenedesmaceae > Desmodesmus > Desmodesmus armatus. Next base: position 269,384 of record VIIQ02000659.1, read on the forward strand.
ACCTACCGGTCCTGTCGCGGTACAATACAAAGGCCGTGCCTGGGCTGTACAAGGTTGCATGATGCAGTGCGGCATCCTCCCTCCCAGATGGCACACATTCGTCAGTGTGCTGCTGTTACTGCATTCAATGCGCTCCCCACCAGACTCTGGTAATTCGTATTAGCTCAAACGGCAGCACACCTGGCAACTTTCCTCCTGCCACAAATGCGTGTCATGCTGCTGTGTACCACTGGATGGGATGCAATATGACACACACCCATGTGTGCAGACACGTTGCTCCCACTTGCACGTGCGCACAACTTAAATGGGAAATGTGCAGCCACCAGGAGGCGGGGCTACATTTCAGGTGGTGCAAGATGCAGGTGGTGACTGCAGCAATACATAAGGGCCCGAAAAAGCTGTGCAGCCAGCTATTAGGCGAGGAAAGGGGCTGCTTTCCGCGTGCATCAATCTGCATGAAAACCCCTTCAGGAACACAACCCCTTTAGGAACACAACCCCTCTAGTATGAACCACCGCCAGTGGGCAACAGCGTAGACGCACACTGCATAGCTCTTTTCCAGAACTGCAGCCTGTGCTGTGGATGCCTTGCCTACTAACATCAGCACAGCTGCTGTGCAGGCCCACACATGCTTCGCATGCCACCTCACCATTACATGCATAAACACGACATCAACATCAGATACCGCCACCTGCCAAACAAAACCCACAAGGTGGCAGCCATAACATATGAGGCTGCACATCATACCACCTAGATCGAGATTAGTTCACAAAATTGTACAGGACAACTTGAAGTGCTGCTAACAATGGGGCATAGTAGTAGACGGCAACAAAACCTGACAGAATGGTGCGTGATGAGGGCAGACCAACGTGTCTCTGGGTGTGACTGTATGCAGGTTGAGGGGGTCGATGCTGACAGTACTACTGCCCCTAGTAGGGGCAGATGTCGGCATGTGTGCCTCAGTGAGAAGCGTCACACTTCCACAACTGCCAAGGCTTGCCAGTGGGTGCACTTCTCCCGTAGGACGACTGATAATCACATGTGTGTGTGTCGTGCTGTTCTCACCTCTCCAAACAAAACCTTGGGCAGCAAGCACCGACACTGCCGCCATCAGGCCCACATGCATCTCCATTGCGTCAAACCTCATGTAGCATTCGTTGGCTGGGTGCCAGCAGACGAACCCCTCTCCTGAAGGCAGCAAGGTCGCAAAAAAGCCCGGTGCGCGCAAGACCGTCTGTGCACTGGCCAGGGCCAGTCTTGTCCAGGGCTGCTGGCCAGGGCAGGAGAAGCTTGAGCCTCAGCGCTGTGACCTCCCGTCCCCTGCCGCTGCTGGTGCAGGGGCCGCAGGCTCTTTTGCTTCCGGGATCGGGATGTGCGGATCCGGGTCTCCGGGATCCCTGAGTTGCAATGACTGGCCCAGTGCAACTACAGTGCTGGCAGCTTTGGGGGCAGGGGCGGTAGTCACAGGTTGGCGCAGCCCTTGAGGGGGTTTTGCGGCTGTTGGAGCAAGCGGGGTGCTGCTGCCTGCGGGACCCTTTGCAGCCGAAACTGCCGCAACAGGTTGTTGAGGGGCAGGGACAGGTCCTCCGTTGATTGCCGGTGACCCAGGCGTAGCGTGCTGTTGCTGCAGCCAGCGGCGCACGGGTGCTGCTCCAGGCAAGCTCTCTGTACGCTGCTGGGCAGGTAGCCTGATTGAATCCCTTGGCCCCTGCACCAGTCAGCACACAAGTACATGTCTCCACCGCATGGTTACAAGTTCAAGTTGCTATGTAGCAATTGTATACTGCTAGGAGGGTGTGTCGGACACCTCCTAAGTAGAAAGCATGTCGTGAGGGTCCTCAATCGCATGTGACAGGTACAATAGCAACCAGTACAGTGTAGGCTACCACATGTATGTTTGGTTCAATCCCGCTGGAAACCTGCAGCAACCTCGTAAAAGGCAGACCAAGCGCTGGCATATGCCAATGAAGCTCTGTCTCAAGCAAGGCTGAAATGGATGGGACTGAGAGTGACGGCTTGTCTACAAGAAATTGTGCAATCATCTCACCTGCGCAGCTGTCACCAGGTAAGGCCCAAGTCTATTCCTGGCGGTTGCCAAGGCCGTGTGGACACTCAATGGGCGAATCCCGTCATGGCACGCGCCTGCTTGTGGGTGCGCATGCATACATGCAACACGACCGCTGACAGGCACCCCAGGCAACAGACAGCAGCCTGCATGAGCAGCATGTTCGGTGGAGGTTGAATCGGAAGTTTTGTCCTGACAGTCTTTGCAAAGCCGTCAACCAGGGCAACAACTTACACATCAGCAGCAGAAGCTGTGACCTGTGCCTTTGCCCCATCATCTGGCTATGGTTACCAGCTACGCTGATGGGTCAAACCTTGTCTCCTTACACAGTCGACACTAGTTGCTGTCACAAGGAAGCAATTGAGGGTCCTCCTTGACAAATCGAAACCGAACAGAGTACAACGTGTCAAACGTGTTTAGCCCGCAGATAATATTCCAGTTGTACCATTAAACAACGAGGTTGGCAAGGTCATGAAGCTGTCGGATCAACACAGCCCCAGCAAAAATAACGTTGGATCGGCACCGTCGGGTGGTCGGGTGTTTGGGAGTACGTGAAGCTGCGTCATTGCGGTGTTGATCACAAGTAGACCTCCACGTTCTAAATCATCTACCTGGCTACCCAACGTTGCTGTATCGTGAGCTCTGCACAGTGGTCCGTCAAAGGCCAAGTGCGCAAGCAACAAGTCAGCTTTTCAAAGCTGTCGTATTGTCCTTTCATAGTCATTTGGAGCCTGCGCTTGAAGATCTCTCCAACCTTCTCAAACCCGTGGACGGACTCCCAGCTCTGTGACACCAGAAGGGGTAAGTAGGGACCCCATTTGCCAGCGAACGCATGTGCAAGATGAAAATGACTTTGTAATAGGTCCGTTTGCTGGACTGGAGAGCTCAGCAACATCTGTTCAACATGATATCGGCGCATGTCGGTGTTGAATCACGACCCTGACCAGGAGGTTTGTGTATCGTGTGCGATGCCGGGCAGGCAGATCGTCCCGCAGTGAAGCCATACCATCGTCTTCTTTCGCTTTGCTGGACTCGCGCCTTCTTCACAGCTCATGAGCAGGTGAGCAGGCACTGCCTGCCAGGCAGTGAAGGCTGGGAGGTGCATCTTGTTCAGAAGCCAATATGCAGGGAAAACGACCATTTGAAATGCCTTAGGTATTGTTTGGTGCTTATGTATAGATTACGGGGCTGGAGTCAGCTTCAGGCACCCTCTTGCGGCAGTGCTGACATCAGCAATGGGCAACACCTGACCTGAGAGACTGGGGTACGTTAGTAGGCCCTCTGGGCACCTTCATAAGCCCCTGGCTTGCTGGCTAGCGCCGAGGTATTGGGACTCTGTTCCCAGTAACTGTACTGTACTGCTGTACTGTACTGCAACAGTGCATGCCCACCATACAGGACTGAGTGTGCCATGGGGGGAGTGCGCCAGCTGCAATTCTTCAGCAGCACGCAGTGATGCAGCTGAAACACTCACTTTCAGCTGCCTCTGCTGGTGATGTTTGTTGCAGGTCCAGCATGACTCCCCCAGCTGCCACCTCGACAGCCCTGCTGCTGATCTGCATGCTGCTGGCCGCCACAGCGCAAGAAAACTCCGCACAAGCAGCAGCGCTAGCATCGGTCCCAGAAGCCTCCGACACTACGGCAACTGACTCCACAGCATCGGGCGGCACCAAGGGTGCGGTTTGGAAAGCGCCAGATACCTCTACTACAGCTCCTCCACCAACAGGATCAACAAAAACACCAGCACCTGGGTCTTCTAGCGGGTCTGGCGGTGCTGCAGTTGGATCAGGTGGGACGACTGGGGCAGGCACAGTGCCGACAGACTCTACTGCGTCAGAGACCCACGGGCACGGCTACTCGAACAAGTATCACAACTGGTACACAGGTGGCCAGAAGTACTACAACACCAACTACAACAAGAACAACGACTGCGGTGGCTGCAATAACGACTGCAACCACGACAACTGCAACTGCCAGTGCCCCACCAACTGCCCGTGCCCTCAGTGCAATTGCGAGTGCAAAAACTGCCAGTGCACTGGGTGTCAGTGCACAGGCTGCCAGTGCACTGGGTGTGAGTGTCCTCCAAACTGTCCGTGCACAGACAACTTGCAGTGGGATGAAAAAATATCTCCTCACACGTATACGCCAAACTCGCGCTTTGACGACATTGGGGATTGCCCTCCAGGCACCAATGTTGTCAACTGCTTCTGTTCCTCTGGTGACGTTGATGATCCTGTCTCCGTCATTGTTGCTGGCACATACCTTGACCCTTCACCTTCTACTGCTCAGGCAACAAGATGCCGTTGCCGTTTCATCAACCTGTCATCAGTCAGAACCCTGACAGTCAACACGCTTGTCCAGTTTGCCTGCCGATGAGTTGCCAGCTCCTGTGGAGGGCGTGGCAGGTTTCACCCGCGTTGGCTGCATCGTTTGTGTGTCAGCAGGGAGGGTACATGCGTGCATGTGATGTGTGTGTAAGACGCACGGGTTGAGTTGAGTTGATGCAGCCAACTGTTTGCGCGTATGTGCGTGTGTGTGGTGGTGGTGGGGGGGGGGGGGGGGGGGGGCGGGGGGGGGGGGGGGGGGCTAGAAGTGCACGCATCGTGATAGTGGCCAAGCATGGAGTTGTGGGTGCACACTTGCAAGCAGGGCCCACCTTGTGGCCACATGTGCTGGCTGCCTGAAGGCTGGGTAAAATTTCAGCAGCAGCATTATAATGTTATGGTTGCCACTGCCGGCTGTAGTGGGCTTCAGGCTGACAGCGTTGCTATAGTGGTGGGCGTTGGATGTTTTGGAGTTTGTTGGATACCGCATCCTTTTGTGGTCACCTGGCAGGCGCGATTTTGACCTGCTGCCAACATATCCTGTGTGCCTTTGCCTGTCAGCGCCGGTGCTTTGTAGTGGTCGGCGTGTTGAGCCTATCTGCATCTGGCTGATGGTTGTCTGAGCTGTGCCAGCAGAGGGGCTACAGTGTGCAGTCTTACAGACTCAGAAGGTGTGCTGCTGCTGCTGCTGCTGTGCCAGCGGAGGGGATACAGTGTGCAGTATTACAGACTCAAAAGGCTTGTGCTCTTGCTGCTGCTGGCTGGTGCAGCCCTTCTTGGTTGCTTCTCAGCAGCAGGTTCTTTGCCGGGTTCACTGTGTTGCCACAGAGTGGGTTACTGCAGCGCCACATAGAGGTGTTGCCAGGTCCTGCAAGACAGTTGGAGTGACTGATTGTGTGGCGGCAGCAACCTTCCTCTGGTTTGCTGGCCCCAATGCATGTGTTGCAGAGCTTTGTGTTTGCTGGGAGCTCTGCAGCGGCGGCCCGGTGTTAGGGAGGCTACTGCAGGGAGTGTACTGCGTGGCGCACAGTAGCTGGGCCTTCAGTTGTGGTGACGGCAGGGCGGGGTGCAGTGTGCAATCATGTCTGGCGTGCTGCGCAGTGTGAATGTGGGATGTGCCCATGTCTTGTGCAGTGTGGCGGAAAGCAGCACAGTCTCTAGTTGTCGTTTAACAGGGTGTTCGAGCTGCCCAGTTCCTAGTGTTTTGGAGGGGCTGGCTTGAGTGACTGATCAAGAGCTGTCGTACGCGCAGTGGCGCACGCAGTGTGGTTTGGCATGGGGCATGTGCCGCCGCATTGGCGGGGCTGTCAGGCATCAAGGGGTTACGCGCTGAACATAACACTGAGCCGTTGGCTGGCCCCCCATGCGGCATCAGCTGCCTCTGGCCAGATGCTGTTGCTGTGGGGCATTTGAGGCCGCCTCAGTGTTTGAAACACTGTTGTCATCCGCCTTGCATGGTGCAACTCTGTGCATGCCAACTCACAGCTGCACAGGCTGCGTATACGTGGCCATGGATTATGTGGCGTACCGTGTGTCAATGCGTCACCAGCATCCCTCAACAACAAGGGACAGTGGCTGTCTTGTCAGGCTCTGCAGGTTGGCTCTGAGCCAAAGTGATTCAAAGTGTCGACTTGTGTTGTGCGATATCATTTTGTGCACTTGTTGAATATGCACACTTGTTGTAGCATGGTGAGGTCCCGGCAAATGCGCTGTGCTGTGCTGTGCTGTGTCACTGGCGTGCCTGGAAACGCATGTGTGGCACAGGTTGTAAACTGGGCATTGCGGTTGTGTTGTCACTGTTTTGTTGAGGAACAATATTATGGTTGTGCTGAACAAGGGAGCTACCTGCACCAGGATTTCATTTGGGGGTGCATGGGCTACAATCAGGTGTTACACAGGTGTTGAGTGCTGGTTGGTTTGTGCAGCAAGGTGCCATGCACCCTGTATCACACCACTGATGTTCAAGCCTGAAGGTGCAGCCACTGTGTCGCTGTGACAGTGTGCCTGCCAGACAGTCACGGAGTGTGTCAGCACCTTGAGGAGGTATGCCTGTACATGTGCAATGTGTAAGAACAGCCCGTGTGTGGCTGCCTTAGTGGGCGATGCAAAATGGGCACAGTGAACTCATGTACTTCTGGACTTAGGAGCCACAGTGGCGGTGCATGCATATGTGAGTGTGCTATGCACTCTCTTCATGAGTGTTGATCAACAGGGTAAGGCACTCTGTCGCAGCGCCTGTGTGGGGCAACAACGGATGGTGTTCAGTCAGTGTGGCCGTGCTGCATTGTGGAGGAATTGTGCAGGCGCTTGGTGTTGACGCATGAAGAAGGGTGGCGACCTTGTGATGGTTGGAGTCTGAGCTGGGCTACTTGTGGTATTTGCGGTGATGGTGATGGTGTGGTGGCGGCGTAGCATTTCATGGTGCACCACACGTGTGCATTGATTGATTGGCGCGCATGACCAAGTCAGGAATTGAGTGCAGTGTCCGGTTTTCGACGTGTGCCTGTTGTTGGGACTGTGGTGTGCAGGCTAGCTTGGGTTGGCGTGCCTGTGCACACTGACTGTCAGCATGATTTTGTGCGTTAGTACGCCCAGGACTTGAGACGGGCTTGGTGCCATGCAAAGGCTTTGCGCTGTGGTGTGGTGTTTGGATTCCAACAGAACTGTACAGATCACATGTGAGATTCACGTGTTTCTTTGCCAAAACGGAGGTGGTCGTCCCAAGCGTAGCACCATGTTTACGTGGTGTACCTTACACCATGTGACATGGCATTCCTGTTGGGTGGTGGAGTGGAAGGGAAGGGAAGGGTGGTGGAAATTTTGGTTGGAGGAAGGGAGGCATTACAGTGTGAGGCAGATGTTGCCAACTGTCCTGTTGCCATGTTGGTTGATGTTGTTGTTGTTGCTTGCCTGCCTTACCACCGAGCGTGCAAGCTAGGTACCACTGGTGCCAGCACAGTGGTGCTGCTGGTGTTTTTACTGGAGCTTCAGTCTAGGCTGAGCAACCACAGCCGCTGCCAGCCACTACGGCAGTGTGGGGCACACCACGCGAGTGATTCGATCCACCAGCCTGATCTAAGGGTACCTGTGTCAAAGGCATGACTTTTCATGCACCCTGCTCTGGTGTCTGCCACTTGGCCAACCGAGCTGGAGTTGTGCCTTTGCCTGACTGGCTCAATGCATGCAGGTTGTTTCAGCCTTGAATGGTTTTTTTGGTGTTGACCTATCTGTAGTACATGCCAGGGTTTGGTTATGACGTCTGCAGGTGTCATGTATCAGTCTTGGCCCCCCAGCAGTTACAGGGTGGCTTGCTGTCAGTAGCCTACTGATCCAGCGACTGGATCAGAAACCAGAGCGGCCTGGTGGTGCAGCCCGCTCAGTGACTTGCTGAGGTCAGACCTGCTGCCCAGGATGCCTTGCAGGTTGGTTTGCAGTACTAAGTAACATGCAGCAGGATGCCTGACTGCAGCAGCCTTCAAGGGGTGCTGCTTGAGCTTCAGGGAGGCTGCCTAAAGCCCCCCGACAGTGTTCTGATGTGCATGATGTGGCGTCCACGGTTTGAGTGCTGATGATGAACCATGTTTGAAGGCCATGAACACTGGCCCGATAATCACCCAGCAGGGTTTGGTTGTCTGAAGCCTTGTGTCTCACAACCAGAGACGCCCCTCTGCAAAATGGGTTGACAGATGGACGTAACACACGCATGAAGCGCAGTTTCACTAAGTTTCAATAAGATGTTCGCACGTTTCTCGAGAACACTGGCGGAACACAACAGCACACAGATTTGGCGCGGAAACCTCCCGCCCACTCACCGCCAGGAATGAGGCCCAGGGCCTCAGTACCAATGACACACATACGTGATACGACGGACTCTAAGCTGAGCTAGTTCGCCATGTGGTTGCACCGGCTTGTTGCAGTACTACTGCTGCTGTTGGGAAGCTGGCAGAGTGAGTGCAAGAGAGCTGGTGGGAGGTGTTCGTGCATCTCAAGAAATACAATTATTTCATGAAATCATGCCCATCTGAAAAAGGTGCATTGAGCCACCTGGTAAGTATGATTCGTGCACTGCAGGCCTGGCAGCACTGGAGCCCATAGGTGCTGCAGGAGCGTGCAGTGAAGGGCATGTCTACCGCATCACCTGTTTCACAGACAGTGCAGGATACACTGTCGATGTGCAATACAGCAGCACCGTGCGCAACACCCCAGTCTCCCTCTGCAAAGCTCAAGACTGGCAGTTGCAGGCTGCACAGCCGGAGACTTTTGAGCTGAGTGCTACTGACAACTTTGTCAGCTTCAGGGCTTGCTCCAGCACAGCAGGAGGCCTGCGGGGGCTTGCATTCGTGACATCACTGGGTACAGAGCTGACCTGCGGCTCTGTGGGGGGCAGCAGCTGCAGGAGCTTCAGCAGCCGCAGCACCTATCCTCTCAGGGGCATGCAGGCAGCCTGCCAGACGCAGAGCACTGGGCGAGTGAGGGGAGATGCAGCGCAGGCCGTGGCCACACGGGTGTCCAGCATAACAGCAGCCTGCTGGACACCCAGGCGCCAGCCATACTCCTCAGGTGGGAGGTGGGCAGGCACATGGACTGCAGCCAGGAGCAACCACGCCTCTTGGTTGTTGGCAGCAGCAGCTGTAATCTGCACAACAGGCACACCTCTATGCCCCCTCGCAAGGACTGCAACAGCAGCTGCTTTCTTGTTGCTGCTGTCACCGCACCTGCAAGACCGCAGCTGTTGTAAGCAAGCTTGCATCTCACACAACAGCCCATGGCAGATGTGTCTGGCAGTCTTTGCACCTGACACTGGCGCAACGCCCACTGTGATACAGTCAGGGGTGGACATTGCAACGCTGCAATTGTCACACGTGTTGTATCAGCATGGTACTGAGAATGTGTTCTGTACCCCCATGCCTTGTGCTGCAGAGTGTCTGCCGGGTTGGGGTGTACGTGGTGGTGGTCTGCCGTGTTAGCTGTGCCCAGTGAGCCAGTTCTCCCCAGGAGGCAGCAGCCCCTGCAAGCCCTGCCCAGCTGGAACTACAACGCTCGCAGCAGGACAGAGCAAGTGCGGTGAGCACATTGCGCAGCACACACACGCCGTGTGTCAGCATGCACTGTTCATTCAGCAGCTCAAGCAGACACGCATGCTCGTTTGTCACATGCAGCTGACCAACAACAGCAGATGGTTGCAGCGCATTCACATGCACTGCCTGTGTACACACTCAGTGCGTTTGTCGTCACTGCTGTGCTGCAGGTTGCTTCCCGGGTCAGGGTGTGTACGACCCTGCGAGGCAGGACCCGCAGGTGTGTGAGGAGTGCCCGGGAGGCACCTACTCCCAGGGGGGTGCCCTGGCGCCCTGCCAGCCCTGCTCAGCAAACGCCTTTGACTACCTCACCAGCGCACCAGGGTCAAGGAGCATCGCAGACTGCATGTGCGCAGCAGGTGGGCCGTGAAGGGGCGTGGGAATAATGTGGGGATGGTGAACTTTGAAGAAAGTGTGACCGTGTTTTGGAATATCTGCAGCATGTGCCAATCTGGACAGGCTACAGTGCCACAGCACAGCATGGCAGGGATGTGCTTTGCCAAAAGTTTGGTGTGCAGCAGTCTTGTGCCTGGCTCACTCAACTCAGTTGTGTAGTGCACATGCATTGCATGAAAAGCAGCTAAAAACGACATATTGCATGGCGGTATGGTGTGGACTCTGGGCCTGGCACATCTGCCTGCAGGTTACGGCATTACGCCAGAAGCCCCCACCACATGCAGCACATGCAAAGATGGGTACTTCAGTGAAGGACCGCTGCCACCTGCCCAGCCCGCAACTGGTGCAACAGACACAGATGCAACATGGCACATAGCCGCAGCACCACCGGCAGCGCCTGTGCCAGCAGAGACAACACTAAGGCCAGCATGGCCCAGCCCGTGGCTGCCTCAGACACCCGCGAACCACAAACAGCTTAGTGACCCTGTAGCTATTGAACACACAGCAGAACAACATGCCATGCCACAGAGTGGGACAAGCCATGATGGCGCTGAGCTGAGCGTTTGGACAACCGCTGGGCAATCGCAGCAGCGCTCACTGAAGCTGCTGGATTTAGTGTACAGCACTCCTACGTACAGCCCTTGCACCTTTTGCGGCCCTGGGTGCAGCACAGGACGGCTTGGAGCTTCATCCCCGCAAGACTGCAGTAAGTGATGCTGTTGCTGTTACTAAATCACTGTTACCGTGACAGTAGTACGACAGTGAATGGGGTTCAGGACACGCTGGGACACACCTAGTACTCAGTACGGTACAGCCAAGGTCACTAGTACTACACTATGTTCCTGTCATGTAGTGAGGGTTCTGCACAACTAAATTCATGTCTTTCACACACTGAAACTTGCCCTGAGCTTCGTGCGTTGCCATGCTGCATAATTTCTGTGCAGTGTGTGTTGATATTCCAGAGGTTTTTCCTCTGCCTACCCCACCATCATCACCATCCCCAACTCCATCGCCATCACCCGGCGTGTCGCCTTCACCCAGCCCTGCCATGCCTTCTCCCTCACCATCCCCTGGGCCATCCCCGCCCCCGCCATCCCCTAACCCAGACACACCCCAGTGTGTCACCTGTGACACCAACCTGCTGCAGCAGTTGATGAGGAATTTCTGCCAAGCCACGTCAAGCACCACAGCTTTTCCAACCATCTCATCACAGGGACCATGCACCGTACACAGTGTGGCATCGCAGGCAGGCAGCTGGAGTCCACAGGGAGTGGTGTCTGTCCCAAACATATTTCAAGAGGGCTCATTTGGCATGGTTGACTGCTCTCTGGTGCGGCAGCTGCCGGGGGATGCCTCTCTCATGTTTTTGGGCCTTGCCCCGTCAAACCTGTGCACAATGCCGTCCAGCTACAACTTCGTCATTCCTGATTTGTCCAGTAGTAGGGTCCGTATGTGAGCCTGCCAGGTGGTTGGCACCTGCCAGGCCCCACAGCGCCCATCAGTTGCTTCCTACCACAGGCCGCTCAGGCATATCAAGGCCGCTATCCAAGCCATGAGTGATATGTGGTGCATCATCTGCTCAGTGCAGCACTGGCTGATACGTGATTCATCAACTGCTCTGTGCGCAGCTGGTTGAGAGGGGGTGCATGTCCAGCATGCTAACCTTTCCCACCCCCACTGCTAGTGTGTCCCAGGGGTACAGGTTGATATTGGTGTCCTCTGACAAGCCTTGTCAAGGCTTGCCTCTGGCAATGTTCACTGGCTAAGTGTGAAGTCAGGTAGAAATGCTGACCATGGTTGGCATCAGGCAGGCAGCACACCGGGTGTAGTATATGGTTCAGCTTTGATTTGTGCTGGCAGGCAGCACACCATGACTGAGTGTGGCAGCAGCTGTGCTGGTCGCATCGGAAATTTGTACCCCACTGAATCGGTCGACTAGAGCGATTTTTTCAGTCGTGGCTGATTCAGTACATGGCATAACGCGTGCTGAAACAGTCGACTGTTGACAGCTCGTGCTAAAACAGCCGACTGTTGACAGCGCGCGCTGTTCAGTCGACTGTGAAGCCGACTGACAAGCCGACTGGGAAGATGACAAACGAATTGTCGCTGTTTGTTCGTGACTGTGCCGATTTTCATACAAAGCTGACTGCCAAGGCCCCCTTACTTGCCACCATGCCACCACCCCAATCATTACATGTACCATCTCACAAACCCAACATGCTGTACACCAGCACGTGGCACAACTGTCTCCAAGCAACACCATATGGCATGTTGGCACCCTTCACAATGTGCATCCCATGACAGCCACAAACTGCACTGAGCAACTGCAATTGCAGTAGAAGGCTGCACACCACTTGCAACCAACACACCCCACACGCCTCACCACACAACAGCCATCATCACACACAGCAGGGCAGGAGCGCATTCTGGCTCAGGGCAGCAGCGCATTCTGGCTCAATGCAGAGAGGGCCAGATTGCTCAGCGGCAACCGCCTCCACATGCGGCCGCTTGATCAGTGCGCCCTGTGCAGCCCACTTGAATGAGGGATACAGTGCGCCAGCCTCGCTCATAGCTGCACTCTCCTTCGAGTCAACAGCAAGCAGCACATTGAGCAGTTGGTCACCAAATAGGCATGCAAGGGGCCTGCAGAGCGGCAGGATCTCTAAGCTGTCAGTAACTGTCACTGTGCAGGCTGGTGCCAAGGTACAGAACTGCGTGCATTGCCGTTTGACAAAGAAAGCAGCCAATCAGTGCCTTGTTTTGGAGCCTTGCTCCCTTTGCACAACAGCAGTGCAACCAGAATGCTTGCCAATGCAACAACCATGTGTGTTTGATTTTGAGCTGCTGCCTGCTCATGCATACCTTCCATACAGCCAGAGTCATCTGCATGCTCCGCTTTCTCAGCTGGTGGAGGTCACTCTGATCCTGGATATTGGGTTACACCATGGTGCGCTGGACCTGCAAGGAAGTAGCCACAAGGGTTGTGTTACAGTCAGCTCATGGGCGGGAGACCGTGCAGCATGTGGACATGCAACACGTGTTGCAGACTGTGGCATGTGCGCAGCAAGGCTGCTACAATGCTACGGTGTGCGGCCCGCTGCAAACATTGCTGCATATGCACACAAAACACACTGACGCACATTCAGGCGTGACAACATGGAGGCACAGCCAGGTGCAGCAGGATTGTCTTCAAGTGGATGACAGCTGTTGAAAGTAGCAACCAAGGTTATGATCACAACGCAACCTAGCAGGGTGCTGCATCGCTGTCACACACTGCAGACAAGATATGCAGAGCTGCACACTTACGGTTGTTCTGCGACTGGCATCAGCAGAGGCGTTCTCAAACCTCGTCAAGTGCCACCACCACCTTCGCTTGCAGTTGACGCCAACTGCCCCTATCATGCTGGCCTGAGCTGCTGCGCTGCCGGCACCTGCTTGTGCTTGGTAGTTGCAGGCATTGCCACTAGCGAGGGTGCTGGCTTGTCAGCCTGCACAACCTTGAGAAGAGCACCGTGTGGTGCAGCATCCCTTGTGGCCAGCAGGGTTCCTGCGCAGTTGGGTGCAGCACGTGTTGTGGTCCCACACTGTGATATCACACGAACAGCGAACATGTAGCGAACTGCTTCAGTTGTACATCTCATCCATGTGCTGCCTTGAAAACCTGCTGCTGATGGACATATGCATCTTTGGTGTCGACTGCTGTCACCAGCACAGACAGCTGCATGTGCAGAACAGGCTTTCTGGTTGTCTGCTGACTTCAGCTGCTGATGCAACCTCGTCAGTATCTGGTGATAGTATGAAACACAACAACTGCGCACGTCCTGACCTGTGATCGCCGCCCTTTCTCATGGATTGTGTCCTTCAAGTGAAGCAGTAGGCAGAAGGTAGTTGGTGGTCTTGGCACCACATCAGGGGCCCGTATGCCGACAACACAGAACACATGAGTCCACTTAAGTTTGATCAATAATCTTTGTTGCAGCTTGAACGGAATGAAGCTTCAGCGTCGTGCGCATGCCTGTCGTAACCTAGCAGAGCCTGGGATGGTTGAGTTGACACACAAGGCTCCACCCTGGGCAGGGTTCATGCTGTGCTGCGACTGCAGCTGTGCTGCCCAGGCTGAGAACACCCTGCAGAACGGGCATTGATCACAATTTCAGTACGACCGTCTATTTTTATGTATATCCACATACCTGCACACACCTCTGCACACACACGGCCCTTGGTCCCCGTCCACCAATTGCAATATGTACCAGTCAATTGACTGTGGGGACCCATACGTGTGATGCTTATGTAAGCTGGTAAAGCTGCTCAGGATTGATCATCTGCTGTGTTCCTGCCACACTGATGCACCGTTGCAGACTTTGCTGCATGTTTTTGTGCGCATGCTATGCATGCCACTCTGCAAACAGTCCATTCAGCCCCGTAGGCTTGAAAACAATGTCTTGATAGCGGGATTAAAATTATCTACGACCTCAAAGGGGCACTTTGTCCGTTTGGGACACTCCCGACTGTTTCAGTGACCGTCGACTGTTGTGTTGCAGTCGACGTTCAGTCGCGCCAGTCGTGACTGTACAGCCGGCTGGCTCCACTGAAAAGCTATCGGCTGAAACAGCCAGACCGATTCAGCGGGGTACAAATTTCCGATGCGTGTTTGATTGCTTTGGGTGCTGAGGAGACTTTCAATCAGTGATGTTGGAGCCGTCAAAATCTAGCCCTGCTCAACAAGCGAGGTACTTGCAACTGCAAGTTGCGCGCAGTTTGGTCACATGTCTTTGTGTGACATCCCACCAGGTGGGACAAATTGAACTGTCTAGGTTGGGTGCCGAACACACCCAGCATAATCCAGCATGTTGCAGCTGGCAGTACATGATGTCAGATGGTACATGTGTGAGTACATGTACAGCGCACACCAAGTGCGATCATCAGCACATGATGTCCGGATCCGTGCGGCTACATCTGACCCCCGGCAACAGCTTTCCCACCACCCCAACTGGCATCCAAGAGTCACTCCCCAACAACACAACACACTGCCAAAGAACACGTGATGACTGCAGGCATGTCATTGTGCCTGCAGCGATCTGTACACTTGCAATTGGTCCCAGTAATGGCTAGTCTCAGCTTGCGGCATCCACAACGTGGAGGGCAGGCCCTCACACAACACACATGCATATCGGCATATGCATATAGCCCACAACAGGGCACAAGCTGGGGCTCAACAGCGCCAGACAGACCAGGAAAGGACCAGCGACACAGGCATGCGCCTGGCATATGCTGCACACCCCTATTCACACACGTCTGTCGTGCACAGCAGTCCACCCTACTCACACACTTCCCAACATCACAAACTCCCATCACCGCCACCCAAGCACTCACAAACCATGGCGACAAATGCTGCCCCACCCGCTCCACCCAACCACCACTCTCAATAGCCGCCGTTGTGCGGCGGGAGTGCATGCGGCCAAGGCGGCTCTTGAAGCACTGTGTGGTTGGATCGCCTGCGGCCAACGTGACCCCTTCTGCTCCTGCGAGGGCGCCTCGTCCTAGGGCTTTGGCGCGGTACCGGTGCAGGGCGGGGGAGCGCTGGCCCCGCGCGCGGTGCAGGACTTGCAGGTATGAACACAACAAACTCATATATTGATGGCATCAAGCAACTTGGCTCCCCGTCTTCAATGGGAGCTGTGCCGACAAACTCAAGCACTGCATCACCTTGGTTTGCCTTGGCCGTAGTGCAGTCGACCCAACCAGCGGCATTGAGAAAATTGACCTGTGCACCTTGATCAGTCGTCAACATAGTCCAAGCAGTAACTGTGGTGCTTGGGAATTCAGCCAGTTTATAGCAGGGGAGGTCGCCAGGGCCGGCAGCTGCTTCAGGATTGAACAGCCGGATTGATGTCGGTGGAACTGTGTCAGTCGGACACTGTACTGCTAAAAGTGCCCGAATGGTCTCTACGTTGCAGAAGATGCAGTATTCCACTTCAGGTGACGGCGGAGGGGGTGGGGGCGTTGGCCCTGGTGACGGCGGCGGAGGTGGGGGTGCAGGCACGGGGGACTGACCAATTGGAGGAGGTGGTGGGCGGGGCGGAGGGGTAGGCCTTGGGGCGGGCGGCTCAGGTTCAATCGTCTTGCAATCTGCAGCACAAGTCAGGCGCCACAGCACGGCACAGCAGAAAGGGTAGAGCGCAACAAAGAAGAGGGTATAGGTGGGCACAGGATGCAAGGTATACCTCGACAGTACAGGCAGGGTCTTATACCTAGGGCCTGAAGCAGGTGAAAATTAGCTGCAGAATGCAAAGAGTCAGATCCTGAGAAGTGTGACAACCTCCGTCATGCCAGAGGAACAGGACAACCTCAACAACAGCACACCCGTCGAGCCCTGCATCTTTGTAACAGCAGCAGCACTCACCACACTGTTCAGGTGATGTGGCCCCGGGTCCCCCTGTGCCGCATCCTCTCCCACAGAAGGTGCAGAGGTTGTAGGTGGGTTGGAAAAACACCCTGTTCACCTGCTGCAGTGAGCGCTGCCGCCAGCTGAGTGCTGGTGTCACTGGAGTTGAGGGAGGCCATACTGGGGTCGAACCTGCAGAAGCTGCCACCCCATGCTGCGGCAGGCCAACAGCTGTTGGAAGTGCTGCCAGTAGGGCACCATCTGGGCTCATCAGTGGGACACCAACAGGGGCTGACGGAGGCCATACTGGGGTTAAGCCTACAGGACCTGCCACCTGATGCTGCTGCAGGCCGTCGGCTGCTGTGGTTGCTGCCCTTCCGGAATCACCAGCTAGGCTCACCAATGGAACCCCAGCAGGGGCTGACGGAGGCCATACTGGGGTTGAGCCTACAGGAACTGTCGCCCCATGCTGCTGCAGGCCGTCGGCTGCTGGAGGTGCTGCCAGTAGGTGATCACCATCTGGGCTTGGGACTGGACCTTCCTCAGCAGGGGGTGAGGGGGGCCATGCTGTGGTTGAGCCTACAGGACCTGCCGCCTGATGCTGCTGCAGGGCGACGGCTGCTGTGGTTGCTGCCCCTCCGGAATCACCAGCTAGGCTCACCACTGGACCTCCCCCAGCAGGGGGTGAGGGAGGCCATACTGGGGTCGAACCTGCAGGACCTGCCACCTGATGCTGCTGCAGGCCGTCGGCTGCTGGATGTGCTGCCAGTAGGGGATCACCAGCTGGGCTTAGCACTGGGCCTGCCCCAGCAGGGGCTGAAGGAGGCACTGCTATGGCTGAAGCCACAGTGCCTGCACCCCCACGCTGCTGCAGGGACCGTTGCTGTATCTCAACTGCTGCCGGCATAGCTGTTGCTGGGGAGAGATCTGCTGGCTTTGGCGCAGATACCCAAGCAGGGGCAAATGCCGAGGGAGGCGAGGTTGTGACCGCACCCGCAGCGCCTGCATCCCCGCGCTGCTGTGGTGTGTGCTGCATCGCGGCTGCACCTGCACCGGCAAAGGGCACCACTACAGAAGAGCGCAGCGGGGATGCCAGTGGTGCCGGCGGCAATGCAGGCGGCTGCATCGCAGGTTGGCGGAAAACTGCTGCAGCAGCAGCGTCCAGATCAACGGCCCCCTGCACAGAGTGCGGGCGGAACACTGCTGCAGCAGCAGCGTCCAGATCAACCGGCTGCTGTGCCTGGTGAAAAGGCAGTGACCGGGCTGCGCCTGAGGAAGCAGTGCGGCCTAGCTCGGGCACAGCTGCTGAGAGACCGTGAGGTGAAGGTGGTAGCTGCGCCACTGGCCGCCTTGAGGGCACAGGTGCTGGGGGTGGTGCTGATTCTGGGGCTGCTGCGATGCTGGCAGCTTTCTCCCGCAGGAGTGCTGCTGGTGCTGGAGGTCGTTCTGGCCCCTTGCTGCTGTGTGGTGCAGGAAAAGCTTGCAGTGCAGCTGCTGTGTCTGAAGGAGACAGCGGCCCTTCGTTGAAGTACCCATCTCTGCACAGGCTGCATGTGGTGGGGGCTGAAGGGGTGACGCCGTACCCTGTATGAAGACACACCAACAAGGTACAGCCCCAGGGTTGTGGTAAGCGCGGCGATCACATGCAGCAGGCGACTGTCGGTGTTGCTTGATGGCACAAGCAATCGCTGCCTCAGGCGGTGGGGCAGCCAGGGAAACGGACAGCCGAGATTCGCAGCTGCAGCTTTGTTCCATGGCTGCTCTGTGCTCATTCAAAATATGATATGCTGACCCAGTCAGCAGCAGCAGAATAGCAAGGCCTGCCTGACAAGCACTCTCCTTGGGCGCCAGGCCTGCCCTTGGCATGCTGTTCATGCTGTTCGACCCACCTGCTGCGCACACACAGTCTGCGATGCTCCTTGACCCTGGTGCGCTGGTGAGGTAGTCAAAGGCGTTTGTTGAGCAGGGCTGGCAGGGCGCCAGGGCACCCCCCTGGGAGTAGGTGCCTCCTGGGCACTCCTCACACACCTGCGGGTCCTGCCTCACAGGGCCGTACACACCCTGACCCGGGAAGCAACCTGCAGCACAGCAGTGGCGGGGCACACGCACTGACTGTGGACACAGGCAGTGCATGTGGCTGCGCTGCAACCTGCTGCTGTTGTTGGTTAGCTGCATGTGACAAACAAACATGCGTGTCTGCTGCAGCTGCTCGATGATCATTGCATGTTGGCAAACGGCGTGTGCACGCTATGTTTATGTGCTCACCGCACTTGCTCTGTCCTGTTGCGAGCGTTGTGGTTCCAGCTGGGCAGGGCTTGCAGGGGCTGCTGCCTCCTGGGGAGAACTGGCTCACTGGGCACAGCTGACACGGCAGACCACCACCACGCACACCCTGACCCGGCGGACACTCTGCAGCACAAGGCAAAGGGGTACAGAACACATGCTCTGCACCATGCTGATAACAGACGTGTGAGAGTCGCAGCGTTGCAAGCCCACCCCTGACTGTGTCACAGTGGGCCGTGCCCACACACGCCAGTGTCAGGTGCAAGCTGCCAACTACGCTGACCATGGGCTGCTGAGCAAATTCACAAGCTGGCTTACACCAGCTGCGGTCTTGCAGGTGCGGTGACAGCAGCAGCAAGAAAGCACCAGCTGTTGCAGTGCTTGCCAAAGGGTGTACAGGTGTGCCTGTTCTACAGACAACAGCTGCAGCTGCTAACAACCAAGAGACGTGCTGAGCAGGGCTGCTCCCTGCAGCAGCACATGTGCCTGCCCACCTCCCACCTGAGGAGTATGACTGGCGCCTGGGTGTCCAGCAGGCTGCTGTTATGCTGGACACCCGTGTGGCCACCACCAGCGCTGCATCTCCCCTCCCTCGCCCAGTGCTCTGCGTCTGGCAGGCTGCCTGCATGCCCCTGAGAGGATAGGTGCTGCGGCTGCTGAAGCTCCTGCAGCTGCTGCCCCCCACAGAGCCGCAGGTCAGCTCTGCACCCAGTGATGTCACGAATGCAAGCCCCCGCAGGCCTCCTGCTGTGCTGGAGCAAGCCCTGAAGCTGACAAAGGAGTCAGTAGCACTCAGCTCATGGGTTTGCAACTGTGCAGCCTGCAACTGCCAGTCTTGAGCGCTGCAGAGGGAGACTGGGGTGTTGCGCACGGTGCTGCTGTATTGCACATCGGCAATGTATCCTGCACTGTCTGTGAAACAGGTGATGCGGTAGACATGCCCTTCACTGCACGCTGCTGCTGCACCTATGGGCTCCAGCGCTGCCAGGCCTGTAATGTTGTTGCAAAATCACGTCAGCGTAGTGAGTTGCACTAAATATCAACATGGGATTAGCTGGGCAACATGCTGGTACTTACTGGGCACACACAAACCGCTCAACAGCAGCAGTTGAGAGAAAACGCCCAGCAGTCGCTGTGCGGGGCCTCCCATCGGCGAGACACATTGCCTTCACTCTCCTTTGACAACGCAGGCCAACGAACTCATGAAGGCTTCGGCAGGTCAGCTACCAAACCCCAACTGCTGCTGGCACTGACTGCTGTGCAAGAGTGATGTGATCTGGTTTTGCTTGTCTTGAGGTATGTTCTCAGCTACATGGCTGTCAAGATGGGTTAACCATCGCCAGGCGACGCCTGCCAGCTAAGTGGCTCTGAGTTTGACTACGAAGTCACTCCACCCTCACTCAAGCGCCTGCGAAGTCCCAGGAAGGGGTCAGGGCAGCAGTACCACATGCCAAACATACTAAGTACCACACATTTCGTATATGAAACGTATTGACCACGAGGCACCCCCACTCCCGCCCTGCTGCAGTCGCTATGAACATTTGTTTTGACGCAGTGCCGCGGAAGGAAGTACGTTGGGCGTAGCTATATTTGAATTGTCCGTTTTTGCTTGTAGCCACTGCCTGTGGCACAACCAGCAGTCCCCGGTCAAGTCCGGCGGAACAGATCTTCAGGGAGCGGAAGGCTGCGCTCAGAAGGTGCGGTATCAGCAGAAGAAACACCATGGAGACTTTACCTACTGTTTGCGCGCGTTGCATGCTCCTGACTGGCCTTTCCCCACTGGGTCAAATGCTGATACAGTGCTACTGCTTGCTGCTTCACCCAACCGCAGGTAGCTGACTAGCAGGTCGCCTCGCAACGTGTATGCACTGATACGGCCACAGGGACAGCATGAAAGGCGCATGTGCACTGCTTCTCCTGCTGTTTGGATCAGCAGCAGCAGGCTCAGGTGGGATGTGGACCCCCGACTGCAAGAGGGTCAGCAGCGGCTGCAAAGCTTGCCACTATGTTGCCCCACCAAGGGGCTCTACTCGAGGGTTGAAGCAGACCCCCCGCAGCATTGCTGACGGTGGTGGCTTGCCTGTCGCAACCACAAGCAGCAGCCTGCAGCCTGCAGGCAGCAGGGATGCGAGTAGCAGCAGCAGCAGCAGTACTGGCGAGCTGGCCAGCAGCAGAGCCAGCCAACAAGCCGCCACAGCGCAGCATCGCAGCAGCAGCAGCAGCAGCGGTGGTGGCAGCTGGTCCAGTGGAGACATCAGTTGGGGTGGCAGCACCATCTGGTACACCCCAGGCTCCGTGCTGACATGCACTGCCTGCGACACCAGTAATGGTTACACCCTGGTCACATCACCGGATGGCCCCACACACTGCGGTAAGTGAATACTGCCAGTGTGCACAGTGCGCGCATGCGGCCGCGCCAGTTTGATACTGTTATCGTTACTAGTACATGGTTGGGGCTGAGCCATGAAACAGCCAGCTTTTATGCAGGGCTGGTATGCATGAAACCTGAGCTTGGACGCATGGGGCCATTAGCGGCCTGCATCATGCAGGGAGCTATGTTGCAAGCCTTTGCTTTACAGTGCCCTGCACCCTGGCACGGCACTGGAAAAAACCCATGCCAGCACTCCTTCACATGCACCGAGCACTGCTAGTGTTTGATACCCCAAGCAAGTTCTGTGCAGGACGTGGAGTGCTGTCTGGCTTTCAAGCATGCTGCACAGCCTTTCCCTTTTGCTGCTGTTGGTGTTTGTTTCCACAACAGTCGCCTGGGCCATATGAGCTCCAAGCCTTCCGGCCTGTTGCTTGGTGGATCTACTGCCATTTATTGCTTGCTGGACTTGCAGTAACGGCCCCATGCACTCTCACCAACCCTTTATGTACTTGCACCTCCTGATTGCTGCCTGCTGCTGCTTGCAGGCTGCACTGCCCGCCATGGCGTGGTCCCCACCAGCGGCACCCGCGCCCAAAAGACTGCCCTCTCAGCAGCCTGGGCTAACACATACGTCAGGAGCTTCACTTGCAGCTCCTGCAGCGGCAACTCTGTGCCCTTCCTGCCAGGCTCCAACCTCATCGCTGCTTACAACGGCGCCAAGTGGAGCATCAGGTGTGAGGGCGCACGGGGTGGCAAGACGCTGCTCACACCGCCCGGAGAAGGCAGCGGCAGCAGCGGCAATAGCGCCTTAGCGCCCCCTCGCCCCAGACGCCGCAACAGCACCACGCTGAGCATCGGTACAGCCTCAGCGCGGCAGGATGCAGTGGTGTTGGAGGCGGGTGCAGCATTGCTGGCGGCCGCACCGTATGGTGTTGGTGGCAACACGGAAATGGCTGCACCCTCCGTGGTACCTGCAAGTGCAGCAGGCACAGCGCCAGCAGCCGCCGCAGCAGCAGGGGGTGCAGCCTCTGCAGCTGCTGTCAAAGCAGCGCATGCACGGCGCAGGAGGGATCAGTCCTGGTACAAGCGTGGCAGGCGGCGCAAGTCAGGCGGCAGCAGCAGCAGCAGTGGGGGTGGCAGTGGTGGAGGCTCATACGTTGTGGCGCCTTGGTGGCCTGGGCAGTGCATTGACTGCAGCACGGTTGGCTCTAAAGCGGACCCTACCAACACCTACTGCAGTAAGTGTGTTTGTATCCAGCTTGGCGATGGTTGACTACATTCACAGCAGTTGGCACGCATAAACCGCAGCAGCTGGCTGGTTTAAGCGGCATGTGCAACTCCTGTCTGCAACTGCAGGCAGGAGTGGCTGTTGCAAGCAGTGTTGGCAGCTCATTGACATTGGCTTTTCCTTTGCAACGGTGCACACCATGCGCCACCAGCAACACTTACTGACTTCTGACAGCTACCTGTCTCCCATCCCTCGGCTTGCTGCCGCCCTTGCACCTGCAGTGTGTGGGTCAGGGCCCCCGCCACCGCCACCGCCGCAGCCCTCCCCTTCCCCTCGGCCGCCATCCTCCCCTTCACCACGGCCACCTTCCCCCAGCCCCAAACCACCGTCACCGTCACCCCCGCTCCCACAGCCCTCTCCGTCCCCCTCGCCTGCGCCACCACCAACGGGGGCTTGCGTCACCTGCGACCCAGAACTCATTCAAAACGAGGTCCAGGACTATTGCCCATCCGACCGTGCTGGCGTGGTTTACCTCGACGACTTCTGCTTCTGGGAGGACCTTGCCATTGACGAAGTCACCTTCTCCACAACACCCAATGTGATCGACCCCGTGGAGGGCGGTGGCACCATGTCCTGCACCATGCTGATTGAGAGGCCGGGTGCAACCATCTCCGTGCTCGCAACAGCCAAAGGCACCGGCTTGACCTGCAGCCCGGCCACCAGTCAATACACATTCCAGGTTCCCGGTGTGGGACCCACACCCTCACCGCCGCCTCCCATGCCGTCCCCGTCCCCATCCCCAGCGCCGAGTACCGCCTGCCTGTGGTGCAGCAGCGGAGACCTTGCCTACTCCGTGCAGGCCCTGTGTCAAGCAGACCCCACCAGCCTCATCGCCATCAGCGAGGTCTGCAAGTCTTCTGGCATCCCAACCTTAGATGTCACATACACCGCAACCCCTGCCAACATCCTCGTGGATGGCGACACGCTCAGGTGCTCGGTGCTGGCGGGCATCCCCGGCCAATCGGTGTCGATCACCTGGCAAGTGACGAACGAGGTCTCCTGCGCGCCCAAGAGCGGCACATATGACTTCCTTGTCCCACAGTTTGCGACCTCGCCCTCACCATCCCCACCACCCTCCTCGCCCACGCCACCGCCCTCAGGGACGGCCTGCGTCCAGTGCAACATGAAGACGGTCGAAGATGAGGCCAAGAGGGAGTGCACGCTTGACGCGGAATTCGGCCAGTTCATATTGACGAAATACAACGAGGCGACAGATGATTACGTCACCGTTGGCCAGAGCTGCTGGTGGACAGACTTAGGCATCAGCATGCCGTATTTCAAGACTGAGCCGGACATCCAGTTCGACGAGGGGTCAGACGCGTGCGACTGCAGCAAGGCTGCTCCGTACAAGGGCCAGCAAGTCAAGGTGACGATCACGACGGACAAGGACATTGATCCTGATATACAGTGTTCGCCAACAGTTTCGACATACACGTTCACCATCCCCACTGGTTGGTGATGTTTTAGCGTTTCTGCTTTTGGCTGGCAGCACTGTGTCTTTTCAGGAGCGTCCCTGCTTTGTGCTGGTGCGCGCCTGTACTTTCATGGCCAATGTAGCATGCTGTATCAGGCCTGTAGTGGTGCCTCTCACACACTTCCAGGCAGGATGCATGCCAAGTGCTGGTGTTGGCTTGGTGCCAAGTGCGCCGGTTTTTGCTGCTTTTGTTGGCTTGGTGCCAAGTGCGCCAATTGTTGCTGCTGTGTGCCGGTGTCAATCTGTCTTGTGTTGTTGCCTTGCGGCCGCCGCAATGATTGCCTGTTGCTGAGTGCATTTTATTCATCAGGGCGTTTGGCAAGGTGCTGTAGGTGCAGCTTGCACTGTGGTTGTGGCAGTTGTGTCACAGTGGCCATTGCTGCTGACTGAGATCAGAACCAGCTGCAGCGGCACCGCTGTGTACATGGCCGGCAAGCATGCTGCGCAGCCAGGGCTTGCGAGGCGGCGTTGGCAGCCCTTGCTGCAGAGTCTGCCAAAACTGTAGAGCGGCTGCCAACGGTGGTAGTGTACACCTGCACAGCAGGGCTACTGGCAAGGCAGGGCATGCTGTTATGAGGGGCACATGTCACACCGCTGCGCCTCGAGTGCGCTGGACACTTCATCTGGCTGCTGTGCCCTTCAACGGCACAGTTGACAGTGTGGTGTGCCTGTTTTGGTGCAGGTGGCGAATGTTGGTAGCTGTGGGGGGCCCTGCCTACTATGGCTGAGACCCTCCCTCTGCTGGTGGTTGCCTGCTCTTTGTGTGGTGTGGTGGAACTTCCACGCGGCTATTTACATGGATGTGCTCAGGATGTGTGCTGTGCGCTTCCGGCAACCTATCAGCACCAACTTGCAGCTAGTATTGGCGCGACCACACCTGCGGTAGTGCTGTCCATGCAGTCTGTGCAGCAAATTGAGCGACATGTAGTGCTACTGATGCACTAACTTGTTTGTTTGTGCTGGGCATGCCTGGCGCCCAGCAGCTTTCTTATTCGGCTGCGGCGTTGGGCTGCTGCCCCAATCCATGCACCTTGTGTGTAAGTCTTGGTGGTTGTCATGCATGCAGCACGATGTCACACTGTGCTTGACAGCAGCAGCAGCAGCAGTAGCAGCAGCAGCAGGAGTATGCGTGCAGCAGGAGTATGCGGGAGTTGCAGCCCCACTGGCGGTGGCACCATGTGAACACCCCAGCCAGTGTATCGGATTCTTTCTTTTCTTTATGTGCTCTACAGACACTGCAGCTCGGTGTGGTTGGAGTCTAGTTGCGCATGTATGTGCCCTGGTGTATCAGACCGCAGCGTACCATCGTGTTACTACACTTTGCGGTGTTGGCAGTGTTCCAGGAGTGAGATAGCAGCAGCAATGGCTGCGCCAGGATGCGGTGGGACACCGCAAACCTGCATTGCAGCCACATGCTTGAAAGCCTGAACTTCCATCAGGCATGTTGGATATGCATTCCTGTGACGTACATGCACTGGTCACGTACAACAGCAGCGGCAACAGCAGCAGCAGCAACTGCAGCAGCTGCTGCTTCCAGGAGCAGTCTCCTGGAGGCATGCCACCGGACCTGGCCTGTATAGTCACATGCATGCAGGGACAGTTACGACATCATTTTAGCGTCGACACTGTTGCATTTGTCGATAATTTGCTTGGGTTTAGGCAGGGATTGGTGTGGTGTGCATTGATCCAGCGCACACTGCGCTTGCATCAGCCCTTGTGCAGGCTGTCACTCTAACGACTTTGCTGTTTTGGTTAGAAGCCAAGCAAAATTTGCAGGTTGTAATCACCAGCGAGACAAGGACATCACCCCTGGCGGTACCTAGGGTGCTGACTTGTTGGTATGCTGCAATTGTTTGATGCATGCTCTTGGGTTTCCTGCAGAAAGTTTTGTTGAGCATGCTCCGTTGTGACTTGTGTGTGGTCGCTCCTGCTGGTGGTGGTGAAGGACTGGCTGACTGGCACACTTGACCCAAACAGACGGAACACCAGAGCCAGCTGATCTGTGACTGGGCGCGTGTTCGTCTCTCTTTTGACTGGATGGTCTCCAGATGGGGGGTTGGGGGGGGGGGAGGGGGGGGGGGCATAGGGCTTGCTGTTGAGGACAGCCTGGTGACAGCCAGGGTGGATCAATGAGCATAGTTGAAAGCATATGTGAGAGACCGTAGGGGATGATGTAACAGTGTAGAGTTTCTCGTATCCTGCAGCGTCCGTTCCTGGCTCAATCAAGCACTTGTGCTGCTCCCGCTTTTTCCGCTGAATGACATGTGTGAGGAGGGAGGCCCCGCCTGAAACCAGCATACCACGTGGTTGAAGCTGGTTTGAGTTATATATCGCAATACAATGGTCTTTTGTCTAGTAGCAGTCTCGTTCGTATTGCCTCCGCCTCAACCCAGCCACTGTACAGTAGCCCCGCATCTATGCTTTTGAAAGACGCGTTTGACCGTGTTGAGTGATTTGTCTGCACTGAAGTAGTGATGCTGCTTGGAGCAAGCAGCAGATTTGGGTGATGGTAGCACTGTCGTTCTCCAAGCGACGTGCGCGGTCGCTGTTGCTCGCAATCTACGTTTTGAACGCAGTTTTATTACTATCACCTGTGCAGGGGAACCCAAAGCACAACGCAGGTATGACAGTATGGCAGCAGCACTACCTGCACATGCATCCAAGGTTTCTGCTTACCATTGCCATGGCTAATGTTGGGTCGTTGCGGAACCTCTACCTGCAGGACCTTTAAAACCTGCTGGTATAGCCAAGAGTTGTCAGTATACAGTATGCCCTCCAGGCCCTCCTGGGCCCAAGGGTGAGTCTGCTGTTCTGTTCGAGCCATCAGCCATGCAGCCGCCATTGCGCAGCAGCAATGCTCTCCCCACCACAAGCACACTTGTGCAGGATGCAGGATGCAGCAGGCAACCCTGTGCCTGCCCAGTTTCCTTGCCAGCCTGTCAGGTGCTGACATGTTGATTAGCATTGCAGCAGCAGCTCGACACTCACTGTGTGTTCTCAACACTCAAGGTCACAGGTGTACATACCATCCAGCAACATGCAGCATGCCTGTTCTTCACTCACTCCTGCAAGGGCAGCTTACAGCAGCAGCAGCAGCAGCAGCAGCAGCAGCAGTGTCTTACATTAGAATATCCTGCCTGTTTCACGATGCGTCAACACTCATGAAGCGTGGCATGTGTGTTTGTGCATGCACGCAGGCATCCCTGGCTCCATGGGACCTGCAGGACCCCCAGGGCGGCAAGGTACGCACACAGTCATTGGCAGCAGCAGCAGCAGCATGGCCACGAGCGCAGCAGCAGCAGCAGAGACGCAGCAGCAGACGCAGCACCAGGAGCAGCAGCAGCAGCAGGGTGCAAGTAAAGGCAGCAGGGCTGCAGCAGCACCAGAGGGTGCCCGCAGCAGCAGCACACTGACAGCAGCAGCAGTGGGTGCATCCACAGTAGAGACAGCAGGGAGCAGCAACAACAGAAGCAGATCTGACGCCAGACATGCGGCCAGCACTGCCACTGGTGGCACCCAACACTGACGGTACCCTTGCAGCAGCCCAACTGGCGTACTATTAGGTGTTGCAGAAGAGGACCCCAGCTTCAGGGATGCAGTGGTAGCCGCAGCCGCAGCCGCAGCAGGCGCAACAGCCGCAGCTGCAGAAAGACAGCAGCAGCACCACCACCACCACACACATTCAGTGATAGAAGTTTAGCTGTTCCTGCTATGCGTCATCTATGCTGCAGCTGCTGCCTTGTGCGTGTGTGTAGGCTACCCTTTGCCTTCCTTGATCCACCATGTCACCATGCACACCAAGCTCCGTGACTGACCCCTACATGGCGCATGTTGTTCCTGCTCCTGTTCATACCACTGTAGGTCCCAAAGGCGATCCAGGTGCCAAGGGTGAACGAGGTCCCATGGGCCCTGCTCGGACCTCGTGTGTCTCCCAGGTGCCCACCTATTCGACCAGCACCACGCTGAAGCGAATGTCATCCACGACTCCCTCAGGCCGCGAAATCTCGCGCAGCGTGCTGGTGGCGGTGGTTGACTGCTCACGCAGCGACGGAGTGCTCATTGGCGGGACTTGCAACACCTTTTTAAAGAATGGGACGGAGGACGACTTGGGCGTGGAGCCGCTATCCATGGTAGCGATCGTGCCGTTTGACCACAAGCAGCCGAACACCACCGGCTTTGTGGAGTGTCGAGCACGTGTGCCAGAGGATGTGGGCCTTGACGAACTGGATTGGGACATTGAAGCAGTAGCAGAATGCTGCTTGGACCACGATGACAGTTACAACGGGTATGAGAAAGAGTGGTGGGTTGACGGGAGCAGAGGGCCAGGAGGTGCGCGTGCAGGGCAAGACAACTTTGCTGGCCGTGCTGGAAGCACCAACAGGAATGCTCCACCTGTACGGGACACCGTCATCGACACTCCCCAGTGGCAACCTCCAGACGACCCCCCTCCTGAAGATCCCCCCAGGGACCCTCAAGATTGGCAACCTTCTGGGCCCTCAAGGGGTGACAACCCTGATTGGCGCCCTTCAGGCCCCCCAAGAGGTGACAACCCCGATGGGCGGTCCTCTGGCCCCCAGCGCAACAACAATCCTGACGGCGGGAACCCTGACGGCGGCAATCCCGACGGCAACAACCCTGGTTGGCGCCCCTCTGGCCCTCAACGGAACAACAACAACAACAACCCCGACTGGCGCCCTTCTGCCCCGCCCAACGATGGCGCCAGCGACTGGCAGCCGGCAACTCCACCAGGCGATGGCACCTCTGAATGGCGCCCCTCGAACCCGCCAAGCACTCCAAGGGTCCCCTCGCCCCCCGGTGCGCCAGCTGGCAGCGCAACCCCTCCATCCCCCAGCCTGACCATCATCAACAACCCCCCAGCACCCGCAGCTTTCACCATGCCACCGTCGGAGGGACTTGAACCCGGGGAAGAGGAAATCGAGTTCGATCCCGGGGCAAACGGCTTTGGGGGTGCTTGGAATATACCAGGGGGTCAGCAGGGCCAACAGGGTCCAGGTGCACTGCCAGGCTGGCAGAGCCAACCTGTGCAACCTGGGAACATGGAACCGTGGCAGGCCAAAACCCAGAATGCACAGGGAACAGATGGTGCAGCACCTGGTAGCGCCAGTGCAGGCAGCTCGTCAGGACAGGGGCCAGAAGGTGATGCTGCAGAAGGGCAGGCAGCCTCAGTAGTGACTACGCCACAGGCTGAGACACCTAGCTGGCGGCAGCAGGAACTGCCAGCGGGACCTGCGCCCAAGACTCCCTCCCCAGGCAGCAGCAGCACAAAAGGTGAGCACAACGCTGCCAGGACTCCAGACGGTGGTCCGACTTTGTGTTAACGCAGCAGGCCTGTTGCTCCGCTGGCTGGCTGGTCACATCAGCATTATCTATGCCTGGCAAGCACATGCATACATGCTCCAGCAAGCAAGCATGCGCCTCAAACTGCCAGGCAGCTTGCCGGTGCTTTGGTGCTCTGCCAAGTTGCCACACACTGACCTCAAGCTCACGCTGTCATGCCTCTCCATATCCATGTCCCAATTTCTGCAGGCACCAAGCCCCAGCAAAGCCCCCGTACTGCCCAGCCCGCAGGTTCCAGCAAGCCTGCAGCCAGCACACCGCCAAACCCTGGCAGTACACAGCCCCAAAGCTCAGACCCTGGAGACGTGGGAGAGTTTGAATATGAAGATGTTGACGCTGACATGGCAGCAGGAATGCAGCAGATACCGCCCAATGGTTCGGCACCAGGCACAAGCACCGCACAGCTGCAAATGCTGCCAATGTGGCAGCAGCAGCAGCAGCAGGTACAGCCACAGCAGCCGCAGATAGGGTTCATGGGCCCTCAATACCCTCCTGCAGGCTCCACCCAGCAGGCCCCTCCCTTCCTGCCTAGCATTCCATACAGCTATGGAGCCAGTATGGGCAGTGGGTATGCAGGAGCCATGCAGCAAGGGCCCATGCAGGGTGGCCAAGGGTATGGCACGGTCATGCAGGCAGGCCCTGTTAATGGTGGTACAATGCAGCAGCCTCTGCAGATGCAGCCAGGAAGTGTGCAGCAGCAGGGGCCAATGTTGGTTGGCAGCACTGTTGCGCAGCCTTGGGGCAGCAGCAGCGTTGGCGTGGCAGCAATACCCATGCAGCCACAACCGCAGCAGCAGCAGCAATACTGGCAAGCAGGTAGTCAAGCTGGCCCCATGCAGCAGCAGCAGCAGCAGCCACAGCAGCCACAGCAGCCGCTCTCAGCAGCAGGACCTAGCACGAGCTCTACAGGGCAGATGCGTTTGGGTGCCGCACAAGCTGCTGCCTTTGCAGGCGCTAACAGCCCTCCAAAGAGCCAACCGCAGCAACAACAGCAGCAACCAAACCAACCAAAGAGCAGCAGGAAAGCTCAAAACCAGGAGGGAGCCACTTTGCAGGCGCAACAGCAGCAGCAGCAGCAACCGCAGCAGCCTGGCGTGACGGATGCTGTGCGCAGCCTGGCGGTTACAAAAGCATCTCTTCAGCCTGCTGCAGTGAAGCTGACATAGCAGCCACGGCAATGGCGCCGTTGCTGCAGCTCTGCAGAAGTGTGGTGTACGTGTGTGTGTTCGTTTGCGTGTTGCAGCAGACAGCCCAACAGTACAGACCTGTACGTCTTCGCCGTTGTTGCTTGTTGTAGGGTGTGGGCTGACTGCATACTACGCAGTAGCCGGGCCACTAGGGACTCACATAGGCATGGCAGTTAAGAGTGTGACTATTAGGTAGTGCGCTAGCATCCAGTCAAGCTGGAACACAGGCAGTTGCATTGTGTGGGGTGGGTTCACAGACATGCACAGTAGTAGTCTGTGCCTCAGTCGCGGTAGCCTGTCAGCAGTTGCAGATAGACTGAACGATGTAACACAGCCTGTGGTAAACCTTGACTTTGTTCAGTTCAAGTTCAACAGATCTCTTATGCTTGCCTGGTTGTCACTACTTGATGGGCAGTGGTTGATGTGTAACAGTAGTAGTAGTGGTTGTATCCAATGTGAGCACTAGGTGGACAGGCAGTGCACGACATACTCTGCCGCACTACTAGTAGTAGTACTGGTAGTGGAAGTGGCAAGCTATTGCATTTGCCTTCTGCAGCAAGAGGAAGGAAGTTGTCACGCAATTACATGCCATGTGATGGCGTCCAGTGCGCAGCTGTGCCGTCTGCCATAGTACCGGCATACAGTCACCCAGCAGCAGCAGCAGCAGCAGCAGCAGCAGCCTCACTGGGTCCTGAGACATCGCAAACAGACAAACACAGGCCAGCCTTTAGGCGCAGACACATAACACACACAGTGTCGCTGTGTTGGTGCCACTTTCGCAAAAAAAAACCATCCCCGTGCAAAGACATCTGCTTGCCATGCAGTATATATACCACAGGCTCCAAGTTGGAGCCTCTGACGTGTGTGATCATTGTAGATATGATGCAACTGCGTCCACCACACTACAACATGCCAGGCACAGCCCGCACACACCAGTCAGGGGCACAATCGAAGGTCCCTTTCTTGTGATCAACCAGTACTCCACAAACATTTAGTAGTAACTCAAAATCAAGTAGTAACACAGCTGCTTCGCACGCGCACGCCATTGAAGGGTACACCGGTACCGTGCTAACCATACACAGGCGTGTAGGGTGCACAATCACCCCATGAAGCGTGTGGATCAAACGTGTGTGGCACACCTTGAGCCTCAAGGTCAAAGGCTTTGACTGACTCACAACGTGTGGCAGTCTTCCTCCCCAGATGTGCGCCAGAAAGATCTGTACAGATAAGCAGACAGGGACGCATCTGGTGCACTGCACGGATCTGGCAGATCCGTACATACAGCCCCCGACAGCAGCAAAGTTGGCGATAAAGCCCAGCTTGGCCCAAATAGAAGGCTTGTGGCCACACAGGACACATGAAGATCAAGGCATCCACCTGCTGCGCAAAGCGGATTAAGATAAGCAGGAAGCGCAACGACCCTCACAACCAAAAAGAAGCAACTATGCAGCTTGCGGCTGCGGCTTCGTACAGACACATACAAAGAGCTCCAGCAAATCACAGGCTGCTGGCCAGAGGGGCCACAGAGCTCCACAGGTATATGTGAAGCCACACCAAATCACCCAGACCCCAGGCCCTATCAAAGGCTTCACGATTATATGTTGGGAAAGTCCCATCATCTTTCAGGTGATCATACACAAGTAGGCGACAGCCGCAAAACCAGCAATGTGTCTGTGTGTTCAGATATCCACAGATCACACCAACAGGCAGGCAGGGTGCGTGCATCCCAGATCCACAGATCACATAACAAGGGGGCAAGTGTGCCGTCCCGGAATCCACACTGGATGACAGATCATCAAAAGACAGGTTAACCACTAGCCTGCAATTAGACAGAGCAAGCTTGCCTGTGTATCAAAGCACAGGCAAGTACACACCAACACATGGCAGGTGGGCATAGTTTGCAAACACCTGATCAGCTGTAGCCCATGGAAAGCTCATCGCAAATGCAAGACCAATATCCAGCGGCTTCAGCCTTGATTGTCAGACTGAAAGGCTCCAGCATAATAATAATCAGCAACCGTACCAGGACAAGCAAAGCAGGCGCAAGGTGGCATTCAAGCTGTCGGCGCCGGGTCGCTCTCGTCTGTGTCAAGCGCGCCAACAGCCTTGCGCCCTCCTACACGGTATGGCTTCTTCGGCCGCTTGTCACTGTCGCTGTATTGGTCGCCATCGCTTTCACCGTAGTTGTACTGGCTGTCGTCATTGTCGTACTTGTCGTGATTGCCGCTGCTGCGGTCATCATGGCCGTAATTGTACTGGCTGTCGTCATTGTCGTGATTGTTGTTGTGACTACCGCCACGGCGTTGACTGCCGCTGTCGTCAGCGTCGCTGTCGCGGCTGTCATCACCGCTGCCATGGCCGAAGTGATCATGGTTATCGTGGCTGTCGTCGTCACTCCCGTGATGCGGTTTCGTGCAGCAGAAGGCTGTTGCTTCCACGAAATCGCCCTTATTGTTTGCATCGATGGAGCAGGACACTTGGCCCGTCTTGGTGCCGGGACCACCCGCTGGCACTGTGCGTGTCTCTGATGGGGACGGTCTGCCACAGCAGGTGAAACAGCAGGAGTGTTGCAGGCATTCAGTGTCAGTAGCGAGAGGGGCTGCAGCCTGCAACAGTTGTTGCGGCACACGAAAGTTGTTGCCTTGCACTGTACAGTGACAGCTCTGCGCAGAGGATGCAACGCAATGTGCGCGTCAAAGGTTTTGATGCAATGTTCATAATATCACGAAAGCGCTACAACTGTTTGCAATACGCAACCACCCTTTGTAAGCCATTGATTCAACCCTCACAAAGCAGGTGAACCTACCGCTGGTGACTCAGGTGGGGTGGAGCTCTTCTTGTAGCCTGCGCAACCACTAGTCATCAGCCAAGAGCCTTTGGGGCACTCAGCAGCGGTTTTGATGTACCCCTTGATCATCGGTGAGGGCAGCACAGCCGTAGTCACCTTCACAATCACGCGGGTAGGGCAATATAGGAAGCCATGGCCTGGAGGACCCGGGGGACCTGCAGTGCAACCATCCGCAGCAGCAGCAGCAGCAGCAGCAGCAGCGCCACTTAGTTTCAAGTAGAGGGCAGTTTCTGACCTATGTAGGTACGTGTTGACAGTGCCGCTGTCATTGCTGTAGCATGTATCCTGCAGCCAACGTGCTGTGCAATGCCATGTGGCGAGAGGCAGTCACTTCCAGTGGACTGCCGCTGTAGTCCCGCCCGGCCTCCTGCGCCAAACACTGCCTCTGAGCCAGAGCAACCAAACTGGCACGCCACAACACAGCTCTTGGTGTGACACGTTGCATTATACAGTATATCCCTGTCCCCCCTACACCAGGCTGTTACAACGTCTGTGCAGACCACAGCCAATGGCGTTCAATTGCGCCATGCAGCAGTGAAGAGCCTTACCTGGTGGACCATTGCGTCCGTCCCTGCCATCTTCACCCTTTGGTCCTGGGGGTCCCTTTTGGCCAGGGGGGCAATGGCCAGGTGGGCCTGCACACAAAATTGCCGGCAATGGCGCCATAGCAGCAATCATAATCGGCATTCTTGTCTTGCAAGCTCAGTCTGACGACTCAGCTCCTCAAGTGATAACATACATCATGCATTTACCAGCACGGCATGCTGCATTGCACGCACCGTGCGCCTGGCAGGCTGCAGGGCACGCAACAAAGGTGTTGCACAAGCAGGTTTACTCATGGTTGCTGCCCCATGCGCGATGTCCACGTCACATGCAATAAAGTTTCATTATGCTTGCTCATGTGCTGGCAGTTTACCTGCGGGGCCTTCGGGTCCTTCAGGACCTGCAAAGCAGAGCAGCAGGAGCAGGCATGGGGATATCAACAGCAGCAATAACCTTGTCAAACACACATGGTTTGCAGGTGCACATAGGAGACATGCAGTGACAGTACGGGGCTGCGTTGATACATGTGTTCCATCACTGATGCAAGGGGTTCTATGCAGGAGTGAAGCCTTCACTGGCATGCTAGCAGCTGCAATCATCTGATGCGGAGGGGAACAGCCAGAGGCCCCAGCTGGGAACAAGTCTGCAGCAACAGATGGCTGTGCACTTTTGGCAGCCTGCCTATCATAGAAAAAGGGGTGAGGGCGTGCAGCACCACCACAAACAAGGGCCAGCGCACCAGGTTTGCCATCTCTGCCTGCACAGGGACAAAAAAAGGCAGCACATGGTGGGATGTTGTGCAATGCTGTCGATTCATGGTTCCTTGACACTTTGTCAACCGGGTTGATTTGCTGCTGCAGGTCTTCACCCTCCATCTGGACATTCATGGCTGGATTGGCTGTCCTTCAGCTGTGCCTGAGCCGGTGATCAACATTGCCAATGCCACAGGCTGTGGTTGGACTGCAGTGCAAGTTAAAGTGTGCTGGCAACACCATCACACCAATGTCTGGTCAGCAGGACTGTGTTCAAACAAACCCTTACTACTAGCAAGCCTTGCACGTGGGTGACCCACGTGGGTCCATGCTGTGCACAGTATGGAATCTCCTGCAAGCAATGTTGCTCTTGGCAGCTGCAATTGGCTGTCCACACCTGTCACATGCTGCTGCAGCAGCAGCACAGCAGTACTGTGCCCACAGTTCTCAGCGCAGTAAGTAAGTCAAAAGTATGTCTGTCTTACCTGAGGGTCCGGTTGGTCCGGGGGGTCCTTGGGGACCTGTAGGCAACACAAACCGCACATTGTGACTTTCAGCACCAACACCACCTGCTTGCAACTACGCCACTTGATGCGGCTGGCCATCACTGTGGGTGACCCAAATGGTATGTGGAAAAGCAGCGTTGGCGATTCTGTTACTCCAGAGTCGTCACGCCGGTACCCAGTGTGCTGCAGGAGCAGGAGCAGCCTGCGGTGCAACCACAGTGTGCTGTTGGAAGCCCACCTGTCTCCCCGTCTCTTCCACGCGGGCCAGGTGGTCCGTCTTTTCCGTCCTCTCCAGGATATCCAACACACGAGCACACGTCTGCTTTGTGGTCCTTGTTGCCTGGGTGGAAGTCCTTGAAAGGCTTGCTCTTCAAGCCTTTACTGAAGGTGGTGGCGTATGCTACCCCGTCTGAGCCATCGCCAGTTGTTGCACCTGGACATTGTCAGTAGCGAAACAGACAGTAGAGCACATGATGGATTGGTAGGCGAACGTCTTGTGAAGACCCTCGAATCAGCTGCAGCAGCACGGTGAGCTGCAGCAGCATGGACCAGCGGATATGGATGTGTGGATGCGCCTGGCTGCTAGGACCCATGAGGATAGATGACGCACCTTGAATGGAAATCGCTGCGCTCAAAATGCATAGCCCCACCAGCCAGGTAAGAACTCCTGGGCGCCTCATCCGGCCGCGCGCGGGAAGGCTGCCTGACAGGTAAGTGTGAAACTCCCTCACTATACTATAGTAGCAGCCAGATTATGATGCTGTATGATGCTAGAAAGCCTGTTGGGCCTGTCTTGGGGCGTTCTTAGAGCCATCGACGGCATCTGCGCCTGTCTGCATTCCGCATGTTGGTGCACAACTCCTGACATGGTCGTGTTACACCAAGTGTTACATAATACATTCGATTCTACAAGTTGCTTTCGGCAACAAAAGTTGTCTTGCCTTGAGAGTCGCGATGCTTGCAAGATCGATGCCTCGCACACATCCCTCCACGAGGAGTTTGTGTGCTGCCTTTAGCTTCTAGTATGTATTGGAGTGTGTTTATAACTCACAATATGGCATGATCGAACGTCCTCATGGCTCCATTGGCTTGGTTTTCTCCAGCCCCAAAATCCACACCAGCAATTCCACCACGTCGTGCACGACTGACCGGGAAACATTGCTCCTGAAAAACGAAGCAGACGTTAGTGGATGATTGTACCCATGTAACCTGCATCTGGGTGACGAGCTTTGCACACAAGATGCAAAAAGCAAGCCTGGTCCCACCTGGCAGGTGGACCTTGTAATGCCATCACCACTGGCTGATGCACGATGTGGGTGGCTTTGCTTGTGCCTGAGCCTGCCAGGCGTGTCAGCTGTGGAAGAGGTCTCTCAAATGGCCCATCGATGGTGTGATATCACACGAGCTCCTGCAGCTGTGCCTGATACGTGTGGATGCAGCAGCGCCCAACTGGTTGTACTGTCACACGTGAACTTCAGGCTCAAGTAGGCGACTACAACTTGCAATGTGCAGATAGGTGCTACCATGGCTTATGATGCCCCCATACCTGAGATAACGTATTGGATGCTAGCCAATGACATCAGTGTTGGCTGGCCAGCCATGGGTGCGTGCACTATCAAGGGGGTGTTGACTCCACTAGGTACATGTAGCAGGTGTGGTGGCGGACGTGTACCCCAGTGTACCTAAGGGTACTGATTGCACCACTATGAAGCTCTTGTGACGCTGACTCTGAATCCGTTGAGCAGGTACTTTAAGGTACTTTAAGGTACGCTAAGGTGCAAAGTACGGGCATAGCGGCCATGGCAGGCCAAGCCACTGTACAGTCAAGGTACAAGGTACGCCTGGCCTCCTGTGGCCTGTACCTAAGTGTACTGAAATGTACTTAAGGCTTGTGATGTCTTATAGTCTTAGATATGGCAGAGGAGCGCATGTAAATGCATCAAATGATCGTATACACTGTATAGAATCCTCTCATAGCATCAGTACTGCAGGAATGCGCCTACAGCGGTTAGGTACGTGGGGCATCACGTCCCATTGTACCTCAGACCCTGGCCTTAGGTACACAGGGGTACAAAGTACAGCTGCTGTGCTGGGTGCTTAACACTCCTAGGTACAAAGTACAGCCCAGCACGGGCAGGAGCTGTAGCCGTAAGGTATTTAGGTGTACCCAAGGAGGGGTGGGGGTTTTGTCCAACTTATGATACATCTGCCGTGACACATTCCTTAGGTACACAGGGGTACACGTCTGCCACCACACTTGCTACATGTACCTAGCGGAGTCAAGACCCCCTTGCACTATCAGGAATGTCTGGTACATTGCAGTGTGCAGGATGACGTGACAGCTATGCCACTACATGACCACCATTGCACTCCTCATGATATTGGACATGCATGTTTATATGGCGACATCCGGCAAAATCAGCAGTTGTAATGGCAGACACTGTCTGGCAGGCAGTACTGCAGTGTTTGGGGACAATGCTCATCAAATCTCCCTAGTGATGCGAGCAATCGGCTGTGCATAAAACATGCCTTTATGATGCCCTCTTTTGCCACGTGGCCATGGCATGTTGCCACCAGATGGTGCACCTTGAAGGCATGACACGACTAATACTGCAGGCCCACTTGCTCCAGTTGACCATTTTGCAGCAAGCGTGGGGTTTCACCAGGATAACGGTTCACGTTGAATATAGCACACATCACAAGACATCACGCCTCGGAGACGTATGACAGGAGCAAGTATCCTTCCTTGTACCCGTCGACTGAATACATCCACCCCATGACCCACGGTCTGCCGTCGCCTGACAGACTCCAATTAGACAAGTGTGTTGAAGTACACTGAAGCTACTTTTGCAGTCGACTGGTTCCTCTTTGCTGCAAACGGTCCACATTCTCTCTCCCGCGCGGTACTTTGCAGAACATCATGTGGCGCCAACAACTCAGAAGCAAAGCCTTGATATTATGCGTATCTACAGCTTTCATCTTGGCTCAGGGTGCGCGTCTGCCTGGTTCCGCCAGTCACACAGCAGCAGAGCAGCAGCAGGTTCCACTCAAAAGCTGACAGACTGGCTAGGGAGTAGCAGCTGCAAACACTCAGCAGCAAACGCACAGTATGATTCATTTACACACGTTATCCCTATTCCAGCCAATTCTGGGTATGAGCAGCCTCCCCCACACAGTGGATTGTTGCAGCAGACGCATCATGCTGATGTCTACAGATTGGTGCTGGTAAGAGAGGTCGCTGAGCTCACAGCTTCCTGCACTGCTGGTTGTGTCTTGCAGCTTCTGAAGTGTCCCAGTATGGAGAAGGCTCCGGCGGGTATGCGTACAACAGCTACCACCCTCAAGACAAGCATCACAAAGACAAAGACAAACCTCACAAGGACTACCACACAACCATTATCAAGGAGCATAAAACCACAACAGAAATGTGTTCATGTGTGGGATATCCGGGACAAGACGGTCCAATGGGGCCAATGGGGCCTGCCGGCGAAGATGGAATGCCAGGTGGGTTGACAGGAGACGTCCCAGAGGGGCTGCTGTTGCTGCTTTTGCAGTCTTGCTACTGCCTTCAAGTTACAGCAGTGCACACATGTTGACCTGATTCATCCCACCACTGAGCACGACTCATCATTGGCGTAGAGAAAATGACAGCCGCCATCTTTGCTGTTGAAACTGACAGGAAGGCCTGAGATGTCGCCTGCAACTCAGATGGATTGCTCAGCTTGGCGCACTACGACGAATGAGCTGAGCACTGTGTGTTGCATGTCACACTCAATGAAAGTTATTGCTCTGCTTGTTTGTGCTGCCTGCAGGCCCTGAAGGTATGTAGCATGCACAACCACATCAGTTGGCGCGTTCAGAGCACCAGCCAGTCTGAGCGCAACACAGCGGCTGCCGCAGTTTTGACTGGCGCAGGCTCCCAGGGTATATGTGCCGACAGCAGCTGGGTGTACAGCACAGGGCATGCGTACTGCAGCTGCCAGTGCAATTGCACCAGTGTCAAGCCTCACTCAGCAGCACGGGCTGGCAGTGGCCAAGTTATGGTCATGAGCTCTGCAGCTGACAGTGGTAGGGTTGTGAGCCCTACAGCTGGCAGCTGCATAAGTTTCACTGCATCAGCAGCCAGCGTGCGATCAGTGCTGAAGTTATGTGTGCTGTGTGTTTGTATGTGTGTGTCGCTTGTAGGCCCCCAGGACCCCCCGTCAAGCTGGACCTCCAGGTGAGAGCCACGTGCATGCTGTAAGAGCAGCAGCAGCAGCAGCAGCAGCAGCAGCAGCAGCAGCAGCAGCAGCAGCAGCAGCAGCAGCAGCAGCGGCAGCAGCAGCAGCAGCGGCCGCCTGCGGCAGCAGCAGAATCACAGCAACAGCAGCAGCAGCAGCAGCAGCACAGCAGCCGCCCCATTGCCAGCAGCAGGCTCAATGCCAGCCGCAGTTTCCATGCAAGCAGCAGGCTGAGCACCAGCAGCACTGGCAGCCGTCAGTATGCCAGACCTCCTGACCAGCTGCCTGCACGTCCCGTTGCATGTAGCCAAGGCATGCCATGCAGAGCAGGGCAGCAGAGTCGTCTCCTGTGTGCTGGCTTTGCTGCACACACTATGAATATGAGCCCATCAGCCTACATCTTGTGTGCTGAGCTGTCCTTGTGTATGTGTGCAACACTGTCCTGTCGTCCAGGGAGGCCAGGCATCGCAGGTGCGCAGAGACTGAAAAGCGGCAGGGCTGTTATGCAGCACAGCTGACCAGAGTGTATACAGGGCGCAAGTGCAGGATGATTGAGCAATCAGTGCAGCAGCAGGGTGTGCGCCACTGCATCCAACAGCTTGGACCCTGTGTCAAGGTTGTTTTTATGTGTGAATGCAGCTTTGACCTGAATTCTTTGAAGTGCATGTCAACAACAAACGCCTGCTGCCTGTGTGTTGCTGCCCTGCAGGTTCCCCGGGTGGACGAGGTGAGTGGGGCCTTAGGCATTATGTGCTGACGTCACCAGCATGCTCAGCAGCAGCGGCGGCAGCAGCAGCAGCAGCAGCAACGGTGGCACACAGCAAGATCAGCACTGTGTGACAAGCACCGCAGCGCAGCGCACTGCACTGCACCGTGTGCCACATAACAATTATGTCCAGCAGTGAGAGCGATCACCCCCCACAGCTCTCTGGCTAGGCAACCTTCCTTGTCTGCAAGGTTGCCCCAGCTGATTGCTGGCTACCATACGTGTACCCCATGTGTGCCCACCTGACTACCCTGCTGCCTGTCTGCCTCCCCTTTCTGTTGTCCACAGGACCTGAGGGTCCACCTGGCGCACCCGGCCCACACGGTAGGTGCACCCTGCATGAAGCACAGCGCACCGCGTCTGATCATGGTTTTATGGGTTTGAAAGATAGCGTCGGCCCTAGAAGTGACAGACGCCCCAGTAAAAAGCAGCACAGGCAGCTGCAGTAGAGCCCGAGGCACAGTCCTGCGGCCTTACTACAGTGATGGTCTCTCTTGCTACGATTCCAGGTGCTTGTGCCATGCTAGCTACCATTCACCACTTTGAATGCGCCTATGTTGCCGTGCCGGCAGGTCAGTGCTAACATGCTTTGTCGCCGCTGCTGCTGCCACACCCATTGCCGCTGCTGCTGTTACTGCAGGACCACATGGACCTCCAGGTGTGTTGCAGCAGCTGATTCTAGTGGTGAAATGTGTGCAAATTTGCACAGCCTTTACTGTTACATGTTTCAGGCTGAGCCTGAACACCCCATTAGACAGTTGCTGTCGTCAGCC
>VIIQ02000659.1:312500-504080 GCA_007449985.2 Desmodesmus armatus
TATAACTATGGACCCAGCTACGAGACAGGCAGTAGCTACGACAGTTATGACAGTCATGAGAGCTACGGCCAGGGAGGTGACGATGGTTATGGGTATGATGTACAACCGTACAATGCAGGTACAAGTGGCCAGCCTCAGGCTACAGTAGGGCCAGCACCAGCACAGCAGGGGCAGCAGAAGCATGCAGGAGTGCGCAAGCAGACGGGCGCGCAAGCAGTACAGGACGCTGCAGCTCTGCCTGATGGAGGCATGATTGCAGGTGAACCGGCTGCCGGCAGTTTAAGCACTGGGCAAGCGCCGCAAGCAGGGCAGCATGTGCAGTACTTGCAACCAAGCAGAGGAGCGCCAGCACAGCAGCCGGCGCCAGCGGTGCAACAGCAGCGGGGGCCGCCTGCACAGCGACCCCAGGCCGCTGGAGCTTGGGGCAACGGTGGTCAAGCGGGCGGTAGCAGTGCCAGCACGGCGCCCACTGCAGGAGAGGTGGGGGCGCCCGCCACCACTGGCATGGGCGGTTTTGCGCTGAGGCGGGCAAAGAAGGCGCTGTCACCTGGGGGTGCGGGAGTGAGGGGAGTTGCTGCTGTGATGGATAGTGTCAGTGCTGCTGATGACCTGGAGGCCTGGCAGGCGCAGCAGGGGACAGGGCAGCAGGAGCAGCAGCAGGTGGCATCGTTTTGGGCACCAGAGCCGCAGGCTGCATCGCCAGATCTGTTTGTTACAAGCAGAGCTGCTGCGCTACAAGAGGCACTCACAAAGGTGCAGCTTTGAAGATTGTCAGCATGAGGGGCGCCTGTACGCAGCCGTACATTGTGGTGGCCACCATGTGCCTTGGAGGCTTGGATAGGGGGTGTGGAGAGGGCCAATATGGATTGTTGATTGTAAAACACAGCTTTTGTCTTACCGTCGCATCAGATGGACGGAGCTTTGTCACGAGCCTAGATCAGATCCCCTTGAAACATTGGACGAGGCAACATGTCTTTGATTGTGGTGCTAGATGATGAATGAACTTGCCACAGGCCCTCATCAAGCAATACGCCTTACGTATTCCAGGGAGAACACTGTTTTGTTCGTTGCCAATGGTTGTAACCGTTTTGTTCGTTGCAATCCATCGGGCTGAGCAGTCGTTGTAGGCTCACTTCAAATCAACCCATTCACTCAAGCACCTGCGTTGTCGGCAGCGGCATTGCCAGTAACGGCACCACGCCTTGCTTCAGGATGCCAGTGCTGTGATCAGGCTTGCATGCTGTGCTGCTCAAAGGAAAAATGTGCTGCGCCCTCCAGCTGCTTGTGCCTATAGCAGCTACGGTGATCATTTTTGGTGTAGCTGCATCAGTAGCTGCGTCCAGTGGGCTTGGCTTGGCAGCACTCTCTCAGCCCACAATGCTCTTGGCAACAGGGTGAGTGCTAAATTCTGCTGCATACCTCACAAGCATCAGGTTCAAAAGGTCCGTGTCGGTGAACAGTTGCCACACCTGCTGCTGTGTCCCTCTGCAGCGTTGGCTGGGTGTCGCTGGCTCTCAGCACAGCAGCAGTAATCGGCACGTCAGGGCTGATTGCTCTGTACACCTTTGCAACAGCAGATGCAGACATCTCCCTTCTGCTGAGGGGGAAGCACAAGCGGGATGCCTTTGTCGGCAAGGTTGTCTGGATCACTGGTGCCAGCCAGGTGGGTGGACTTGTGCCAGATGCAGCAACAGCGACGCAAGCAAACTATCCAGCATTGCCAGCGGCCAGCACACTCTCAACGTCCCTGAGAGTGACATTGACAAATCACACCCCACCCTGCTGCTGAGCTGATAGGTTTGCTTTGCTTGTTTCTGCACCCGCAGGGGCTGGGCTCACTTTTTGCCAAGTATCTGGCCCAGCAAGGCGCCAAGGTCATTGTTTCAGCCAGGAGTGAGGACAAGCTTCAGGTGCAGACGCTGCCTGGTGTGGCAGCAGTTTGACTGACAGGACTGCCAGCAACACCCTGCAGCAGGTGCTGCACAGCTGTGTCCTGCAGAGCGCAGCTTGTTGTGGTGCCCCCACCTGCAGGTTTGGCCTTGTGTTGATTACCCATCTGTTCCTACGAACGCGAGCCCACAGCAAGCACTCAACGCATTGTTGTGTGCTCGTGTGGTTTCTGTTTGATGCAGAGGACGCGTGCAGGCTGCAGGCGCCCTGAAGAAGTGCTGGTGCTGCCCTTCGACCTCATGGACAGCACAGAGAAGTTGCAGGCAGCAGCAAAGGCAGCTGATGAGGCTTTTGGGGGTGCAGGTGTTGACTTCTTGATACACAATGCTGGTGCGCAGCAGCTGGCTGGCTAGCAGGAATTAGTGTTTGCTGTATCCCAAGGTCCATAGCTCATGCGGCCAGCTGTTGAGGCTTGGGCCTGGGGTGATCTGCTCTAAAGCAGGTGCATGTTGCGCATGAGGCAAGGATACTGCTTGTTGCTGCAGTAGGGATAGGAGGCGTTGCCTGCATGCAGTGCATCCATGTGCTTGCAGGACAGGGCTGCTGTGGCCCTGGCTGCCCCAGCGCAGTGCACCAGCCTGCACTGCGCTGGCCTGGATGCCTGTCACCGCTGCTGTGTACTGTTGCGACAGGTGCTTCACAGCACGCGCTTGCAGCAGAGACCACCGACCAAGTGGCGGAGGCCCTTTTGGACATCAACGCATTGGCACCCATCCGCCTGACGCAGGCAGTCCTGCCCCACATGCTGAAGAGGTGAGCTGCACCACCACTCATCTGAACCGCACTGTGGCATCTGCTGAGGCAGGGGGCTGGTGCAGCAGCGGGGGCCCCCATGGCAAGTGTCCTTTCATGCAGGGCCTGCTATGCTCTTTGCTGAGTAGACTGTCCCGCATGCACTATGTGGCTGAGGCATTCATTGAGCAATGCCGCTGTACTGCGCTGTGTTGAGGTCTTAGATGAGCGTGTGCTGCCCTGTTGTGTGCTGTGATGTGTTATGCTGGTCATGGCTGCGCCAGGGGCAAGGGTCGGCTGGTGGTTGTGTCCAGCATGGCTGCTAAGGTGCCCTCCCCAGGCCAAGCTGTGTACTCAGCAGCAAAGATGGCCGTGTGGGGCTACTTTGCATCCCTCGCTACTGAACTGGCTGACAAGTGAGCGGTTTGATAAGAACGGGACTTTTGGCTGCAGCCGGTGCAGCTCAATTCACACCCAGCTGATGCGTTGCTAGAAACTAGCAGCACAGCAAGAACCAACAGCACAGCAAGAGCAGCCCGCACACCTTGATCACATGCATCATCATGCGCCACAAGCTGAGCTCCTTGTTTTGTGAACCGCCCAAGGGCCTGGCAGGTGTGCGCGGCGGCAACCGCAACTTTGCAAACACGTGTTGTTGGGACACAGCTGCTCAGCATACACAAAGAAAGTGCCATGTGCTGGCGCTGCTGCTGCCTGCACTTCACCTGCGCAGGGGTGTTGGTGTGACCATCGTGTGCCCAGGACCCGTGGCTCCCCCTGCTGGCGAGGCAGCACCCAGGTCCCTGTATGGCCCGCAGGTGGGTAGTGGCACTTGGGAGTGCAAGTGAAGGGGTAAATGCGAGTCCTACTGCTGCCGCCGCCGACGGCTGCAGCACCAGCAGCAATTCGCCAGCCCACACAAGGAGTCCTGCTGTTTGTGAGGAGTGTGTTGGTACTGTACTTGACTTGCAGCAGGCTTGGCAGTGGACGCTGAGCGTTTACACTTAGGGACAAAAGTTTTTACGACCGACACAAATTCCCTGTCACCCCAAGACAGCAGCAGTTTCCGTTGATGTTCGGTATTTGAACGTTTCTCAGCTTTGCCATTGCACTACTGCTGTGCGTTGGCCAAGGTGGTCAGCGCGGTGTTTTGTGGTGCGTGCAGC
Organism: Desmodesmus armatus; assembly: GCA_007449985.2. NCBI lineage: Eukaryota > Viridiplantae > Chlorophyta > Chlorophyceae > Sphaeropleales > Scenedesmaceae > Desmodesmus > Desmodesmus armatus. Next base: position 316,349 of record VIIQ02000659.1, read on the forward strand.
CGGCGATCGAGACTACCCTCCCCCACCCGGTTGATGCCACGCGCGCGCCTGGCCTTAGCCTTAGCCTTAGCCGCACGCCGCACCAGCACCAAGCACCTAGCTCCTCTGCCTACACCTTCCTTATTGATGGGGCGGTGGGAGCCTTGGGGTGCCTGCTCAGCTTCCACCAGCCTGTGGCCTGTTGTGTGTGTGTTCCAGAGGTGAAATTGCCACTTGCTTTCAGGGGTGCTGGCTGCCAGGTTGGCCTTCTCTGTGCTGAAGCTGCACATGGCTTTGGGGGACAGGGGGATGGGCTGGGGGTGAGGCATACATGCAGCTGGTGGGGCTATCTGCAACATCCATTTCTGTGGCTGCAGCCTGGACTGAAGGGCGTGGGGGTCAAAATCACCTTGCAATTTCAGGCACTTTTTGAGGGGGTCACCCCCAGGGTTGCACTTGCATGCATTGATGATTGCAGTGATTGGCAGAGCCTGTCATGCAACTGCTCTGGTAGTGCACCTCTTCAGCTGTGTGGTGGTGGGTACTAATGACAAAGCTGATGTTCTAGCTTGTGAGTGCTACTGTGTCAGTGACATTGAGCACAAACTTTTGTCCCTAGGTGTACACACTTCACCTGAAAAGCCTGTGTTTGGTATAATATAGCACCTCATGAGCCCCTGGCTAGCTGGCAATTCCCAATGGCGGGTATTTGTCCCCCAACAGCTTCACTGTGCTGTGCGGTTCTGTACTGCACTTTACTTTCGCAGGGCCCCATTCAGCGCCAGGAAGTGCCGGACAGCAAGCGCATGCCAGCAGTGAGGGCTGTCGAATTGATTGCCAACGCGATGGCAGCGGGAGTGTCAGAGTGCTGGCTGGCGCGGCAGCCTGTGCTGTTGATGGGTGAGTGGCACGGCACCAGCAGGCCAGGTCGTGAGGAGGGAGGCGGTCACAGCAGTCTGATGATGCTTTGTGTCAGCGCCATGCAGTCACTGAAAAGCAGGGAGTGAGGGACGTGAGCCAGGCCAATGGAAGGCTGAACAGCGATCCAGCCATAGCCAGGGCACACTGTACACTCACACTGTACACTCACACTGTACACTCACACTGTACACTGCTCACTGGGATGGAGGTTGTGCATGTATGAGTTTGCTGACGCTCCTCTTGCGCTCTTGTTGCTGCCGTCGGTGCTGCTGTGCTGTGTGCTGCAGCCTATCTGATGCAGTTCGTGCCCCAGCTGGGTCTCACAGTCATGAAGCAGATCGGCCCCAAGCGTGCAAGGGCGATCAGCAGTGGGCAGAGTGGGTACAACCTGTCTGCTTTCATGAAGGCAGGCAGCTCAAGCAGCTAGGCAGCTGATACGTGCAGTAGCTGTTGTTATGGTTGTGGGTAAAGGGCTGTTCGAAGCTGCCTAAAGGAGGTGGCAAACCACACAATAGCGTGGTTGATCAACTACAGTACATAGATCATTTACATACTACAGGTACCTGGCCTCAGCGCGAAACGAGGCACGCAATGAAGCACATCGGAGACCCAATTCACATGTGTCTGCTGAATGAAAGCGCTGGCGCTCCAGTTTCCCTTCCCATTCAAACTGCTGAAACCTTGCTGAAACCTTGAGCGTCCTTGACCACAGCTGCAGCCACCCATCACGCCGCTACTCAAATTGATCGCATGTTGTAAATGCGATGATGCTGCAGCCGGCCGGTCCTGATGGTGCTCAAGGTCCTCTTGCTACTGCTGTGTGTGATTGGTGGCACTTACCCGTCAGCAAATCACAGAGACCAACAGTGGCATGGCGTGGAAATAGCAGATGATGACTCACAGGAAAAGCAGGGGCAGAGTCCTTGGCTGGAGCTTGCACAGCACAACCAGGCAAGTGCGGCACTTGAAGTGCCAGCTGCCAGTGTGGTTGCACACTAGCCAGCATGACACTTGGTGATTGAGTTTTACAAGGTAGTAGCTTCTTGCATTCAGTAAGATCCAAGGAATCACTAATCTGTCAGGGTGGCCTGGGTTCCCTGGGCCACCGTCGTTTGAACAGTGGCAGTTGCGTGACAGGGTGGCCTGCAGCACTGACTGTGAAGACGCTTGTGCCTGCATGCAGGCCTTGCCGCCAGATGCTTTTGCGCTTGATGACGATGATTACGAAGCACATAACACAATGTCCCCGGAAACAGCAGCAGCAATCCTTGAGAGGGTGACAGCAGCAGCAGCAGGGCATGCCCAGATGGAAGCAGGACTGCAGGAACCTACCAGCATAGGCTTCTTCACAGGCACAGCAGACCTCGGAGGTGGATTTCTCGACACAGCATCTGATGCAGCAGCCATGCAGTTCATGGCAGTCAGCAGCCCTGCCGACGCCATCCTGCAGGAAAGTTTCGGCTCAGCACCACCCTTCCAGCAAGTCCTGTCGCCAGCACCTGCCTCTGCCACACAAAAAGCACCTGCTCCAGCAGCAGCACAGGTCCCACCCCCAGCACCCCCAGTCCCCTCCCCTGCAACAGCCATGGCAGCTGAAGCCCCAGGGTTTGGTGACCGCACCCCACCCCCAGCTCCGCCCATGCAGCAGGATCCCTCTCCAGCACCAGCACCAGCACCAGACCGGTCAGCTTCAGCAACCGAAGCTCAGCTGCCTAGCCTGGCACTCGAAGGGCCTGCCACTCTCGATTCAGCGCCTCCGTATTCCATGCCGGTTGATGCACCAGCACGGCACCTGCTCACGCACCACACACGCAGGGCGCGCCAGCACAGGATGGGCAGCAGCGGCAGCCACAGCAGCAGCAGGAGGGGCAGCATGCAGCGGCAGATGGCGCAGCAGAAGGCACAGAGAAGGTAGCGCTCATGGGCCGCGGCATCTGGCATGCCAAGGGCAAGGTCTCCTTTCCCACAGACCCCCAGATCCCTCCTGCAGTTGGCAATATTGCACCTGCAGGGTTTTGTGACCCAGAGCTGGGGCTGGAGCCAACAGATGATGGCAGGTGCATCTGCAGGCAAGGTGCGTTGCTGTGTTTGTTGTCAATGAATGAAGCTAAACTACTGAGCTGACTGTCTGCTGGATAAGCCCAGCCCTGCCCACCCGCCCTGCACTGTGACACATCAACCCCCTGGTCCACACTGCAGCTCCTTATGGCTCACACTGTTTTCCTTGTGGCCTTGTAGCTGTGCAATCACTTTTCCAACCTCATAGAAGGGCCCTTTACCTTCAAAAGGCACTCACCTGCCAGCCATGTCCCCTGCTATTGCCAAACCGTGTGAGTTGACAACACGCGTGCATGCTTGGGCCGCTGATCCTCTGTTGCTGCAGGCTATGGAACCAATGCAGACATGCGGACGTGCGCCCGTTGCCCTGTGGGCTGGTACAGCAGAGGGGGCCAGGTTGGCATAGCATTCTGCAAGCCCTGTCCGCAGCTGTCTACATCCAATCCCACCAGGACAGCCTGTGGTGAGTGTACTTCAGTTGACTCACAACCACACTGGCCTAGAGTCGGTGTAGGCTGTGTGGCTCTGTGTTGTTTGCGACAGCATCTTCTCCGGCACTTGGCTTGGGGCGTGGTAGGGAACCAAGTATCTTGGTGCTCTATCTTGGGTGCACGGCAGCATAGCACAGGGGTTGGCCTCACATGGCTTGTTGATTCGCAAATGGAGACATCTGGAGTGCGAGAGTCAAAGCGTTTGGGGGATGTGGGGGCTGCTGCAGCGCTGGCAGTCTCACAACCTGGCCGCTGCAGCGGCGGCAGTCGCCCATGCCGCTGCTGTATATTGCAGCAGGTAGAGAGACGTCGTGCTGTATATTGCAGCAGGTTCAGAGTCGACTCGATCTCAGTGTAGCGTTGGCATCATCACCGCATGATGGTTGTGGACTTGTCCCAGGGTATAGGAGCTGCCATGAGCGGTCAGCAAGTGCCATACGGCTGCAAGGCGTCACATTGTGACAGGCAGCAGTCTGCGACGTTGTTGAACAACTGAAGTGTTCAAACACAACCACTCATTCATCTGACACAATGCGCACCACTGCCAGGGGCAAATCAACAAGATTGCAACAGGGATACACGCCGGTTCACCACATGCGACTGCTGACGATCCTTGTGTGTAACGACTGCTGACTTGCAGTTGTGCGGCGCAATGTGATTCGCCCTGACATCCCGAAGTCCCTCTGTGAGTTCTGCAAAATCCCCACGAGGCCATTCGATCCTCCCGTCTGCTGTGGAAGGGGCCAGGTACGCAGACAAGTGGGTGACTCTTCACCCATCAGCCATACATAGCACAGCCTACATCGGCTGTAGCAAAGCTTCTATATTGCATGCGATGACTGTAGCAAAGCTTCACATAGCATACCTGAAGCTTCAGCAGTACAGTTGGGCAGCTCTGTCGGCGCAATTGCCATCCCAACCTGTCTGTTCCAAGTTGAGTTAGTGGTTTGCTATTGAGCGTTGTTTTGTTTACTGTGGCACAGAGCAGTCCATTTTTCGGCCGGCAGCAGCATACAAGACACCAGTGTAACGCATCATTTTCGCGGCGTGCGCAGGTGTGCTGCGGAAACGAGGGCTGCTGCCCCACCAGGCGCTGCATCAGCAATGCAACCAACGACTTCACGCCACAGTGTTGCGGCGAGGACTGCAATGTTGTCACCAGCGCCCTGCGATGCTGCCCGTCAGGGCAAATTTGTGTCAACGGCACTGGTAATGTGAGTGCGCATCCATCTTCCTGACATATTTTGGACCCACACGACAGCAATGAGGGATCTTTGTGCCAGGGAGCCAGAGGCAGAGCTTGTTTGAAAGCCGTCCAGTGCTTGGCCAAAAGGCATGATAGCGGTAAGGCCACAAAGACAAGCTTTGGCAGGGAGTGTCCAGCAAATGCATCCGGAAGGGGACAGTGTTGGAAGGAAGGGCCTCTCAACAAGTTCGCCAAATGCGCAATGCGTGTGCGTGTGGGTGTGGGTGTGCGTGTGCGTGTGCGTGTGCCGCGGGCGGGCGCGTGCGCGTGCGCGCGTGTGCGCGTGTGCGTGTGTGCGTTAAACACATGAGTTACAACCATCAAGTGCATGTCATGACGACAGGCTTATAAAGTGCGTGCGTGCATGCGTGTGTGCGTGTGTGTGTCACACATATGAGTTGCATCAAGCATGTATATAGTATCATGTGTGTGTGTGTTTTGTGACGTGATTGAAGCCTGGACTTTTGCTGCCTGCTGTCTTGCTGTTACCTCTGTACATGTTGGTGCTGCAGACACAAACTTGCTGCGGTGCAACCAAGGTCTGTGGCGATGGAGTGGCAAAAAGCTGCTGCAGCCCACTACAAGAGTGCTGCGGGGGCCGCGAGTGCTGCAACTCAATAAGTGGAGCATCACCACCTCAGGAATGCCTCGATAATGTGTATACGGGGCCACCTGCAAATCAGAAACGTTGCTGCGTACCCTTGTGGGTCAACTGCAACGGCACATGCTGCAACACGCGTACCAGCCCGCAGGTGCAGTCGTGTCTGCTGGATGCCAGGGGCCAGGCGATTTGTTGCAATACAGACAGGCTATGCCAGTCGGGAGACGGCTCGCAGGAGTGCTGCCAGCCGACACAGAGCTGCACGCGCAACGTGTCAAGCACAGGGCAAAACATCGCTAGGTGCTGTCTTGCAGGTCAGTCCCTGTGCCCGAAGAACGCCTTCCAGCCTATCTGTTGCCCTGTAGGCAGGTGCCCGCCCGCCAGCACTGCCGAGACCTGCTTGTAGTTCAACTTTTACTGAAGTCCCAGCCGGTGAGATGTAGTCTGAGCAGACCGGCCAGGGCAGCACGTACACCCTTCTTCCTATGGAGACTTGCGTCACATGAGTTGTTGCTGTGCGCGGTGTGTGCATACCTGGTCTGTGTGTGTGTGGCCGGCGCAGTCGGCATTTGGGAGTGCATGTCACATGACTTGGTACTGTGCGGGGTGTGTGCACACCTGGCTTGTGTGTGTATGTCTGTGTGGCCGGCGCAGTCGGCATACGGGAGCGCATGGCGGTGCCCTGATCACACCCCTAGCTTAGGGCCCTGCATGTTGGTTCATTTTTCCAGCACCGCTGTTGCATAGCGTCTCTCGTGGTGGGCTGCTGACGAAAGCAGCTGCATCCATGTGTCTGGCCAGTGGCTTTTATGCTCCGAGCACTATGACGCAGCGACCTGAGTTGCCGTCAAAGGTTGCGGCAATGCTGCAGCTAGTTCATGTACGAGTGTTGGTGTTTGAGCAAGGCTAGCCCAGTGTTGAGCCAGTGATACTGGTCCTATACAACAGGGGCTTGCAGCAGTAGTGGCAGCTAGCCTGCCAGTGTCCAAGTGCTGTTGCTTTGCTCGATCAATCAGCAAAAAAAATGATTTTTCTGCTTGTATGACTGTTTGCATCCTGCATTGGTGCCATGTTTATGTGATGTTGAACTGTAACATGTTTGTTGCTGGCAGTGGACTCAAACATCCAGCTCCAGTGTGCCGGGTGCACAACACTCTTACCACGCAGATGATCAGCACAGCAACACCATCCCGCCAGCCGATGTTTACCACACATGTGCAGCATGTTACAACACAGCCACGCAGCCAGCTGCTGCATTGGTTGACAGAGATTGTCAAAAACAGCCTGTGCAGCTCCGGGGGTGATGTGAAGGGCTGTAAAGGAATCCACACTACGTTCCACACAGTACGGTACACCCTAAACCTCCAATGTCGCAACTGCCTCCACATCGATGTCGCCCATGCCCTCATCCTCCTCCTCTTCACTGTCCACATCTCCATCCACCTGCACCAGCAAAGCAAGCAGGCAGCAGCACGTCATGCGTTGGTGGGCTGTGCCATCCGCACAGGTTGGGTGTGTGGTAGTCTAGCATGCTAGACATGCACACCCCTCTGAGCCTTGACGTACGCCAGTGGTTGACTCATACGCGTAGTCACTTAGTTATTTTTACATACTGTTCCATCAGGGTGTCTGCTGGTCAGCATGAGTCTATGCTGCACACCAAGTAATGTTGCCCCCTCGCCATGATGTGTACCGCTACTGACAAGCACTAGAGGAGGCTCCATGCAACCACAGTACAATGCCACACGCGCTGAATGCAGATGGATGCGGGTGACACATGTGATTCAACGCTGCTGTCATGGCAGCAAGCCCCACATGTGTTCTTCCCCCTTTTCCTACTGAGCTTCCCCAAGTGGTGCCGAAGCACTTCCCTAACTCCTCTACAGCAAACCCCATCTCCTTCTGAAGCGGGTGCCCCACCTCAGTGTCCCCTCGTATCACCACAACAGCCCCTGCACCCCAAGAAGAAGCTCTCTGCTGTAGCCCCCACCCTCCTCTTCCTTGGTTGCTCCTTCCCGATCAACCATGTGCTTGGCCAGCAGCCCGTATTCACACCCGCTCACTGTCAGCTTTCTCAAGGGTACATACCCCTACACCTTTCAACCTCACGATGTAACAACCTCATCCCTCCCCCTTTCCGCCTTCTCTGCCTGCCTTTCCAAGTGCCCACGCAAAGCGCCCATCTCGCAGGCCCCCACCATAACCACACTAGCAAAGCACCCCCTGGGATTGCAATTGCTTGTTTGCTGCCTCCAGTGCCTCCATGCGCTACAAATTCTCAGCTCACACACACCCTTCCATCCCTCTTTGCTGACTACCTTGTCAAGCTGCTTGAGCCCCCTCCCCCCCCCACTGGGTTCAGACCAATGCCCCCGGCCGCCTGACAAAACCCCCCTCGTTGCTCACCTCCCTGTTTGCTGCCTCCAGAGCCTCCATGCGCTCCGCCAGCAGCCTGTCATCCCGCTCGCTCACTGCACGCGCCGCCTCCTTCACTGTCAGCTTGCCCTTGGCTGCCTCTATGCTCTTCTTGCACACCTCACACGCAGCGTTCAACACCTGCAGGGAGACCAACCAACAGCGTCAGTGGTGGCATTGGTAATGGTGGGAATATTTTTACTTGGAACAGATTTTTTTTTCTTATACGTCATATGTTATACGGAATAAACATTGACAACACAATTGTTATTCCTCACTTGACAAGGCAGTGGCAGAAGGTCCTACAAGTCACAAGCTAGACATGCTGGCCTTCATGCATGCAAGCACATAGCAGTAGCAGGGCGATCTAGTGTATGACAGCAGTCTAGCCACTTCAAGCCACAGACATCAGGGTGAGCGTACGAGTAGGGTTTACATCACCAGGTCCTGTAAAAACACCCCCTGCTGCAGAAAGCAATGCGGCCAGATGCGATGTGCAGGTGTATGTACTGTCTTCCTTAAGGCTGCATGTACAGCACCCATGGGCCTGGGTACATGGTGCGGTTCTGCGGCAGAATGTTGGCTGCTATGTACACAGCCCTGAGAAGCCAAACTGGTATGTGCACGGCCCTGTGCAGCCAGACTTGTATGTGCACAGCCCTGTGCAGCCAACCCACCTCCACACCCTTGACCTTGTCCAACGTCTGTGTGGTGAGGACGTACAGGGGTGGAGCCACCAGCTTCACCTTCACAGGGCAGTCCTCTGTGCTGGTCTCCTGCATGAGCACAAGCAGACAAGCAGCCTGTTACATCACACTCACATGTACAGTCACACCAATCTACCTAGGTACCTGGGGCACAGACAACACGCACAACAGGCAGCTGGACAAGCAGCACGCACAACAGGCAGCAACACAGCACAGCACAGCATACAACAGGCACCACAGCACTTGTCAAACGGACAACAAGTCACGCCACTTGGGGCACAGACAACACGCACAAGATGCAGCTGAACAAGCAGCACGCCAGTCAAAAAGTACGTGCCTACACACTGAAGACAGACCAGGAGGCAGCAAGGAAGTCGTGACCCACACTCCTCTAGCTCCCTTGCAAGGCTGAGTCATTCCTGTAACAGTGACTTTGTGAACCTAACACCTCGAAGCCCGCACTTGTGCCCCCACGCGCAACTCAGTTGCGGCAACTGTCGTGAGCACATCAAGTCCTGACAGACGACTGCCACACAGTTGCTCCCCTCCCATTGCCTGTCTCCTTCAATCCTCCACCTCAACAATCCCTACGAACATCACCAACAAACATCACCAACAAAAGCAGCCAGGGTCTGAAGATGCCCCCCCCCCCCACTCTCCCCTACAAACATCACCAAGGAAAGCAGCCAGGCTCTGAAGATGGCCCCCCCACTCTCCCCTACAAACATCACCAAGAGAAGCAGCCAAGCTCTGACGATGCCCCCCCCCCCCACTCTCTCCCACCTGTGCTGCGCGCATCGCATCCCTGATGCGCTCAACACCATCGTACGCAAAGCACGTGAGCTCCACGTCCGCACGGATCTTCAGCGGCTGCGGCGTCATGCGGCGCTTGATGTTTTTCATCAACGCCTCTTGCACCTGCACACCAACACACCAAGAAGCAGACACCACGTCAGCACAGCCATGAATGAAGATCTCGTCAGCGGCTGCAGCGTCATGCGGCGCTTGATGTGTTTCACAGGAACACCCGATCGCAGCCATGTGCACAGAGCTGTCTGATACCATCCCCTGCCTTGCGCTCTGCTGCAGTGTGGGGCGGGAGGTTGAGGAGCTGCCAAAGATCCCACCACATGCATCGTATGCCAACCATGTGGGTACTGGCTGCAAAGCTTGTACAGCTGTTGGAGCTGACGAGCTGAAAAACTCCGCTGCTGGCTTTGGCAGGCCAAGCACTCCAATTAGCTGAAATTTGGTGAGCTGTGTGCATGGGAAAGAGCTACACAACACCAGCCTTTGTCTGGACGGCCACCTTCCGTGCTGCCGCAGTGCGTCTATTCCCCTGGCTGGGTTCAGTTGCGACAGAGTTGCTTGCGTAAGCCGTGTAACACCTTCATTCATTCATCCAACACCATCTAGCGCACCTCTGGCGTGAGCACTGTTAGTGGTGCCCCCGGTCGTCCTCCAGCTTTTTGAACAGGGCTGCGCCCTCGTCCTGCACCATGTTCTTGAACGCATCAAAGGCATGGCCATACGCCTTGTACAGCGGCCACGAGATCTGCTTGTACAGCTCCTGCAGGTGAGTGAGTGAGTGAGTGAGGGAGGGAGGGAAAAATGAGTGAGTGAGTGAGAAAGTGAAAGAATGAGAGGGGGTGTCAGCACAAGCATGCCGAGCAGGTGAGTGCGACTCGCACCGTGCGAGGCGTTGGTGAGTATATTGTGCTGCAGAGGGTGCAACTGGTGGCCAAAGCCTAGGCAAACCAGCATTGCAAAGCAACAGTCCGATGCAACCAAGATTGATGCAACATATGCTTTCGCACATCACATAACCCCCTCCCTAGAACCCACTGATGCCTCCTGCGCACAGTGCTAGTCAAACCTGCAAGTGGTGCAATTAGTGGGAGGGGCAAGATTCGAATCTGTGTTTTCCCTGCATTCAGCGTGCCTAAGGCCAGGACTCTGCCTTCAGGGTTTGTGTGAAACGGCAACAAGACATGGATGTTGAATCTTGTCACCTCTGCGACCCAACATATGTGCCAGCCATGACCTGACAGCCTGCAACATCAGCAAGAATGTTATTTGCATGCTGCCCAGGACAGTCAGCATGCACTCTGTCAGCAACATGTGTGCAGCTGCACCTGCATGGCATGACTGCCACCAGGCTTGCGTGCTGATTGCAGGCAGGCTGAGAAGTTTAGGTGGGCCTGACTTAGTGATTGCAGCAGGTCATACTGCACTGCATATTTTATACAGTAAGGGTGACACCTGCAGCATCCCAGTCGATGTTGTGTGCACAGAATTCAAGGTGGTGCAGACCACCAATTAGACCACCTTGCAAACATGTCATGCTGGCGCTACTGTCAGGTGTTCACCCTCAGTTGTTGATGTGGTGAGATGGCTAGGTGAATGGCCACCAAGCAATGCTGCCATGCACAAGAACTGTCAAAGCAGCTGAGCAGGATTTGGTGCTCACGACCTGACGACCTTCACTGTCGTGAATTGCATCAACCGACGTCAAAGGGCATGCAGCTTCCGCGGCTTATGCATATATGTAAAACTACATATGCAGTTGCTACAGCCAAGCAACCTTAGCAGCCCACCAGCATGGGCCACGGCAGGCACCTGCCATCGACGGCGATGGGCTGCTGTCACCCGGCGTCAACGTGCCTGACCGCGAGCAAACGGGTGTCAAGCAGTAGAAATTGTAATACTTGTGCATCACTACAGTCGATCTGGCTTGACAGCCAAGCAACCTTAGCAGCATGTGCCACGGCACCGGCGATCGACGGATGTCCATCTGCCCCCCGGCGTCAACCTGGCCTATTCGCAGGCATCCTGGCATCAAATAGTAGCTATTATGCTGCAGCTTACACTGGTGTGCACCGCCGGCCCAGCAGCCGCACGCCGTGACGGATAGGCCGGGAGCAGCACGTCACTCTTTCAGAATAAAAAGCTAATTCTTTTCCTATGTCATAAGACGTGAAAGTTCAATCTTGCAAACAGCAACATCCCAAACCAGGAACCGGACGACAGCAGCAAAGCTCCAGCCCACAAAGGCCAACCCGTCCCCTGCCAGGCCATCATCACATCGTGCCTCAACGGGCACACCAAGCAACTTCCACGGTGGAGACACATGGATGCTGTACACACTGGTGTACTGGGGTGCTTCTGCCTGCTGTGTCGCTTGCAGGTACATGCGGCTGAATTTGAACCAGTGCCTCCTCAGCCTCAACGCCCAGACCAGACCCACTGACCTCTAGGTTCTCCCCTGTCGTTTCCGCTACATGGCGCATGATGCTGTGCACCATCTTTGACTTGTTGAACCGGTCCTCACAGCCGCTGATGTCCTCTGGGGACACACGCCTGCAAACAACAACACACAACACCACAGCGCGAGGCACGGGGTAGGTCAGACAGACGGGCAGAGCACTTGCCAGCATGCTGGAAGAGTGGGACGCATGTAGCCCCGCTGCCTGCGTGACAGTGCTGCTACTTTGACAAACTGCATGCTACACAGATAGTGTCAGCTGAGAGCAGCTGAGCAGCCCTGCATCGCACACGGTGCCGTGTGGCGCTGTTGCTTTCACCACAAGGTGCCTAAGTGCATCAAATCACTGCCACTGCCGGTTGCTGTGCCTCTGCTGCTCTCCTGTGGGGACAACGCTTCTGTGCTCCTCCTGCTCCTGCCACCCCAGGGGCTGCTGCGGCGGTGCTGTTTGCCACAGCTGGAGCTGGTGCTATGCCTGCGAGCACTCCCACTGCTGCTGCCGTTGCCACTGCACTGCCTCCGTGCGGTCCTGCGCCGGTATGTGACCCCCACAAACTGCAGGCTGTCTCTGCTGCTTCTCCTGCTCACCGCTTGGACAGGTCGATGTAGCCTTTGTCCTTGTCCACACGCAGCACCATGACTGGCTCTTGCCGCCCAACCTGCACAAGGAAACGGCAGGCCAGGACACCGGCAGCAGGACAATGAGGGTGGTCAGCCGCCAACTGTTAGGCACCCAGGCTTGTTTGGTGCTGGGTGATTATCAGCAGCCCGTTGTGCTGGGCCGTGCTGCACAGCACCACAGCTGCCGTGACTCCTGCTGCTGCTCCTGTTGACGCCAGCAGGACAGAGAAGCACAAAGCAGAAGCTTTGCTGAGCTGCACATAACCAGTACCGCTGTCCATGCTGCAGCTGCTGCTTTCTATTCTCAGGCTGGTGCTGCACACACCCAATGCAGCTGCTACAGGTGTGCGCGAGGGGTCGTGCATATGTGAGGCGATGGTGACGGTGTGACAGTTTGATGGTACCTTGATGAGTTTGGTGATGGACCTGATACGCCTGCGGGACAGCTCTGACAGCAGAATCATGCCCTCAATGCCGTTGTACTCTAGCAGCGAGACATAGGCACCCATCTCTGCAATGGACTTGACCTGTTGTGCCAGGCACCAGCACAAAGACCAATAAGGCAGCAGCATACGGACAAAGGGAACAGGGCAAGAGGTCGTTGGACACAAAAGCAGGTATGCAAAGCCAACTGCAAGTGTGAGGGATTTGTGTGTTTCTTATTGTGAACAGTGCTGCCACCACTGCCATGCTGATTGGCACCAGATGATGTCCATGCTGTGAGTCAGAAATACAGGAGTCCCAACTTCAAAGGGGCGCACTAGATACATGAAAAGCAGCCAAACTGCTGAGATGTCGTGGTGACACGAGTGAAACCCACCTGCACCATGACCACATCGTCCACCTCTGGGTACTTCTGCTCATACATGCGGCAGTCCTGATGCACCGACATCCTGATCAGCTGCTTTGAGAACAAATTTGCGTGTCTGCAGCAGCAGAAACAGATGCCCCAGCAGAAGGGTAGGTGTCACAGAAGCAGCAGATCATATCCAGTCAGTCCTTTGAGCTCACTATCAGTCGCTCAGATCTGCGATTCAGTTGAAGTCGGTCTTCAAAAGAACTACTGTGTCACCTGATAAGGGGTGCAGAGAGTCAGCCGCAGTCAGATGGTGTTTCCTTCAACCGTCACGACGAGCTTGGCAGGCTGTTCCGGTCAGTTTCAACAACTTCACGTTCAAGAACAACCTCATTGACACCCGGACCGAGTGGAACGACTAAGTTGGGACCTAAACCTGCCAGTTGTCGAGTGAACCACCTCATTGACAAGGCATCACCTGCCTACATCACCCATTCTTTGCATGAAAGGGGTTGTGTTTGTGTTTGTATGACTGGCACCGCCCTATGTGTTCATCTGGCTGCTGGCTGATCAGTGCTGTTGATCTTGTGTCAGGGGTGGGAGCAGGGGCGAACAGGGAACCAACGAACAAAACGTGGGGCACGCTCACCGAGCAGGGGCTGGGAAATGCCTAGGGCAGCTGCGGCACAAGGGGGGGGACTCCACACAGTGCCAGGGAGTTGCTGCGCTTCACAGAGCTGCACAAATCAAGCTGACAGGTCATATACGATGGCCACATGCACAAGCAACACCACAACACACCAACGGTGCATGCCCAGCAGTCCCCAACTCAAGCAGGGCGGGTTTGGTGCCAGGGGTGTAGAGGCATCTGGTTAACATGTGAGGCAACCAGTTGCACCCCGGTGCATCGTGGCAGTGTGGAAGCCTGCTTGTTTGTATGCTTGAATTTGCCTGGAGGACGAACTGGCCCTCACGTCATTCGCTGCCTGTCTGTTCTGGCATTCAGCAACATCGTCAGTGGTGGAGTGTGTACTCAGCGGCAGCGTTGAGTTCCTGCTGGGCATTGAATCAGCGCTCTACCGAGAGACACCCGTCCTGCCACTGCACGATTGGCAGGTGGCGACGCCCACTAGTGGCTTTCAGTTGGAGCAAAGGGGCTGGCCCAGTACTGCAATTGGAGCAAAGGGGCTGGCCCAGTACTGCAGTTGGAGCCCAGTACTGGGCCAGCCCCCTTGCTCCAACTGAAAGCTGATGTAGAGTGCAGCAGGCTCTGATAGCTCTGCTACACTTGTTACAAAATGCTACATGTCCATGACAAACAGGCTGTTAATTGAGAGAGTTTGTGTGAGCAGCCCCCCTCTGCTGCCTCGGAATTGGGAAAGGGTGCTGGCTGTGGTGCAATGCTGTTGGGTGGTGTTGACGCAAAGGATCTGCTTGCCTGTCTCATTAAACAGTTGACTACTGGACACACCCTCCTACTCCACAACAGCACTTGCAGCTGTCACACTGACACGTCACACAGTTTCAAAATCAGAACCCAGGAACCCAGGAAATGCAGGGTTTTGCTGTACATCATTCGTTTGTTCAGTTCAATCTATGGTAGTCGATCAGCCAGAGTGCATGAGAGATCTAGGGAGAGTAGAAAACGAAGTCTCAAGCAGATCCATCTCCCATTTTCAAATCTGCAACAACCTGCAAGGAGTCATATACTGCTGTTCCTAAGAGGCATACCACAACAAAGCTTTTATTTTGTTATGTTGTAACCCCTTGCAGCAGGAGGGCGATGCTTTTGACTTCCAGCGGCAGCAGCAGATGCAGCTGGCCCAGCATGTATGGAACTTGTGTCAACACCGGGGAGTCCTGCCAGACCAGGTCATCTGATTAGTCTCTCGATTAGTCAAACAGCGTCACCAGCAGTCAATCAGCATGGCATCACCAGTGGCGGTGTTGCAGGAGTATTGGGGCTACTCAAGTTTCAGGTGCGTCAACCGACACACCCCTAGCATGCCAGCCTGTAGCTGCAACAGATGTTTCACGATGCAGAGGTTGTGTGGGTGATGCAGGGACCCTCAAGCAGCTGTGATCAGCAATGCTCTCTCCGGCAACGACAGCCTGGTTGTGATGGCCACAGGGGGTGGCAAAAGCATCTGCTACCAGGTGCCTCCGCTAGTGTCAGGTGAGTTGCAGCAAGCATTCCATGCACCGAGCAGGCACAACACCTTGACACCCAGCCACCTTGGCTCAGGTGCATTGCAGCCAACATACGCTTGCATCGGGCAGAAACCCGCAAACAACCCTGCCACCCCACTCCCATGTGTCTCCCACTCTCGCACATCCCCCGCCATGGAAGTTACCGTTGTCCCACATGCAATTGCTGCAGGAACCTGCAAACTAGGACTTTGATATTGCCTCTGGTTGCTTTTGCAGGGCGCCCTTGCGTTGTTGTGTCTCCCCTCATCGCCCTGATGGAGGATCAGGTGGCGGCACTGACAGCCAGGGGGGTCAAGGCAGCAATGCTGGGGAGCGCGCAAACAAAGGCGGAGGTGCGTGAACAATTCTCGAAGTTCATACGAATTTGGCCCTCCATGAGCCTTGCATAACCGCATCCAGCAGCCATCCATGTAGGCGCAGCTGGAGCTTTATGTACACAAAGGGTGCTGCTGGCAAAGGCATCAAGCCTATCCCGCAGTCAATGCCATGACAGCAAAGCAGTCGGCGCACCTGCAGCCCCAGGTTTTTGTTGAAGTGCTTTAGTCGGAATTGGAAGGCGCCTGCAAGCCACTGTTCTGCCGTCGCAAGTTTATGAAAGCGGGCAGAGCAGCTCACAGGTGCCATACCAAGCATCTGCTAGAATTGCCGTGGGGCCGCAGTGCAAGGCGCAGTGCTGCCCCCTCCCCTCCATGTAGCCGCAGGCCGTGAAAGTGGCGCTGCCTTGGCGGCTAGCTTATTGTGGCATGGCAACGGCCACCACGCACCAGCAGATGCTGACATGCTGTGCAGCTGCAGTGACAGCCGCAGGGCATGTGGCAGCACTAGCTGATGAGGGGCATGCATCAGGCACATGATCTGTAGAATACAAGTGCTGCTGGGTTCTCCTCTGCCATTCTTTGTCACCCCTGTCTCTCCCTCTGTCCTCCCCCTGCACTCTTTTCCTTCGGTGCCTGTGCAGTTCCATTGACATGACGTTTGTGTCATTCAGTGCTGCTGGACCCCCTTCACTGACCCCAACCACACACACCGGCACCCCAGTCCCCATCCCCTCTCAACACTGAAAACTCACACGCTCCCCTGCTGCCGCCCGGTTACGCTCTCAACAGGTGAAGCGCAAGGCCTGGACAGGGGAGTATGACCTGATCTACATCACACCAGAGCTGGCCATCAACCAGACTTCGTCACTGCAGCAGCTGCATGACACACGGCCCATTGGTCTGGTAGCTATTGATGAAGCGCACTGCTTGAGTGAATGGGGGCATGAGTGAGTGCTACAGCCTGAGTGCGGGGCGGCTTGTACACTGTTGGCTGCAAGTGACCCTGTGTTGGTTAGAAAGTAACAGCATTCTCAGACCTTGCCTTGTCAGCAAGCTCCCCTAGAAGCCCGTGACTCAGGATTCTACCCTCATGTTGCAATGCCTGTCTTTCGCCGTTGGTAGCGGAGTGCCCAATAAGCCCAACAAGTGAGTGATTGTAATGGAAGCTGGTGTTGCATCAGGCGTGACTTCCTGCTGGTGTTGCCGTTGCTGCCGCTGTCATGCAGCTTCCGGCCAAGCTACCGCCAGCTGGGGACGCTGCGTGAGGCGCTGCCAGGAGTTCCAATCATGGCAGTCACAGCAACAGCGACACAAAGGGTGCAGCAGGTGTGTTAGGCATAGAATATAGATGTGTAGCTAGCATATAGTGAACTTGTGGGTCACATCCCAGCAATTCTGTAAGGCAGACACATTGTGTGGCAGCTGCAGTCACTGCCTGCGGCGTGTCAGGATGGAAGTGTTCATGTCGCCTGCTTATGCAGCAGCTCTGGTTGTGACAACTATCAAACAGGCTGGGTGTGAGAGTGGACAAGTCTGCAGGACATTATCAAACAGCTGTGTATGAAACGTGCATGTGCCTTGCCCTTACTTCCAACTGATCACTCCACCCTTCTCTCTGCGCGCCGACCTTCCAGCACCACCTGCAGGATATCATAAACGAGCTGCGCATCAAACATGCATTTCCTGCCCTGCCTTTGCTTCCTACTAGTCACTGTACCCTTCTCCCTGCGCACCTGCCCTCTTGCATTGCCTGCAGGACATCATCAAACAGCTGTGCATGGAAACATGCATCCCCCCCTGGTAAAACCCCCACAAAAACATGCATTTCCTGCCCTGCCTTTGCTTCTGAATAGTCAATGCACCCGTCTCCTGTGCACCTGCCCTCCTGCACTGCCTGCAGGACATCATCAAACAGCTGTGCATGAACCAGCCTGGCAGCCCGTCCTTCAGGCAGTGGGTCATGAGCTTCCAGCGGCACAACCTGTGCCTGTCAGTGCAGCCCAAGGCCAGCGGGGGTGCTGCAGCAAACCTGGCTCAGCTGGTGGCTGAAAGCCTGCAGGGCAACAGCCCGGGCCCCACGCTGGTCTACGCACAGACCACGAACGAGGTGGACAGCCTGGCAGCGCACCTGCAGGCCAAGGGCGTCAAGGCTGTCAAGTAGGTAGTATGAGCCCTCATGAGCCCCTGGCTCGCTGGCTAGTGCCACGGTTGGGACTCTGTCCCCAGCAAGTGTACGGTACTGTACTGTAGTACTGGCACTGGTTTGAGAGTGGGTTGGGGTGTCCTTGCTGTTTTCCTTTGTCATGATGCAGGTCCTGCAGGTGTTCGGCAGTGAAGCTGCTTGAGCACTTTGTGAAGTGTCTTTCCCTCTGGCCGTCCGACTGCTGGGGCATAGGGTCTTGCAGGCGTCTGTGTCTGGGAAAACTGGCACTCCAGCATGGGCCCACCACAGCACAGCACAGCACAACTACAGCATAGGGTGACTACCAAGCAAGCTGGCAGCAAGCGGGTGCCTTTCAACGTATTCCATGTCGCTGGTGCTATGCTGTGCCTCCCATACGGCGCAGGTACCATGCCAAGCTCCCGCTGTCGGAGCGTGTGGCGGCTCACAGGGAGTTTCAGCGTGATGATGCATCCGTGATGGTGGCTTCGCTGGCGTTTGGAATGGGTATCGACAAGCCAAACATCAGACGCATCATTCACTACGTGAGTGGTACTGGGCTGCTGTTTGTTTGCATCTTGCGTCCTTACCACTGCTGCCAGGCACCGTTCACAGCTAGCGTCCTCTGTGTGTTGCTGGCAGCTGGCGCCCCAACATGTACCTGTGTTGGCTTCAAGTGTCACGCAATACCAACAAACCCGCCACCCCAGCTGCGCAAGCTGTGAGCATATTGACTACTGCTTGCAGCCACAGCATGCACACACCCGTGCCTCCTTGCCTGGTTGAATTAGCCCACCAGGCATGTAGGGTTATTTCAATGCTCCATCGCATTGCATGTGCTGGTTGTTTGGCTGCAGGGTATTCCCTCCTCACTGGAGTCCTACTACCAGCAGGCTGGCAGGGCTGGGCGGGATGGGCTGCCAGCAGAGTGCTGTTTGCTGTGGTCTGCGCAAGACTTTGTGGTGAGCTTGCAATCTCCCTCCACACTGTCATGCAGTGCACTGTGCCGGGTTGTGCAGTGATAAAATCACCTGTTGCCGTGCAATTGCTGGCAGCACTAGTGAGTTACAGCTTGGTTGATTGGCGGGAACACATCTCAGGCCCCTGCGTGCTTGCTCAACGCCGTGCAGTAGCTGCGCCATGCGCCAGATGTGTGCTTGGCATCCCGGGCTGTGTGTGTACAGAACACCATAACCTTTGAGTGTCACGAGCTCGCGTGATGCATGTCTTTGTCACACATGGTTTGATCCCATCCCTCACCCTGTGGTTCCGTCACCGCGCTGCGTATGCAAGATGCAAGACATGATCAAGGGCGCTTCAGGGCTGACCGGCTGGAACCTTGAAAGCCACACTCGGGGAATGGAGGCCCTGCGCTGCTACACCAGCACAGGGGACTGCAGGCATGCAGCGTTGGTCAACTTCTTCCAGCCGGGGCCCTCAGCCAGCAAGGGCCCTGTGAGGGTGGCTGTGACAACTGCAAACGCAGGTACGTGCAGCACCCCTCCCCCCTCCTTTCTCCTGTCCCTCTCTCCCTTCCCCTCTCCTTCTCCCTCTCCCTCCCTCCATCGCTTCCCCTCCCTCCATCCATCCTGTTCCCTCACTCCCTCCCTCCCTCCCTCCCCTCCTTCCCATCCTCCATTCCTCCCTCCCTCCCCCCTCCCATTAAGAAGGTTGACGTTGTCAGATGCATGCGCGCATGCATGCAAGCTGTGCTGGTGTGCACATGTCTGCCGGCGCTGCTCAGCTGCTGCTTCTGAGTAACTTCCTGCATGTCTGCTCTGCAGGCAATCAGCTGCTCCTGGAGCCGAGGCTGGGACCGACATCACTCAACCTGCGCGGCTGCTAGTGGCAGCTGTCAAGGGGCTGAGGGTGAGCCTATGCACTGGTGGGCCATGGTGCCGCTGGGCCCTCTTAGTTGTGCCCGTTCAGCCTGACATGTGACCCTGGTCCATGCCATATTTGCCTCCTGAGCCATGATAGCACACAACCATATGGTTGACTCATCACTTGTCTGGCTGCCAAGGATGCATCTTGTGGCAGCCACCCCTTGCATGCTAGTGTCATCAGTTGCAGCTCCTGGCGACGACTCCCAAGAAAAGTGTCCTCCCCACTAACAGTCGTCCAAACGTGGCACTCACTTTGTTTCCTGGGTTTCACTGGGTATGTATGTCCTTGTCTCCTGCCGGCTTGCATGCAGAGCTTTGGCCTAAACCGTGCTGTCATGCTGCTCAAGGGCAGTAAGTCCAAGCAGGTTGAGCAGTGGATGCAGGACCTGACGGGCCCTGACAACCAGAAGCTGCATGGAGCAGGCAGCAACCGCAGTGAGGACTGGTGGAAGGGCCTGGGTAACGTGCTCATGGGCCAGGGGCTGTTGGCCAGCAAGAGCAAGTCGGTGAGGCAGGGTGTTTGTTCTGGGGTAGGGCTTGGGGCCGGGATCACACACAGCTGGGTGATGGTGCACTCCCTGAGAAACTCTGAGGTATGGGGTAGTTTGATTGTTCCGGCAGCACAAACGGAGTGCTACAGCCCGCCTGGCTGGCTGTATGGACCTTGCTTGTCTGGCCACTGAAACTTCACCCGTACGTGTGCAGGTGGCTCGCTGCGCCCACACCTGCCTTGAGCAGTCAATGCCTGTGCAGTGTGATTATACGTCATAGGTTAGCAGCAACAGCATCCATTTCTCCAAACCTGCCCTGTTGCTGTTGTGCTTTCCCGCCTAAACCTGGCCCAGGCTGCCTCAGGCATGAACTACAGCGTGACTGTCGCCACACCCAAGGGCTGCCAGTGGCTTGCAAGCCGTGACACCGCTCCCCTGCGCGTCATGCTGCCGTCACACATGGTGAGAAAGCACGGCGGCTTCTTTGCGGGAGCTACACTATGTGAGGTGACACGGCACGCATCACATGGCTTGTTCGTTCAAAGTGCACCAAGGCGGGCGCTGATGGCAAACCGCGGCAACATTTGCCAGGCTTCAATGGTGGTGGCAACCTCGTCGTGGCAGGTGCCACCCAGTGTTCGAACCAGGCAGAGCTCTTCCAGCAGCAGCGCGCAAAGCGGCCAGTGACCTTGCTGGCATAAAACACACACGACATTTGGTGGCAATACTGCCATCAGTGGCATCCATCCATCACTCCATGCTGCATGTACATCCTGCTGCACCTTGGCTCCTCCCCTCTCTAAACCTACCCTCAGTGCTTCACTCGCCACGCAACACAGAATTCACTCAGTGGTGTCAATTCAAGTTGCCTGTGCGTCCTGGCTGTTTGCATGAGGAAGAGCTGTCTCGGCAGCGCAAGGAGGCGGCCATTGACTCTTGCTGACACAACATACAATCATGTTGGCAGCATTGCCATTGATTGCGTTGATCCATGCTGCATGTGTGTCCTGCAGGAGGAGGAGCTGTCTAGGCAGCAGCGCAAGGAGGCAGCGGAGGCTCAGCGGGCCGCTGAGAGGCAGGCAGCACAGCAGAAGCGGGACGAGGAGGCGATGGAGAAGCAGCAGCTGCTGGTGGCACTGCGCACGGCACGCAAGGCAAAGGCGGATGAGCTGGGCCAGGTGCGCGGGACCTGAGGAGAGTTTTGGGGGCCGGGATTAGAGAGGAAGGGAATCATGTGGGAGCTGGGCTGTGCGTCCCCAGTTGATCTGCACCTCCTCCTTCTACCTGATGGGCTTGGCCGGGTGCGGGGACCTGGGGATAGTTTGGGGGGCAGGGTTGCTAGAGGCTGGGCAGGGTTCCAAACCTGTCGACTAACGGCGAGGTCAGTTGCTGCATGGGCAGGGTGCTGGCCAGGTGTGCAGCTGCTCTACAGGAAATTCTGGATCTTTGTGGATGTTTGAGCAAGGGTGAATTGAGTGGCATGTGGGCTGCGCATCCCCAGTTGGCCTGCACTTCCTGCTCCTACTGGAGCCTGTTGCTGCATGCAATTCTGTCACAGGTTTTCTCCTTGACTGGTTCACACATGCTATGTTGCTTTGTGCTGTGCCTGGGGCGTGCCTGGCTTCTTTCCTCAGGCCACATGAGCCTCAGGATCTCTTTTTGAGTGCACAGCTGGGCTGAGCCAGATGTTGTAGCTCTGATGCACTTGTCCGCTGTCGCTGCCCTGCCTGCAGGCGCCTGACGTGCTGGTGAATGACGCTACCCTGCAACTGCTGGTGGAGATGCGACCAGCCAGCATGGCTGATCTGTCCAGCGTCAGCGGCTTTGGCTCGGCGGCCCTCCAGCACTACGCACAGCCGCTGCTGCAGGTGGGCACGGCACAGCACGGCACGCCATGTTTTTGGTCTGCTAAACAGCAAATATGCACAGCTGTGTGGGTGCTGGTTGCAGAAAGGAACCCGCTTTCTCGAAGCAAGAGCAATCACGCATGCAGTCGTCCTCCTGCACTGTGGATGTATGTTGTCGTGGTTGGACTTTGACGATGTCGAGCAGTGCACGGCCCATGAAACTGGCAGGGACAGGTGCTGTTTGTTGTCGCAGCAGTGTGATCAGCGCGCAGTGGGTGGGCACCACCTCAGCTAGCTACTGCTTGCTGCATGCAGAGGACAGCATAAGATGCCTGCGGCCATGCTGCAACATCAACTTGAAGTTGAGCGAGTCTTCTGCTCTGCAACCTTCATGAGGGATGCTGTGCGCGTGGCCCTGCTACTATGGTGCGCAGGTCATTCAAGACTTCTGCAAGAGTGCGCAGCATCTCCAGCACAACACAGACTGGGTGCAGGTCAAGCGCATGCGCACCGCAGCACAGGCAGGCCAGCAGCAGCAGTTCCAGCAGCACCTGCAGCAGTTCAGGATGATGACTCAACCTGGCCCAGGGATGACTCAACTCGCGTCACCCACCCAGGCCCCGGGCCAGGCTAGTCTGCAGGCTGGGCCATGGATTACTGCTCGTGCTGGCAGCAGCAGCGGCGGTGGCCCTGCGACAGCAACACAGAACGCTGCGGCAGCAGCAGCAGGTGGTGGCAGCAGCGGTGCAGAAGGGGTGCCTTGGTGGCAGCAACCTCAACAGCAGCAGCAGACGCAGAAGCAGGCGCAGCAAGGGGTGCCTGTGGGTGCTCCCGTGTTGCTTCCTGATGCCGAGGTGTACCAGGGTCTGCTAGATGCAAAGGTCCTTGCAGAGCCAAAGAAGGCAGCGCAGTCTGCCTGGGAGCAGTGGGAGCAGGGCCGCACGGTGGCGCAGATTGCCACGAAGGGGCGGGAGAAGCCTATACAGGTGAGCGACAGGTGTAGCACGCTGTGACTGAACGCGCAGACAGAGATGTCAAGCTTTTAACAGCTGGTTTTTCAGTCAGGCATGTGCGAAGCACCAGCCGACTCGTATCCTCATGTAGTTGAGTGTTGTGGACCAGGCGGGGCCCTCTTTGGCACGCACATGCACGCACCATGCTACTGTCAGCTGGCAACTGTGAGTGACGCCACAAGGCTGATGCCTTGTGGTGTTGGTGGTGTTGGTGCGCGTGGCACCAGCCGACCATCACCCACAGGCGTTGGAGGATGGCGAAGGATTGGCCAGACATAGCTACCTACGCAGCTGCTGCTGCCAGCACCGGATGCAACAATGCTAGAGCCACAGAGCATCACTGCCATAGCTGAAGTTGTCATCCCTGCTGCCCGTGCTGCTCACACAGGAGGCCACTGTGCTGGGGTACCTAGCAGAAGCAGCTGTGTCATATGGCTGCTCCCTGCAGCGAGTGCAGCAGCTGCAGGCAGCAGCGGGTCTGACTGGGGACGCTGGCGGCACTGCGCTGCTGTGGCGGCTGATCGCCGCCCTCAACAACAACAGGGGCAGCAGCCTGTCGTTCCTGAAGAGTCAGCTGCCTTCAGAGATCACCTATGGGCAGATCAAGGTGAGCTGTGAGACTGCAGTTTGGTTGCGCAGTATGGTGCTGATACCCAGCACCATACTGCGCTGCCATGCACATGTCGGTTTGCCTGCAAGACGGTGGTGATGTGGAGTCAAAAAACTGGATTGCTGTTGGTCTAAGTGGTCACAGTCTGCTGGCGGCGCCAAATTCCATATGGGGAGCTACTCACTTGTCCCGTATATAGTATTGGTGCACTATAGTATTGAATGCAGTATTGAATGCACCTCCACTCCACTGTATTTGTCATCCCCTGCCTATCCCCTGGGCATGCATGCACATGGATCGGCTCCTCTTGACCCCACAGGGTTGTTGAATTCTCTCACCACCCTGCGCAACTGAAGTGGCCTGGCTCAAGTGGGTTCCTAGCTGATATGTGCCCCTGGTGGTGCTGATACTTGCATGTTTGGTGGACTGCTGCTCCCTGGCGTTGTGGGCTTGCGCAGGTGGCAGCAGCACTGTTGGCCCTGCAGGTCATCCCTGGAGCAGCTGGTGGCAACACTGAGCAGCAGCTGGAGCAGCAGCAAGGGCTGGACCCTGTTGACGCCCCTGTGCTGACCCCAGAGCTCCAGCGGCTGCTGCAGCAGCCCGGCAGCAATGCGCGGGAGCTGTATGGGTTGTGGCAGCAGGGCGTACCTCTAGAGGCGCTAGGCAACATGCACTCTGGCAACATGGCGGTGAGCTGTCGCAGCTGTTGATGCACTACTGTTATGTGTAGGACAGTGTTCACACCTTTGTTTCTCTCAAGGGTCTCCAACCCAGGGCCACCCAGCGAACCCTAGGCGCATGTTGAGGCAGTAGGATGGAGCAAAACCCAGCCAGCTTGTGCGCCCAGTCTGGAGCTAGAAGGGGAAAATAGGCGGTGGTGTTCAGTGCTTAGATAGGCCCGCACAGCATGTGGCTGGACATGTTCCATCAGTCAGCCCTGTCTCAAAGTAACAGGACAGAAGAGGGTTGTGACTTTCCTGAGTGCTGGCTGCTGGCAAAGCAGGCAGGTGTCTTACCAAAGTTGCAGCAGGGGTAAGCAGGCACTGCAGCTGCCACTTTGATAGTGACTGTGGTGCCGTTTTTCGCCCCGTGCTGTGCCGTGCTGTGCGTCATGCTGCAGATGCAGACTGTGCTTGGCTACCTTGCAGACATGGCAGCTCATGGCTTTGCCACCGACATGCAGCAGCTAGCAGAAGCAGCCCTGCTGCAGCAGGACACAGCAGAAACCATAGCAGCAGCGATACGTTGCCACGGCCTGCAAGGGGTGCACAGTGTGCGGCAGGCACTGCAGCAGCAGCTGGGTGATATCAGCCCGGGACAGGTGAAGGTGGTTGCAGCACTGATGGCCACACAAAGTCTGTGGTTTGCGGGCCAGTTGGGTGCGGATGCAGCTGTGACTGCTGACGAGCCAGCAGTGGCACCACCAGCAGCGGTGATAGCAGCAGCAGCAGCACCGGCAGCAGTGGCATCAGCAGCAGCACCAGCAGCAGCAGCACCAAAAGCCCTGCAGGAAGCTGGTGACCCTGGTGCTGGTGCGGTTGCTGCGTCGGCAGCGGCGGGTGCCAGTGGCTCTGCCGTGTGGACAGGAGGGCACCCCAGCAAGGCAGGGACTGAGCCACAGGCTGACGCCGCCGCCGCAGCAGCAGCAGCAGCACAACCAGTTGCTGTGGGGAGCTGGCCGTCTGCAGGCTCATGCAGTGGGGTGACTCCCCCTCAGCTGCCAGCTGTGTGTGACAGCATGCAGCCTGCGCAGCCAGGCGCAGCTGCTGCAGCAGGGGGTGTGATCAGCGGAGATACAGCAGCACCTGCAGCAGAGGACACGTCTGCTGTATGTGCTGACATGGATGCTGAGCAGGCGGTGGCACCAATGGCAGCACCCAAGCGCAGGCTGCCCAGCGGGCTGCTGCCTCCTGCTGCTGGTGCTGCCGCCAATGCTGCTGGTGCTGGTGCTGCTGCGGGTCTAGTAGAAGATGCAGACGGTTCTGCAGATGGGCAGGCAGCAGAGGCTGTGGTAGCGGCACCCAAGCGCAAGGCAGTGGCTGGGCTTCTGTTGAACAACAGGACAGGCAAGCGGCGCAGGCCCACAGCTATTGCTGCTCCTCAGCAGACCGCCACCGGAGCAGCGGCACCAGCAGCAGCATCAGCAGCGTCTGCGTCAGCAGAAAGGCCAGCAGCGGTAGCAGCAGCACCAGCGGATGCGCCTGCACAGCACTTGCGGACGCCGCCGTCTTCGGCTGTGGCAGCTGCAGCGTCAGCTGGGGGCTCCGTGGCTGGGGGGCAGATCTTGCCAGGATCAAGCAGTGACCAGGCGAGGCCAGGGGCAAGCAAGAGCAGCAGTAGGTTGCCAGGCGTTGCGCTGCACTCTCCCCTACAGCTGTGCAAGGTTGCACCACCAGCCTGCGATGGTGCTGTGCGGCACGATGCAGCACCGTCTGCTGCTACAGCAGCAGGTGCAGGCAGCGGGCTGCAGTGCAGCTTGCTACCTCACGCATCAGCGGAAGCAGCAATGCCACGGTCGTGTCCTGCAGTGACCCCAGCAGCAGCAGCAGCAGGATCAGGCAGCATCCCTGCTCCAACATCAGCAGCAGGGGCGGCTTGGCAGGCAGCAACACCAGCAGGTGCAGCAACCAATACACCAGCAGCAGCAGCAGCAGGAGGAGGGCTGTGCAGCAGTTGGCAGGCAACGCCGGCAGGCGTGTCAGCACAGCCTGCAATCAGCACACCCTCGTGGCCACCAGTGGTCACGCCAGCAGCAGCAGGTCCACCCCCATCGTGGCTGCAAGCCGCAACACCAGCAGGGGCAGGACCACCAGCAGCAGCAGGTGCTGCATGCATCACGGAGCAGTCAGTCCTGCAAGTGCTGTGGGAGGCGACCTGCACCGCGCCTGAGCTTGTGCACAAGCTGGGGGCGCACACTCCTCAGCAGGTGCAGCAGCTGCAGCAGGTGCTGGAGGGCCTGTTGGAAGCAGGGGACCAAGTGGTGACGACGCCACAGTGCAGCAGGGTTGATGTGCGCAATGCTAACATCCGCTTCATTGCTTTTTGATAGGAAGTGGCGGTGTCTCGAGCTCTGTGGCTTGGCCTGCTATTGTAACCTGGAAGCTCTGGCCTGCCGCGGAACCAAGTGATCATCAAGGCAGCAGTCTAGGCTGGGTGCCAGTGGAGCAGGAAAGTCAGCAGGCCTGAACTGGACCAACGAGAACTAAAGTTGTTTTTGACCAGGTTGTAGGCCGGCAAGGGAACACCTCAAGGTCAAATGCAGCACTCCCGCCTCGTGTCTCCACAGGAAATCTTGCTACCTCCCCGGTTCCGGGCACTGTCTCACTCCCGCCTCGTGCCATTCGTTGAGGAACTACCCGTCAGTTGGGTCACACAACAAATCGTAGTATTCACTATATCATACAAAAGTATATTCGTCGTTTCTTGTCAGTCATTGACGCGGTGCCATTAGCCAGCCGATTCCCGGCCCGGCATTCTTCTGAAGGGCTGCTGCTGCTTTTCTGGAGTGAAATGCAAACAAGCATGCTCAGTTTGATCCATCAAAGGCCTCAACCGTGCTAGCACAGCTTCGTCGTCTGACAGGACCAGGGCAGCTGCAGCAGGCTGGGCTGCTGCCTCTACAGGATGTTGACAAGCCAGCACACATGGCCGCCCAGCCTGGCGTTTGCTGCTGTAGTAGCTTTTATGATAGCAGCTGTCAGCTGTCAACCAGTTAATGGAGGTGGGCCATGCACACACTCTACTTGACCCACTGTGGTGTTGTGCTTGGCATAGTATGCTAACACCCCCTATCCCCCGCACTGACCATAACAGCTTCCATCATGTACATTGATACTGCGTCGCAGTGACACCGAACACACAGATCGAGGTCATGGCCAACTGTGGCACAAGCATGACCATCACAGTGACATGTCTCGTGAGCGTGGACACACAGCAAGTGCTGGATCTGTGGCTCGTGAATGCAGACGGGCAGACCAGCTCAGTCTGTGACATCCCTCCAGACATACCTGGTGTCCGCAGGATGCGGTATGATCTCGCACCCGGTGACAGCATATACAGTGTGCAGGCGTGCTACAGGGGCGGCAGCATGGTGGGGGTGACATTCTCGTCAGCAGGGGGCCCCCTGACTTGCGGGAACCCACAGGATCCTGAAGCAGTGTGCAGGGCGACAACAGTGGGGCAGCCGTCACCATTGGCAGCCATATCTGGACAGTGCAGTGGTGAAGGCATCATTGAGTTGACCCGCGTGTGCTTCAACCCCTTCTTTGTCAACCCAATCGTCCCCATCACAGGTATACTGTGGGCGCAAGACACTGGACGTCCAGCAACAGCAGCAGAGACAGCCCTTTCAAGAGCCTGCACACTTTGCTCACCACAGTCGTTGTTGCCCAACAGTAGCCAGCTTTGCGGCTCCCATGTCTAACAGACTCGCCATGGCGGAGCAAATTGCATTCCTCATCCTTCCAACAGAGCGGACAGTGCATGGCGCACACCTCAGTGCCAATGGCAGTAGCAGCAGGCGCTAAGCTGAACCCACTGCTGACAGTAGCTGCAGATTTGGCCCTGATCCTCCTGACACCACTGATGCTGTCTACAGGCTGTGGCCCTGGTCAAGGACGAGCCACAGAAGAGGATCCCTGCACTCCCTGCGCCAGGAACTACTACAACCCTGGGAGTGTGAGGGGGCTGTGCTTGCCCTGCCCGCCTGGCTTGGTGACCATAGCCGAGGGCGCAAGCGAGTGCGGTGAGAAGTGCCACATACAACACCAGACACGCTGCCTGCCATGCCCTGATGCCACCTGCAGAATGTGCCTGCTTCTGCTTGACTGTTTGGCTTTGAGCAGCAGCTCTCGAGATGAGGGAGTCACACAAGCTGGTCAGCCACATGGGCAGCCAGTTTGACTCCTTCAATGGGTAGCAGCCAACACATGCTGTGCTGTGGTGCGGTTGCACATGCGCAGGTTGCCCACCCGGTTTTGGTGCCAATGCAAACTCAGCAGCTGGCCCACCATGCGTCCGCTGCTCGCCTGGGACCTACTCGCCAGGCGGCAGTTTGAAGCCCTGCTGGCGCTGCAGGGGCAGTGCCTACCTGACATCACCAGAGGGAGCCTCCAGCATCGTGCAGTGTGTGTGTAGGCCAGGTGAGTGAGCAGCGCCCACGCAGAGTCATGGTGTCCTAGCTGATGGTGTCATGCTGGACAACTTTGCAGGCAAGGGAGCCTGCTGCGTTTTCCCCTCAGCTGGAACCACGGAGAGTAGCCTGGACAGCATGCATGATCATACTGCATGGTCTGTGCTGGTAAGTTGTGGTGCGCACTGCAGCCGTGGTGCAGGGGGCTGATGCAGGCAACCAGTCTGCAAGTGTACCTTCAACACCCCCATGCCCTTCCACAATGACCCCACAGCGCTTGATTCAACAAGTTGGTTGCGTTGCCGCATGCTGCTGCTGCTGCTGCCGCCGCCCTGCAGGATACGGAGCCACTCAAGCAAACCCCAACACTTGTGTGGTGTGTCCCAGGGGCTATTTTTCTGACTCCCTGGCAGAAATGCCACCATCAGATTCTCTGGACAGCATTGCGAGGTTCCCACCAGGCACAGGCAAGGGCAAGGGCAAAGGAGGGTGCTACCACTGCAACCCCACCTTCAAGGCATGCACGCCTTGCTGTGAAGCAAACCCCAACCGACAGTTCCTGTGCGCGTTCACAACGCGAGCGCCTGGGGCAAGAAGCTTTGCTGAGTGCAATGTGCCAGTTGTCCCACAGAATGTTGCAGGCAGGGAGGGATCGAACAGCTCGCAGGCGGGGGTCCAGCACAATGAGACTGTCCCGTTCCTAGGCCAGACCAACAGCTGAACCCCTAAGGCTGGAACGCAGGACATAACAAGGGCACACACAGTCATGGCCAGCTCACAGGGGGGGGGGGGGGGGAGGAGAGGGCTGCGGAAGGCAGCGGCAGCTGCGGGGTTGGACAGCCTTGCCGTGGGTGCATCCTGAGCCACTGCTGTGGGTGCATCCTGAGCCAGGCTTGAAGGAGTGTTCGTTGCAAGAGTGCTGGTTAGGACAGGTACACATGTTCACAACAGCACATGCCGTGCTGTGCTAAGCATGCACAGTACCACCTGCCTCTGCTGCGTGTCAGAATGTACCATAAGATGTACGAAAGTGTTGTTTTTGCTGTTGTATGGTGTTGATGTCTGTTTTTTCTGGTGTCGCGGGTTTGAGGCTTTGCAACAGATGACAGGTGGCAAGGCATGTAGCGAGGGGTGCACTTATAGTCCGTACTGGCCACTGTAACTCCAATATTTCTGACTGGAAGCGACGAAGCTCACGTTAAGTACACACACAGGCGGGAGACACGAAACAAAGTACTCCCAGACGTGGACAGCTGTCTGCGTAGTCTACGGTGCAGAAGTGTGGTGAAGATGAGGTCTTCGATGCTCTGCTTCGTTATACTGGCGATCCTGTTAGGTGAGACATGCCAGGATGCTGCAACAGCAGTCCAGCTGGACAGCTGGCGAGTACAGCCAGCACACCTCTGCACAGTCCTTTGTGCTGGATTGAACTCTGAGATTCAGGTGTAGCAACAAGACGTCTCAGCTTGCAACTGGTTCACCCTGCAAACGCTAACCCAGCACATCCCCGTGCCCTTTTGCTTCCTGCTCACAGGTGCTGTCACCGCAGACCCTTGTGGAACGCTCAACTTCTTCCCTACAGCATCCCAGATAACAGGAGCTACTGGTGCAGCAGCAAGAGTTGCTGTGAACGAAGATGTGGCCTGCACAGGCAACCAAGTCTGCAATTGGCCCAGTGTAATGAACAAGACAGCGCAGGAAGCCTACGTGACCGAGCTTGGCACCAATATTGCAGCTGGTGGGCTGCTCAACGTGGCAGTGAAGGAGTATAGTGGCAAGCAGCTGCGTGTCTTCTTCCGCCCAGTCAGCCCTCTGCTGACCGCCAATGCCAACGCCATGTCGTGTGTGCTGGCAAAGACACCCACCACAACACGCAAGCTGACACAGGCGTCCATGTACTCGGTCACAACTCCTGGCACCTGGAGCTACTCAGCTACTCTCAGCACTGGTGGCACCATCCCAGGCGGACAGCGTGCTGCTGCTGCCACTGGTGACCTCACAATTTCAACAGAGGGCGCAGAGGATGTGAGTTGTGGCACTGCTGTACCCATTGTTGCAGCCACTGGCTTGCAGAGCCTTGTGCTGGGCCAGCACAAGGCTTGTGAAGCTGCTGCCCTTACTGTGTCAGCATCAGCTAAACATCCAAGCCTTGAAAACTGGCGCAGGCAGGCTATTTGCATGGTGACAGCATGCCAACAACTGTGCGTAATGCCATGCCTGCACCTGCGAGCATGGCCTGGATCTCAGCCTCAGCGCACGCTGATGCCATGCAATGCAGCCTAGGCCATAAGCAGCAGGATAGGGCTAGTCACACACATGCATGCTGTTGCGCATGACACCCAACACAGCCATGACTGCGACTGCCTGCCCAGCACAGCCCAGCAACGTGCTGCTGTCTGCTAAACATGTGCATCCTGGCATGACCTTTCTGACTATGTCTGCAACTGCAGGACAAGCAACACTGCGCAACCATCAACGTCGTGCTGAGTGGCTACACCGTCAGCAACGCCCCAGCTGGCTTCCCCAGGCAGATCACCCTGCCCTTCAGTGTCTGCTGGTACAAGCACAACGGGCAAGCCAGGGCCACCTTTGACTTTGGCTCCTGCGGAGCTGGTGGAGGTGAGCTTTTGGCCGCGCGTAGCCTGTAGGATCCCCCCTGAGGACCTGCGCATAGTTGCTGTCAGCATCGCACATCATAATGTGCCGCACGCAGTGGCAACAAAGTCCAATGTACTGGATGGCGCCTATGACGGTCGCTGTTGGTTAGAGGTCTGAGCTTGCTGTCGTTGCATCGCTGCAGGTTACACTGTCAACGTCAGCCAGATTTCGCCCCTGGCCCAGAACATTACTCAAGGTGGATTTGACCTGCTGGATGAGTCGGGGAAGCCCTACCTGCTGATACAGCCAGTCATCCAGGTAAGGCACTTCAGCATCAGGCGCTGTGTATGGTGCACCACGTGACACCACCTTAATAGGTGCTGACAAGGTGTGAGATGTAACGCAGTTTTTCTCTGACAACAGTGATGTGACTTTCACTGAAAGCGACATTGTATCGCGTCGGTGCCGCCGTGTTGTGCTGCAGGTTTTTGGGCGCATGAACAAGACCATCGAGGGTGTCCCTGTGGAGGAGGGTGCGTCCTATGTGAACAAGTACTATCTGCTGCCCACCGACCTCAAGCCCACAGACACGGTCACTCTGACACTTGATGAGGGAGAGCTGGAGGAGGGCTACTACCACATGTCAGCCAAGGTAACCGGCATGCGTAACTGCCAGCTGGCATGGGTTTGACTGGATGCCTTGTGTGCTGCACTTCAGTAAAGCAGCAGCAGCTGCCAGTGGCATCGTGACAGGCTGTCCCTGCCAAAGATCAGCGACAAGAAGGTCCACCTTCACATGCAGACAACGAGCTGCTTGTTCTGTCTTGACAATCACCTTGATGAGTGCCATTTTGCACCCGTGCTGTAGGTTGCTGTGATCACCAAGTTCCCACAGCTGGTTGACCTGCAAGGGCCTGCCAGGATCAACCAGACCGATATTGCTGCCATCATGGGCTTCACTGGTGGGTGCTGCTGCTGGTGCTTGTGCCGAACAACAGTGACGACACTACTTCTTGTTGAGCTGCATGTGGCCCGGTGCTGCACAGTAGACTGCAGCACCCCTGCAGAGAGGCCCTCTGGGCCAGCACACATGTGCATGTATGGGCTTGGCAACAGCAGGCAACGTTGCAGTTTTCTCACAACAAGTCCTGTGGCACACATGAAGTCTGATCAAGGCGGTGTCATATAGTGGTCCCGTGCTCTTGCATGGCCTGTCTTGTCCTGTCCTGCAGAGTACATGGGCTTCTTGGTCAGGAATGGCTCAGATGAGGAGTTGCCCTTGTTGGGGCTGCAAAGTGGCACCCGCGTGCCCCAGATTGCTGACATCAGTGTAGACAAGGAGGGCGTCAAGATCAAGGTGAGAGACCATGAAGTTGTCAGCCCTTAGTCTCAGCCTGGCAGGCTGTGGCAGGCTATGGCACAGTCCGACACTGTTTAGCATACTTGGGCCTCAGCACGTCGATGCTTTCAATCCACACATGCGCAGAGGCTGAGGTGAGACTGCACAGCCAATATTATGACGCTAAGCTTTCCTGGCTAGCACTGCTGCCAGTAAAGCGCTCCTCAGCACATCTAGCTGGGTGGCGAAACTGTGCAGGTGCACACAGTGCGCTTGACTGACGCCTGGTCTGCCATTGTGCAATGCAGGGTGGCGATGCTATCACCTTCACATGGCAGTTTGTGGCTGCGGGTGAGGAGAAGTGCTACCACGATGGTGTGGAGATCAGGTCCACCCCCTGCGTATCCCCCATGATTGTGGCCGCCAAGGCGTTCAGCTCCAACGTCACCAGCCACAACTTCAGCGTTGTCATCACAGATGTGTGCGGCAACAACAAGACCGCCAACTTCACCTACACCGCAGACGGTGCCAGGGCCATCAGCGAAGTTGACTATGTGAACCCTAATGTCATGGACGACGGCACAGGGGTGTTTGCGACTGGCACATCTCCACGCCGTGCTAGCGGCACCAGTGCTGCTACACCTGTCGCCACGGCTGCTGCCTTGCTGAGAAACACAGTGGCTGCGTTTGTGGCCAGCATCTTGTTGATGGGCCTGTTGCTGTGATTGTTCCGACCAGTCAGCAGTCAGTAGGCAGGGTAGATAGCAGTTGTTGTCCAGCATACAGGGAGCTCCCTCAAGGTCTCTACTGATACAGTTTCACGGCATGCAGCATCTATGAACGACGACAAGAGGGGATTAATAATTTAGGAATATGTGGATGGTGGCCAGTCATTTGTGAGGAACATGCGGTTTGTATGCACTGCTGGTTGCTTGTGTCAGGCAACAGCATAAATTTGCACTACTACCTTGACTTGTGTTGCCCGATGGAACTTGTTGGTGCATGTATAGTGTATCTGGTGCTGCAATGCACCCTTTGGATATCAAGACACGACGTCATTTGTCATCTTTGTGCCCCAGTCAAACCTGCAACCAACCTGTCAAGCCACACGGCCTAAAGGCCCAATTACTGCGTTATGTATTGGCACAAAAAGCTTACAGAGTCAGTCACAAGCTCGTGCTGCCCTCAAGCAGTAAGAACGCAGACAGCAGTAGCAGAGTCGCGACAGTTCGGCACTGGACTTGGTTTTGCCACAGAAGCAACTTATACGTAATCGTAGTAACTGTGATCTCTACCTGCAAAGTATACACTAGCTTCCGAAGCCATAGCGGCAGGTGCTTGCGGCGGTGCTTTCATGGCAACAGCAGCAGCAGCTGGCGAGGAGCAAAAGCTGCAAGAGGAGCAGAGGCCTCCTAGGGTCAAGGGAAAGGTGTGTACCTGTGTATCTTCCATTCAGCCGGTGCTACTGGTATTGACACACAACAGCACCACTAGCAAGGGTGTACGCCCGCATGTGAACATTGCTGCCAGTCAGCGTAGCCGGCCAGGCTACTCCTGCTTGTTGCACATGACATGACGCCAGCTGTGTCTCTCCACGGTGTGCAGCATAAGAAACCAAAGCCGTGGGACCATGAGGGCATTGACCACTGGAAGATTGACCAGTTCACAAAGGAAGACAACCCCACCGGCCTGTTGGAGGAGAGCTCCTTTGCGACACTGTTCCCCAAGTACAGGGGTGAGTGCCTGGGCACCAACAGTGTTAGGAGACCCATGTTGCTTAGCAACCAGTACCTGCAGATGGGGGCTTGCCACAATGCACTGCTGATGCAGCAGCTGACCGTTGTTGGGGTGGCCTCACCCTCACATCAGCGCAGCAGCTGCAGGGAAGCCTTGTTGAAACAGCAACGTGCACAGCAACTAATGAGATCGTGTGCGCACTTGCTGCTTTGACCGCCTGTACTGTTGCCCTACAGAGAAGTACCTGCGTGAGGTGTGGCCGGCAGTGACGCGTGCGCTGAAGGAGGTTGGTGTTGGCTGTGAGCTGAACCTTGTGGAGGGCAGCATGACAGTCAGGACAACGCGCAAGGTGAGCAGCAGCAGCACGCTACTGGCATGCCGGCAGGTGGCGGATTGTGAACAGCTTGGCCCATGCAGCAGGCAGCCCAAGACTGAGTGAGGCGCACAGCCCTTGTCACGTTGTGTCACACCTTGAACTTCGCTTCCATGCCGCACTTGCACAATCACAAAAGCGTGGCAGCACCTGCACCCCACCACAGCTTGGGTTCCAGGCCTCACTGCTCTGCTGCTGTGAGGGTGGAGCGCGGGCATGCTGCATGCGTGACGCGTGATTTGCGTGTTTACACCACCTGACACATTCACCGAAAACCAGCAGGCAGCAGCAGCAGCATGACGTCCCAGCAGCAGCAACACCATGGTATCGCAGCACTCTCATAAGCTGTTACATGTTTCCGTCTCTGTTGTTGGCAGACATGGGACCCTTACGTCATCATCAAGGCGCGTGACCTCATCAAGCTGCTGGCACGTAGCGTACCAGCCCCACAGGTGTGTCACAGATACACCGGAACCAGACTGCGCACACAGCAGTGCTCACATATACAGCGGAACCAGACTGCGCACACAGCACTAGGCCACTGCAGTTGTGGTCTGCAAACGCTGTGTGCATGAGAACAGCAGGGGGTGCAGCTGTGGGTGTGCCGTCGGCATGTCTGGAATGGTCAGTGCTGGGCTGTGGCCAGGTGAGCTGGGACGCGCTGTGGCAAACTTTGGCACAACTGCCGCTGCTGTGCACCATCCACCCTTGCAGGCGCTGAAGATCCTGCAGGATGACATGCAGTGTGACATCATCAAAATTGGTGGCATGCTGCGGAACAAGGAGAAGTTTGTCAAGCGGCGGCAGCGCCTGATTGGGCCCAACGGCAGCACACTCAAGGCTCTTGAGCTCCTGACAGACTGCTACATCCTCGTGCAAGGTATGGAACTGCACAAGTGCTTTCAGTGGGGCTCGCTACGTCGGGCCCGCAGCTGCAGTGCGCCCTTCCGTTCCTGCCGTTTGTCTGCATCATTGTTGCATGAGCACTGGTTCAGCTGTGGCACATGTGCTGATAGGTGCATGCAGGGCTCCTGAACTCCCAACAACCTGCACGGCAGCACCTGTTGGTTTTGGGGGTCGTGGTGACGGGAGTTGGCAGATGTGTAGCGGTGTGCTGGCAGTGGTGCTGAGACATCTGTGCTGGTGCCTGTGTCCTGCAGGAAACACTGTGTCTGCCATGGGCCCCTACAAAGGCCTCAAGACGGTGCGGCGTGTGGTGGAGGACTGCATAAACAACATGCACCCCATCTACCACATCAAGACACTCATGATCAAGCGGGAGTTGGCTAAGAACCCAGAGATGGCCAACGAGAACTGGGACAGGTGCGTGCTGTGTTGCGGCAGTGGGCGCTTGGGGCTGACAGCACCGGGCTGTGCTGGCATGCTGTGAGTTGGACACGAGCATGTTGGCTGAAGTGCTGCTTTGCGGCATGGGATGGGTCACTTGAACGGTCTGCTGGCTTGTTGTGCCACCCTTGATGCTGCTCTGTTGCCCGGCGCTGCTGTGCGTCAGCATTCCCCGTAGTTGTGCAGGCGCATCGAGCAACTGCGGGCAACAAGGAAAATTGTGGTAGCTGAATGATTATGTCAGCTGCCCGTATGTCAGCGCATGGAGTTTTTTGCGAACTCATCCTGTGTGCGTATGGTTGTTGCTGCGTCTGCTGTGTGGTGCCGCAGGTTCCTGCCCACCTTCAAGAAGAAGAATGTCAAGCGGCACAAGCCAGTCAAGATTCGTGAGAAGAAGACCTACACTCCCTTCCCGCCAGCACAGCCGCCCAGCAAGCTCGACCTTGCTCTGGAGAGTGGAGAGTACTTCCTCAGTGAACGGGCTAAGGCGGCCAAGGCAGCAGCTGAGCAGGCGCAGCAGCAGGCGGAGCGCACAGAAGCAGCCAAGCGCCGGCGGGAGGCAGCATTCATCGCACCCAAGGAGCCAAAGCGGCAGAAGCAGGACAAGGGTGCAGAGGGGGTGTCGCAGGAGGATGCGCTGGCTGCTGCGCAGCGGCTGAAGCAGCGGCAGCAGCAGCAGACGGCGGCAGCGGCGGCGGCAGCAGCAGCTGCGCAGGGGACGGCTCGTGGGGAGGCGGTTGCAGCGTTTCTGTCTCCAGAGGCTGGAGGGGTGGGGCGTGTGCAGAAGCAGGCAGCAGCAGCAGCAACGGTTGCTGGTGGGGATGAGCAGCAGCCGCGGGAGCAGAAAAAGAAGAAAAAGCGGCAGGCTGGTGGGGATGACGGCGCAGCAGCAGCAGCAGGCGGCGGCAGCGACCAGCAGCAGCAGCGGAAGAAGAGCAAACACAATGCAGGTGGCGGTGCAGCTGAGCACAACCAGCAGGAGCAGCAGCAAGCAAAGAAGAAGAAAAAGAAGCGTAATGACACCGCTGAGGACTGAGTTGGAATCCTGATTGGCAGGGTGGCAGGGTGAAGCGATGTTTTCAGTGCTGTGTACATGTGTGTTCTGGGTGCGACCTGATCTGTTGTGGTGTAACAGGTGTGTGCCTCAATGTGAATGTGCTTGGCAGTATGAGGACCTGTACCAGTGAAGTGGGAGGGGGGAGTCCCCCCGGGGGACCCCTGCAGCCCGTGCCCTGCAGCTTACATGTTCTTTTGAAAGTCCTCCTTCTGCGCTGTCTTGTCAACTTCATGTTCAAGCGTGATTGCTGCTTGGGCTGCCCCTCTGCCTGGCAGTGCTAGAGTTCCAATGTCTTCGCATGTTTGTCACCATTACGTAACCCGCCCTTTCGTGGTCGAGATTATGGTGCAAACGTGCAAAAAGTCGGAGTATGATCACATAGATTACAAAGAGCTTCTTCAGGATCGCCAGCTGTAGCCATATCCTGCAGATTTTGACTGGACCGACAGATTCACTTCCTTCAGCCTCATGGAATCCCTTCGTGTTGTTTTGATGCTTGGTAAGCCTGAAGACTGCAGTTCCCCTTACAGCTGCACAACCTTTGCCTCTGTGCATGTGCTGAGCTGGCAGCAGCAAGTCAGCAGTGACACACCTTCACCCTGCAAACGCAGGCTGCTGCCTGGCCACCACCACAGCACTGACAGCACCCCCTGTCAGCGTTCCCAAGCTGGACCCCAGCCAGATCACTGTGCCTTTTGTGGTGGAGAACGCCAAGGCAGTTGCAGGCATTGGCATGGCAGTGTTGGGGGCAGGCTTCCTTGTGATGATCCTGCTGTCTCTCCTAGGCAACCACGGCCTCAACCACAACAGCAATGATGAAGCCTATGCACCAGCAGCCGGCATTGTGGAGGTGCATGCGCACCGACCAGGCAAGGTGAGGTACAAGTGCAGGACCCTGTTGGATTGGGTCGCGGGATTCACCGAGTTGGTCCTGTTGCTCAGCCCGGGCAGTGGAAGGGACACAGCAGCTGTGCAGATAACTTCTGTGGCAGGCACAGTGGCGTTGCATCAAACATGTCTGGTTGATGCACAGCTGCAGCTGGCATGGCTGTAGTCTTTTGGCCGTGCCCCATTAGTGAAGATGCTGGTTCACATTCGGTGATGCCATTACTGTGCTGACAACACTCAGCTTGGAAGCACAGCATGCTCAAAGTGACGGTGGGCATAATTCTCATACCAGCTGTGGCTGTTCCCTGCGCTGTTGTTACTGGTGCTGACCTTGCAGGGCAAGACTGCGCAGTCGCAATTCATTGCAGGATGAGCTTGGCCCGGCAGCTGCGGCATCAGGTCAACTTGATAACGATATTTGATTTTCAGCATGGTCCGGCAGCAGTTGTCCAGATGACTCATCAGATATCGCACTGTATCAG
Source organism: Desmodesmus armatus (assembly GCA_007449985.2). Taxonomy (NCBI): domain Eukaryota; kingdom Viridiplantae; phylum Chlorophyta; class Chlorophyceae; order Sphaeropleales; family Scenedesmaceae; genus Desmodesmus; species Desmodesmus armatus. The sequence goes on from VIIQ02000659.1 coordinate 354,937, forward strand.
ATACAGCAGGTGGCTGGGAGTCATGCTGTATGATGGTGTGTACAGTATGGGTGTAGACAGCAGTGCTGGGCAGTGGCCACCCAGGATAGTACTGATTGTTCCCTCAACCATCCATCGTGTGTGCATGCACTTAGGCGCTGTCCCATCAGCCTTGTTGCACTGTGGATTGCAATTGCTGCGCACACAGCAATCCCTTTCCTGCAATGCAGCATGCAGAAGGTTGTGTGGGCATCCACCCAGTGGGTGCCTGGTGCTGTGCCTGGTGCTGAGCCTATTTTGTTGTGGACTTGTAGGCTGTCGCCGGTGGCTGCTGTATGCCAGTTGTCAAGTCTATCAAATTGTTGTGACTTGGTCCCAAGTAGCTCACATCTGCAGAATGGTGCCAACTCTGGTGTACAAGCTGGCCCAGCTTTACCGTAAATGGTGACTGCACAAGGCCCAGACATGGCCCCACAACAGCCAGATGTATGTTTGCAAGCGATCACAACCAACACATGCAGCATGGACGGTCCAGCCATGGCCCCGCAACAACCGCTTGTAGGCAAATAATCACAAGCTATGCACAAAGCACCTGTACTGCCATTATTGCAGCACACACATGTGGCTGTACAGCCACTGATTGGCCAACCCCTGCATTGCCTGTTGAAAGCTCAATGAAATCTGCAACTGCAAGCTGCGACTCAAGCAACACCAACTTCCACTAGCCTTCATGGCCCAGGCTTGGGGCCTACGATGCACAGTATCAGCAGGCTGCTGCTCTACATCTGGTTCCTGTTGAACTCGTCACGGGCGGATGTGTCTGTGGTCTCGCCCTGGGATCCAGATCCTGCAGAGGCGCCCTCGCTCTGTGACATAGGGTCAGAGCCGGCAGAGTGGGCGGGGCCGGTGTTGCTGGCGTCCTTGTGGGGGGGCACGCCGTGCCCACGCTCCCTGCAGACATGCATAAGAATAAAACAGACACGCTCTGTCACGAGGCTGCTTACTGTGCTGCATCAAGCCACTGGCTTCTGGGAAGCCCACTGGCATCACCATACTTGAATAGCACCTGGTGGTGGTGGAGGGCAGGTATCACAGGTGGATACTACCAGCATCAAGACTCGTGCTGACCCAGTAACCAGGTGCATTGCGCCGTGTGTCGCAGTATCTTTGCGGCAAGGGCAGCCAACCGTTGGCCTTAGTAAGGCTTGGCAGGTGCGATTGCAGCACAGTGCATTCTCAAACCCATCCCTGAGATGTGCTCACTGTCGATGCTCGGCACTATACCACAGCACAGCACTGCTGTGCTGCCACAGCCAGCAGCCTACTGCCAGGCCCCCGGGGGGGGGGGGAGCTTGGCAAGCACATGTTGACCGCACACCTGCCAACTTGAAGACGCACACCTGCCAAGTGGCCCTGTGGTGCCCAATCATGATATACCTGTTCTAGCCTGGCCTGGCAGGTGATTGCATTGAAAGAAAACTGAGTGTCATTGTCAGCACACATGCGCTCGCACCTGGGCCTGGGGTCATAGGGGTGGTCGCCAAACTTGGGCTCCTCATCAAAGCGTCCACCCTCCTCAGAAACAGTGGGGGCATCACCCATCTGCTGGGACTGGCGGCCTGTGTCGGCACCACCGCTGCTGGTGCGCTCCTCGGCAGCAGCACCGTACTCTGTGCCTGTCGGCTGGCCAGCATCAGGCTCCATCTTGCCCTGGCCGATGTCTTGTGCTGCATTGCATGCGCAGGCGCAGCAGGGCAGGGGGCATCGATAGGTGTTTAGTTGGGGGATAGTTGCCAACTTAGTGCATGCGCACAGCAGCAATGAGCCTCAAGTTGGCTATCACTGGTGCCATGGCGTGCTGATGGTCCACCCATCGCAGCAGAACGGCATGTGCACTGCATTGTACAAGCTGGCAGCTTTGATGCCCTGCAAACATGCCATGCATGCATTCAATGCATATGCATCGACATCACACAACCCGGCTTTGCGACCAAACCAACATGCTGGCCCAGGCTCCAGCCGCACTAGTAATCATGATATGCACGCCCAGGCAAAGCTTGCCCGCAGCTACACTAGGGTGCATTTGGTGTGTACTAGTAGTACTAGGGTGCATTTGGTGTGTACCTTTCATCACTGTCTCGTGGCCAACAGCGGAGCCCTCGATGTTGCCTTGCTTGATGTCCTTATCTGCAGGCACGTCAGGGGCAGACACACTTGTGGTGTGTGATACAGCTCAATACTTTAGCCTCTGCAGCAACACTTGCAGTGCATTGTGATGCCAATGTCCCATGATGATGTTGTAGACAACACAGGCTGTGGCACCACTGTCAGTCAGGGCCATGCATAGTGGCAGAGTGCAACCACCTTCAAGCTAAGCCTTGATAACACATGTGCTACGCTAGTACCTGTGTAGACTGTCTCCCAGTTGTCCTTCAGCATGGCCTCAGAGTCCTCACTGCAGCACAAACATCATGTTGATTGCAGAATGTGTTGTGCAGCACTGCTGCTTGACACTGATGTGGTGTGGGCCCCTGGCAGTCACAGCACTGTGTCTGGACATCATGAGGCATGGAACTGTACTCAAGGAAACTGTCATGCTGCTGGCTAGCCACCGCTGTCAAACTGCATGATGCTGCATCGTGCCACAGTGCCAACTTCATGAGTGGGCTTGGTTGAATCCAGGCCGAGCAAGGAATGCACTCTGCAGACACCGCTGTCTGACACTGGCAGCCCTTGGACTCACTCCTGGGGTGTGGCACGGACCACGGTCAGCGCAGGCTTGCAGGTGTGGGTGCAGCTTCCTGCAAGGCGCGCTGGGCGCACAGCAGAGGATGGCCTTGCCTGCCGCATTGGCGCAGCCCGCAGGGTGGTGGAGGCTGACAGCATCTTGATACTTGCTGAGCTGAAAAAAATGTCAGGTTTACAGCAGAGAAAGGAAAGTCGAAACAGCGGGTAGTTGTGGCATCGCAGAGGAGCGCTTTATATGCTTCGTCACCCTGCGGTCGGCGATGACGTATCATGATGTGTTCGGTGGCGGGATTCGGAAGTGATGATGAGCGTGTATATCTAGCCGATGCATTCAATTTGAACCTTGAAGCAATATACAAAGGCGTACAAGTCAAGCTTTCCCGTCGTGCATATTTGCCTGAGCGGCAGTTTGAGCTCGCCACCACCACCACCACCACACACCAAGCCCCTCTACTTCATGCATGATGCAGGCCACCAAGAGTATCTTTAGACGGCCAGCATCCTGCTGGTAATCAGCATGACCGCTGTCCAGCAGGGATGCTGAAACTCGACCATAACAGCACCCAGCAGCAGCGCCGTTGACAGCAGAGTGGGCAGTGCAGGACCGGTCACTGTCCCCTGTTGCTGGTGCACGTGGTGGTGGTCACCACCCTTTCCCCTGCCTGCACATGCCTGAGATGAAGCGTCGTCAACCAACAGCTGCACTGCGGCTTCAAGAAATTCTTGCCCCCAGCTCGCCCCCTGCACTTCCCACAGTCAGTTGCTCTTCTCGACTGTGCAGCCCCATCAGCCTGGCTTGGTGGACAGGCAGTACATGCAATGCTCCTGACAGGGGCCAGCTCTGAGGGCACATATATGCTGGAGGCAGTTGTAGGACTGCGCAATGCAAGTTCGAACGAACAAAATGGGCAGGCAGAGACAGCAATGGTTGTGGAGTGGAGTGGCGCAACAGCTGCCTGCCTGGGTCGTGCGACATGCCCATGCTGCAATAGCAGCAGAGACTGTGTTGCTACCCTATCTGCTGTGGTGTCAACCCTGCTGCGGTTTGATATTCTGTGTGATGGTCTGTTTCACTGCACACTGTTTATTTATAAAAGCTGTTACCCGATACTGCGGCGCCTCTCACAGATGCCCAGACATCAGGCACCCAGGCCTGCATGCACTGCACTGCAGATTGGCAACGGCTGTATGCACATGTGCCGCACTCAAACAGCAATATCACAGAACCCTTTGACTTTGGCCTTCAAAATACATCAGCCCAACTTAAGATTGGGACCTGGCCCCTTCAGGCGGGCACCTAGAACAAAATTAAAGCAGAGGCCTGGCTCCTGTCCCCCTCTGCAGCAGTGGGCAAGCTGAGCCCATGCATAGAGAGCCTGGACGCTGTGAGCACCTTTGTGCTGATATTGAAAGTGTCCTGAAGTTGACGTGATGCGTTGGAATGTGAGCCGTGCACCCACTGCACTGATCAGTGGATGTCAGAACCATAGGGACCGGGGACAAGCAGCCGCTGCAGTTGGTGTATTTGGATCATTTGTGCTTTATTGCCAAGCACGGAAGCCCTTCAAATCGCACCAGATGCCCTCCTACAACTGGCCTGCAGTAACCTGCGAGGATGAGTTTGAAGAGCTTGCTGACTGTAGCTCCGCATCCTGATAAGCACCGATTAACTCAATTATGCAACAGGTAACTGCTTCGGCCACTTGTAACACCCTCAGACTGGCTATTTGGGGACCTTCATCTGATGTGAGTGCCCTTCGCTGGTGACTTGCAGGCCCACTGGTGGTTGCATACTAAAGCACAGGCGCACACAACTAGCTCATATGTCGCTATCGCTGCCAACATCACGTTACAACAGCTTGATCATTCAGCCCAAAGGGTTATCCGGACCAACCTGCACTGCACTGCTCGCGGGACACAGCAGAACAGCAGTCCCGACACAGCTCAGACGTTGTGACTGACAGCTACGCAAGCTTCAATTGCGTTATGACGCCTCCTGCGGCGCGCTACAGGTACTCCTGCACACTCTCAGTGTCAGCAGTGGCAACATGCCTGTGTGACCTGTAACCGACCTGAACAGCAAGCACAGGCCGTTCCATGGATGCATCTACGTCCCACTGGCAGCCACGCACCAGCGCAAATGCAGCACTAGCAGCAGCACATCACCCGAGGCTGTTTCGCAGGAGACCCCCACTGGTGCCTCACTTACGAACCCCTTGACCCACCAACTTCACAGCAGCTGCTGAGACCTCACACGCTGTCCACATGACGCAGGTACATCGAAGACCTGGGCAAGGGTGCATTCGGCTGCGTCATCCTGGCCCAAGACACCATCACACAGGAGCTGGTAGCTGTGAAAAAGCTGCCCCGCCACCTGGCAGCAGACATGCAGCTGGAGCGGGAGCTCTTGGCACACAGCAGCTTGCGGCACCCCCACATCGTGCGCTTCCACCAGGTGTTCCTAAGCCCCAACCACTGCAACCTAGTGCTGGAGTACGTGCCAGGTGAGGCCTTGTTCTGCACCTAGGCCTGCAATCGGCCCTGCATGTGTCACATGGGAGACTTGCCAGGGGGCGATATCTCCCTTCAGCCGGATGGTTTGGCTCTGCATGTCACAGTCAGCAGTCTGGGCTCCAAGAGTGGCTTGAGCATTACTAAGCATGCACAGAAGCTTCAGGTGCCTCCCTTGCGTGCCACACTGGCTTCCCCGCCGCCCTTCCTGTGACCTTCCCACTGGCCCAAAGGGTGACACCTCTCCACTACCGGCATCGAAATAGTGCAGGACATGGCTTGCACTGGGTATTTGATGGCATCAAAGATCCCTGCCATTGTGACTGTCTTTTTCATTGCCGTGTGCGCAGACGGCACCCTCCTGCAGCATGTGCAGAAGCAGCGGGCGCTACCAGAGCACCAAGCCCGGTGGCTCTTCCAGCAGCTTATCCTGGCAGTTGACTACTGCCACAGCAGCGGCGTCAGCAACCGGGACATCAAGCTCGATAACATCCTCCTGGACAAGAGCATGAGGGGCCGCGCTGACTGGCCAATCCTGAAGATATGCGACTGGGGCTACGCGCGCTCTGGGGCCACGTCTGAGGCAAGCAGCAAAGTGGGGACGCTGAGCTATATGGCGCCAGAGGTCCTGCAGAACAACAGTTACAGCACGAAGCGTGCAGACATCTGGTCCTGTGGGGTTGTGCTGTATGCTATGCTGGTGAGTGTGCTGCGCAAGCTGTTGGCTGGATGGACTGGACAAGCCTTGTGACAGGGCGCCCCTGTTTAGCCTGCGGCAAACTGCAACCGTGAGAAAGCCGCCTTTACTTACTGCCGCATGCCTGCAAGCGTACAGAGTGTGTGTAAGAGTTTGTCAATGCTGCCAAAGGCAGCATGTGCTGCCCTCAGAGTGTCATATACAGCAGCGACTGGCTGACGCTCCTGCTGTGCCTGCCTGCCCTCTGCATGCAGTGCGGCTGCATGCCGTTTGCTGTGCTGGACTCCAAGCCGCTAGCTGAGCGCATCGTGAAGCTGACCGGCGACATGCAGCAGTGCCGCTATGCCCTGCCTGACAGGCTGTCAGAGGACGCCAGCAGCTTGCTGAGGCTGTTGCTGCACCCAGACCCCCGCTGTCGGATCGACATGGCAGGTGATTGCGCCCACTGTCTGGCCGCCAGGATCGCGCGCTAGCTAGTACTGCAGTAGCGCTCAAGCAGCCTATGGCAGTCAATGCGTTCTGGTGTGTTGAACACACTTTGCGCCACTGCACGTACTAAGGACTTGTGCAGATCCCCCAGCACGCGCTTGACAAGTGCGGTGGTGTCCTGTTGCTGCTGTTCACTGCTGTTGTTTGCTGCAGGCATCCTGAAGCATCCGTGGTTCCAGGTTGGTCTACCAAAGGAGGCTATGTCCATGAATGCCAACTTCCTGCGTCTGCCCCGGGCGTGTTCACAGAGCGAGGAAGACATCTGGCGGGTCATCAAGAAAGCCCGGGAGCAGGTGCAGGTGGAGATGCAGGAGTGCATGGCTGGCACGCCTGCATGCCTCGCAGCGGTGGCGCGTGGAGTCAGCAGCAGCACACGCTCGGTGACAGCAGTCAAGGTTTGAGCAGATGCAACCAAGTGTGCGTCATCCCTGCGCTTGTCATGTTTTGCTGGCGTGCCTCTCTGTGCGTGTTGTGGGGGTGATGCCTCACAGGGTGTTGTGAGAGTGATCTGTTGGGTCCGTGGCACCAGCCTTGCGCCCACTATGGGGGCTGCACGGCACGTCAACTGCATACCCGGCTGTGCACGCAACCCCTTGCCTGGATACTGTCGCTATTGTGGATTTCCAGCAGCCGACATGCTTTTTTTGGTGCCCCAGTGTGCGACTGCGCTCGCTTTGATTTGGTCCAAGTCCCATGCAACTGCTGTTTGGGCGTGTCGATAGGTCTATCTGGGAACTGCGCTTGAGCCTGCGCTGTATGCAGCACATGTATTTTATTGCCGCTGGCATTTAGTTGTGATTTACCGCGGTTTCACGTGGGAACGGTTGTTGGCTCAAGCGATGAGGGTGGCGCTTGTCTAGGTGCAAGAGCGCAATAGTTCCGTTGCATGCATGCACATTTATCCCTGCTGCTGCGCACATAATTGCAATCTGTCCTTGTGTGCACGTGGCTGGGTCTTTTTTCTTACAAGAAACACTGGGCCCAGTTGTATGGCTACTTGGAATGGTTTCTGCACCTCTGCGCACGGCATTGCATGACATTTATGAGTGCAATGACCGCAGCCGTTTTCTCTGGGGCGCATTGAGCCAATCAATGAGTGAGGTTGCGGTTGTACTGCATACCGTATCGGCAGTAAGCCCCATCCTGCACCTATCAGGTAGTAAAGTGCTATGTGTTCAGTTTGGCCTGTGCGTTGCCAAGCTGCGGAGTTGCTGGGCACACCAGGATGTCGCGCCTACTAACCAAACTAACTATACTTGTGGTGTGAGTGTCAGGTGTGTGTGCGGGTCAAGCAGAGGCCCGCAAGCTGCAGCAGGGTACAGAGTGTGTGCCACATTCAGCATGGATCAGCATCGCCGTGGATTGCAGGAGTGGGGCTGCAGCCCCTGGGAACCAGGCGGCAGGGGTGCGTGGTGCGCCCGCAAGGCATGAATCGTTCAAGCGGCCATGCACGGTGATGCTGTTTCGGATGTTCTTGCGCTCTTGAGAGGCTGTTTGGGCAGGGTGTTGTGCGCTGCTGCTGCGACATGCTGCCTCAGCCTGCTAGCAACTTCCCGCAAATGGGTGGGGCATGTTGCGTCCCAGTGCACATGTGCACGTGCGCTGTGGACAGTCTGTGCTGCTTGAAAGAGTGCCTGCGTCCCTGCTTGTGCTTGCTTCCCTTCACGGCGTCTGTCACACTTTGCCAGGGCATGGGCTGCGCCCGGTCTCGAGCGACTTGGCAAAGCGGAGAGCCTATCCTCCCTTCCAGGACGTACTTGTAAGCCCTGTGGCACAGTTTTAAAGGTCCAAGCGCAGTGCATGAAGGTTCCTGGCTTTGCGCATGTGTTTCTGTGCATGCACAGCGCAGCGGTTGCAAGCTGAGAAGGGTTGCTTGCTGTGGGATGTCTGCCGACATCCCAATATCACACGTCTGGCTGTCAGGTGTTGTACCTTGGTGCACCCCCGCAGCACACACCACCTGTTTTCACCCGCCTCATGCGTAGGCAGCTGAACTGCGGAAGGGTGGTTGCCTGCCGGTCCAACAGATTGTGAGCGCACTTGTTATCACCGTATGTATTATGGAGGTGGTTACGTGACCCCTTTAACAGCTCGTGGAGGCTCCACCTTGTGCTGTCAGCCTGCATTGGCAGGCAGGTGTCACTATGGGGATGCTGCAATTGCACATGCCCTCCAAGGTTTGCGGCCCTGGTCCCCGGGGTGGGCCAGGGTGGATCTGTTGGCTTGTAATCCCTGGGTGAGCTACATGGCATTGATGTATATTTGCAACGTGTTGTGCCCTCTCAGAGTCTGCAGACCACCATCAGCCCACATTGCAGTTTTGTGCAGCTTGTTGGCGTCGTGCCCCCCTGCCCCCAAGATTCTGGTGCATTGGTGTGGGATTAGCTGGATCCAGCACTTCAAGCTCGTGAAAGAGGCCTAGGCAACCGAAAGCTGTGTCCTGGGGTCAAACACAGTGGTTCTGGGCCACGAAATGAAATATGACAGAGGGTGGTCAGGTGTGGGCCTCTGCTTCTGTGAGCAAGTTTCGTCTCATGCGCGTCAAAAAACACCCACATTACGCTCCTCACCCTGACTGCAGTGCTGGCCGGTAGTTCCTCACTCCTGCTCAGCAGTGCTGCTGTGGAGCCTTGACGTCTGAAAACGTAGTTTCTTTCGGTTGTCTATTGAAACGTCACACGACATGACTGCCGCACTGCACAGTGTGGCAAGGGTGCCTGCAGTCGTCGAAACCACTCAACAAGTGGCGTGCAGAGCGTCTTGTTTGCAGCCTCCAGAAGGCATGGGCAGCTCAATGTTGCGCGAGACGTGTCTCGAGTCTGGTGGGTGCCAGGCACACTACACAGTAACTGAGGCTGCCACATTGGAGCAGCCTCTGCAGCAGCTGCAGCGACTGCAGCTTTCACCAGAGGCCGCCACGTCAGGTGCAGACGTTGCTGACCAGTCTGTAGAGCAGTCTGAGGGCGGCAGCAGCAGCAGCAGTGAGGACTGTAGCATCAGCAGTAGCAGTAGTGACTTGTCGCAAGCACAGCAGCAGCAGCCGCATGAAGCAGAGGATGTGCCCAGCAGCAGTGCTGCGACCAACAGTCACCCGGATGAAGCAGCTTGGGAGCCTCTGTTACAAGACAACCCGGACCGCTTCACGCTATCCCCAATACAGTGCGTCACATGTCCTGGCAGTTCTGGGGTGGGATGGATGGACTCTAGTAGCGCAGACAGTCATCATTGCAACCACAAACAGCTGCATGAACAGCTGCACGTGAGGCTGTTGTGTGCATGTGGCTCTGCACGCAGCTGCAGAACCGCACAGAACAGATGTATGCTCACTGTATCGACGGAGGGGGGGTGGGGGTGGGGGGTGATGGAGTTGTGAGCGCGGGGCTGCTTCCGGATTTGGGGTTGGGCGTGGGCACGGAGGCATGCACTCACACATTCATACTTGATGGTTGTAAGTCATGTGTGCAACATCACTGTGCATGGGACGGCGTGGGTGTTCGGCGGAGGGTTGAGACTGTAGGGTGCTGGCCAGGCTGGTTCTGCAGTGTTGGTGCAATCTGCGTGAGCGTGTTGAGGCAGGCATCAACATAGCAGTTGTAACATGCACACTCAGCTTATCCATCACACAGGCAGCAGTCCTGAGCCACCTGCCTTGCATGTGGCTGCCTAACGCCCTGCCACCTGGCAACTGCCCCTGGCTCTGCCCTGACCGTTGCTGAATGCGTAGGCATGACGACTTCTGGACGATGTACAAACAGGCGCTGGCTAGCTTTTGGACTATAGATGAAGTTGATCTGTCGAATGACATGCGGGACTGGCAGAAGCTGACAGGTGGGTGCTGAAGCCGCTACAGCAGCAGCAGCTTGCATGGGTCCACAAGTTTTGCGTGGCTGCTCAATTTCTGCCCTGTCACTGTGCTGGTGAGGTGCATGTTAGGAAGGGGTTTCGAGGCAGCCGCTGCCGGCAGTTGGCAGTAGTGTGGCACCGCCAGGTGTTCGCATCTCCCACCAGCGCTGCGCTTCCCGGCACAGCCACACTGTCTGAGGTTGTGCTGCCTGTAACAATGCTGTGCTTGGCGTGTGCAATGCATGTACATGTGCTGACGGTGTGCCCTGCAGGTGCTGAGCAGCACTTCATCAAGTATGTGCTGGCATTCTTTGCGGGCAGTGACGGGATCGTGCTGGAGAACTTGGCTGTGCGCTTCATGCAGGGTGAGCAGGCAGTGCTGCAACTGCAAGCGGCTGCATTTACTGGCTTGTTGGGTACTTTTCGAAGCACCGCACACAACAGAGCCACCCAGTGCTTGGCTGCTGCTAGCAGATGATGAGAAGCCGGCAGCCCAGCAGCAGTGGCTGTTGAGCACCGTGGCGGTTGCTCTTTTCAGGTGGCACCTGTAGGTGCTGGCAGATGTATGTGGTGTTGATGCGATGGATGTGCAGGATGCGCAGGGTGGCCCCTACTCCATGCTGTGGAAGGGTGCTTGTCGAATGGGCATGCCGACCTTGACAGGCCGCTGGGCCAGCATGCGCGCAAATTGCTGGTTCAACAGCAGACCTGTGTGACTACCATTTGCGACCTGTCCTTTGGCTCACACATCTGGCCTCACACACTTTGTCCTGCTGGTACTGCTGCTGCTGTTGGTGATGACAGACATCCAGGTCCCTGAGGTGCGGGCCTTTTACGGCTTCCAGATTGCCATGGAGAACATCCACAGCGAGATGTACAGCCTGCTGCTGGAGAGCTACGTGCAGGATGCCACAGAGCGGCACACCCTGCTGCGCGCCATCAACCACATCCCAGTCATCCAGAAGAAGGCGGCCTGGGCCATGAAGTGAGTAGTGGGCGCACATTTAGCTGCAGGCGCAGCGTGCGCAGCAGCGCTCAACGAAAAGGAACAGCTGGGTGCATTTGTGCTGCACGTTCGCGTCACATGCGCGGGCACTGCACTGGGGCCTCTCAGCGGCGCCGGGGCGCCCCGCATGCTTCACCGCTGTCCTGTTTCTTGGTGGTTTACACGACACATATATGCCACACGCCAGTCGATGATCGCGTCATCTCAGCAAAGTCCAGAATGCTTCTGTGCTGTGCTGACGGTCGACCCTGCATGTGTGTGTGCGCTGCGCTTCCTCCCGTGCGCAGGTGGATCAACAGCAGCCAGAGCTTTGCGCAGCGCCTGCTTGCGTTCGCCTGTGTTGAGGGCATCCACTTCAGCGGCAGCTTCTGTGCGATCTTCTGGCTCAAGAAGCGCGGCCTCATGCCTGGCCTCACCTTCAGCAACGAGCTGATCAGCAGGGACGAGGGCCTGCACACAGACTTTGCGGTGTTGATGTACAAGTGAGTCACCAGGGCAATGCGTGCTGGGGCTGCAGGAAGAGGGCGCATTGTGCTGAGTGGGTGACCGGCACAAGTTGTGTTGGCGGCGGCTGACTAGCGCAACACCATGCCAACGTGCTCTCGTGGTGTTGTGCTGATCAGCTTCCTGCTGTCGTGTGAAGACACTGAGGTTCGACTTGAGCTACTCTACATCACTGCAGGCCTTGTCACGCCATCCAAGACGCAATGTGGGTGCAGTGCGTCTGCGAAGGATGTCCATACATGCATGCATGCTTTTATGTCGATTATCCAGCATTCATGCGTCTACTCACGCACGGCTTGATCTGTGTGTTGTTTGCTGCAGGCACCTGCAGCACCCCCTGAGCGAGACTGTCGTGCATGAGCTGGTAGCAGAGGCAGTGGAGCTTGAGCGGGAGTTCATCTGCGAGGCGTTGCAGGTATCGAGCGCTCCCTGCACTCACCTGCACACACATGAGCTCTCACCTGCGCTCACATGAGCACATGCACGCACCTGCGCTCACATGAGCGCATGCACTCAGCTGCACTCGCATGAGCACATGCACGCACCTGCGCGTACATGAGCGCATGCACTCAGCTGCACTCACGCACTGCTCAAAACACTGCGTGGCTCCGTACCCTCCCTTCTCTGCGTCTGTGGGCCGGTGGGCATGCTGTGGTCGGCTCTGCTGACCAGCTTTGGACTGATAAGCCATGAGGCTGGTTGGTTGTGCAGGTGCAGCCACCCACCGGCACTTGTGCTTGCTGAGCAGCCGGGTGGCAATGCTGCGGTGTGGCTGTCTTTTCTGGTGATTGCAGGTTGCTGTTGTGGGCATGAATGCGGCTCTGATGGAGCAGTACATTCACTTTGTGGCTGACAGGCTGCTGGTGTCGCTGGGCTACCCCAAGCTGTACAATGCGCTCAACCCCTTCGACTGGATGGAGCTCATCAGTCTGCAGGTAGGCCATTGAATGTGGTGGGGAAACAATACGGATGTGAGTGCTCAGGCTTTTGTGAACAGAGATTGACTCCCGCCAACTTGTCACGCACACACAACAGCCAGGTGAACCCAGCTGCTGGCCTGAGGCATCGGGTTTTGGGGCAAGCTTTTTGCACTCAGCAGGACATGCGGAGCTGCGAGCTACATTGTGGCTTTCATAATGACCACCATACAAGCACTGCTGGCCTCAACATGTGGTGATATGCTGCATTTTGTGTCGTGGTTGTCTGCAGGGCAAAGCAAACTTCTTTGAGCGGCGTGTCGGGGAGTACCAGAAGGCTGGCGTCATGTCCAACCGCAACGGCGAGCGGCTGACGTTCGAGCAGTTTGTGTTCACCACTGATGAGGACTTCTAAGCGCACCGTCAGCGTTCTGTCGATCGAGATCGCCGACAACATGGGGTCTCCTACCATCAAGCGCCGCCAGCAGCATTAGTTGTGCTGAATGCGGCCAGGAGCGCAGTGCAGCATGCAGTGCGGGAGCGCTGCCAGCAGCAGCTCTAGCAGTAGCAGCAGTAGCACTGGTAGCATGGGCACCAGTAGCAATTCCAGCAGCTGCACACTGAGCAGCAAGCTCAGCAGCTGCAGCAGGTGGGCTTGTGTTGGGCCGATGTTGCATGGCTTCTGTATTGTCAGGCGCCTGCGATTGCAGCTGCGGCTGGCATTTCATGTAGTGTCATTTCTGGCAGTGATGCATGCGGGCGGCTGTGCCTGCTGCCAGACAGCAGCCATGCTGTGCTGCAAGGTCGGCAGCTGCAGGTGTCGACTGCTCGTAGGCGCAGGGGCGTGGTTTCATTGTGTCGCAGTTGGTTCCAACTTTGCGCCGTTGCGCCAATTGCAATGCCAGGTTTTTGTGTGTAAAAGAAAGGCTGCGCCTGTGTCAGCAGGCATGTGTGGTGAAGCGCATGCATAGGGCGGCGCTTGTGTAGGCCTGCAAGACTTTGGGCGGGGGGGGGGGGGGTGTCTTACTAGGTGGGGTGGGGTGTTTACTGGCGCGGCAGTTTGTGCTGGTGTCAGGTAAAATGAATTGCTGGCAGGATGGTGGTGCTGCGGTGGGGCAGGATGTGCCTGTGCATGGGAGTGTGTTGCAAGGGCATGGCAGTGTACGCAGTGTGCGGAGCCTGCTGTTGCAGTTGGACCTTTTGGGTGTGTGGGGACTGACGTGTTGTGTGTTCTGTACAGTGATAGGACTAACCAAATCAATGCGCCTTAGCCAGGCGGGTCTCTAGGGCAGGTTGGGTGAGACTTGCAGGATTTGTATGTCTGGGACTGTCGCTGAGGTGGTCTTGGTGTGACCTCCATTTTTCAGGGCGGCTGCTTGCAGTTGTGTTGCTGCGGCTGCTGGTGCTACCGCACTGCAGTGTCCCGGTTGGGGCATTGGGGTATTGCCGTGTTCTGCCAGCCTGCTTTGCTTGGCCACCAATTTGCCACCTGTGCAGTTTGTGGGCCTAGCGCAAAGACTGTGGCTTGGCGTTTTCCCCTGTATGTTGGCGGGCACTGCATCATCGTGTGGCACTTTTGCAAAGTCGTCCCACAATACACTGTTTTGCTGCTGTTTGTCTCTTTTCATGTTGTGCTTTGTGCTTTGCGCATGGCCAAGTACAGTCCTGCAGGGTGGTGAGGGGTGCACAGCTCTTGTGCTTGCATGTACAGCCGGAGCTCCTGTATGCTTGGCACCCCCAGCCAGTGACTCTTGAGCTGTACTGTACATCAAAGTTGTCTCTTGACTGGGGAAACTTGCTGCCGCAGTGCATGCATCATGCTCATCTTGCGAGTGGTGGAGTTGGTGGAGTCACCACCATCATGCGCATGTGGTGAAGTTGTTGCACAGCAACACATTCAACAGGCTGCTGGTCTGGATGGTGATGCATGTGCCGCTTGTTGGAGATATTACATTGGGCAGCAGTCTGCTCGCTAGGGGGTGGTAGTGTGGTAGTATGCGGGTTTGGGCAGGGTGTTGCACCATTGGTTGGCTGTCTGAATGCTGCTGCTGCCGAGTGACTCTGCTGCTCACAGTGCATGCCACGTATGATTGCGGCTAAATCTGTTATTGCTGGTGCAGGAATCCAGTGCAGCTGCGTGCAAGTCATGAGTGCAATGCACTGCTGGCGGCACGTGTGCCAGGCCTGTGTCAGGGCTTCGTAGCTTCTGTTTTGAGTGTCTCCACGGGTTGATGCAATTAAATGTGCAACGCCTTGTCGTGGCTGTGATGGTGCAAATGCGCTGCAATGTTGTTGCTGCCTTGTCACCTGCAGAAAGTGGGTGAAGCTGCACATCCTATGCCTTTGTTTGTGCTTAGTAACTGTGGAAACACACAAGGGAAAAATACAGACAGCTTTCAAATGGATCGCGCTGGACATACAGTGTTCCTTGGCTGCTGGGGGGGACCAAGGGAATTGGTGGCTGTACATGTGACACCTCGGCGGTGGTTGCCAACCGGAATATTTGGTCAGGGCATAGTATAAAAGCGGCCCACAACAGCAGTAAAGCAACGTTGATGCACACGCACTTCTTGTCTGCTGATCACCTTGCACACTAGTGTTCACGTTCGTCCTGTCTGCACCAGCCTGTTGCTGCTGCTCAGATGGCTCTCCAACTGCACCGCCCAGCCGTTCCCTCCTGTCGCGCCTATTCCAGAGTTTCACGTTCTACAGCACGTCCCGTGCTGGCTTGCAAGCAGCAGACGGAAGCAGTAAGCAGTGGCCCTCTTCTCCTTGCATCGGTCTTCACAACCAGCAGCCTGCTGCTGGGAGCGCAGCTAGCTTGGAGTGAGCCTTCAGATGCGGCACAAACTGCAGGAAGGGCGTCTGCATCCAAGTTCCGCAGTGCAAGGTCTGCTGCAAGGCTTTCGTAAGTATCGATTGGACACCATGTCCCCTTCACCCAGCAGAAGCCCTGCACCCGTGCCAGATATTGAACCATTATATAATATATGTATAATAAAGTTTCTGTGCCCGCATCTGGCTGCTGTTTCCTCTTGCGTACTGGCAGTAGCGCCACTAAGTATACACTGAGACAATAGAGTAGGTGCTGCTGCCCAGCTTAATCATCCTGTGCCCTGCATCAGCGGTTGCTGGGCGTAACTATACACTGCACGCCCTCCGCGTCTCATCTCTCCGTTCAGCCTGCAGGCTGGTGGATCACATCAGATCTTGAACATTTTCGCCTGCCAGACAGCAGAAGTGCTGTACTATACATGCTGACGGCCACATGTGATGTGCCATCTGTGCTTGCTGTGCAGGGAGTCCCAGGGTCCCCAGATCAACAACTACAGCTCCACCACCATTGTTGCAGCACCCCCTGTAGTAGCGGCCCCACCGGTCATTCTGGCGCCCCCTGCCCCGGCCTTTGGCATCAGCATCGTTCCTGTCATCCCCATCCCGATCCCTTTCGGAAACCCATTCGCACCTCCTCCCCCACCACCTGCCCCCGTGGCGATGGTGTCAGCGGAGACAGCAGCAGCTACGGAAGCAGCGGCGGCAGCAGCTACTGCAGCGGCGGCGGCAGCAACTGCAGCAGCGGCGGCAGCAACTGTTGCTGCTGCCAAGTAGACGCCAGCCCTGTTGTGATCAAGGGATGCAGTCCATCTCGATGTATTTGTGGAATTTTGTGAGTTTTGTGCAAGGCAGTCTGACAGCAAGCTCTCCACAAGAGCCTCAGCGAGGGTGAAGTGTGTAGGTGTAGGCCCCAAAGCGTTTTCAGAGGGTATATCAGGTGCTGGTCGCGAGCGAAGCGTTGGTGCACTGCTGGCAGTTTTCAGCAGTGTGTACACAATGGTTGGGGTAGGCCAATGTTACAGCCCATGTCGCCCTGGTCAGCCCTGTTGTGCTGGTTGGATGCAGTCCATTTTGATGTAGTTGTGAGTTGTGGTGCAAGGCAGGCCGACAGCAAGCTCTCCACAAGGACCTCAGTGAGGGTGAAGTGTGTAGGTGTAGGCCTGAAAGCGTTCCCAGAGTGTTTGACAGGCTGGTCGCGAGGGACTCAAGTGAGCGAGAAGCGTCGGTGCATGCTACTGCTGGCAGTATTTAACAGTGTGTACACAGTGGTTGGGCAGGTCAGCCTGATGTGAACATGGCTTCCAGCCCCGCAGCACTGGGGGCTGCAACTGCTGCAGCCTCCAGTTGCGATCTAAGGGGACTTTGTTTGTGAGACAGATGTTGTTTGTACTAGTGGCCCCCACGTAGCGTTGCAGTGAGCGAGGAGAGTGTGGCAGTGCATTGTGGCACCATATGTATAGTTGTTTAGGTTACACTGGTGGCCTCCTATCATGGTGCAGGCTGTGCGTCAGGTTGTGTTAGTGAAATTGCCTGTCCACACTTTGTGAATGTGTAGCAACTGGCAGTTGCTGTGTGTATTTGGTAGTCAGGGTTGTGGTCCTTGCACCACACTGGCGGTGCTGTCAGCCCAAGTTGCGGTGTTGCCTGTAATCCAGAGGCTGCAGTGCAAGGCAAGCGTGTAAGTTGTACTTCAACCGCTTGAATTGGTGCAGCATCAGATGGACAGAGATGGCTTCACTGAAACAGCTCCCAAGCGTCATGGCACAAAACAGCAGTCACTGTCGATCAGCAATGAGCCAAATTGTGGCATCGAGAGAAAGATCCCTGCAACAATATGTGACAACATGAATAGTATTCAAACAGTTTTTCAAGTGCTGGTTCACCTGCCGAAAAGTGCAACATGAAGCATGCATACAGTAGTGTGATGAGCAGTGCCCAGTACAAGGGAGCCCAAGCTATGATACAAGCTGTGAGAGAAGGCCACTGCATCGGTTGATACCATCGGATGGTGCCTGGTGGTGGTGGTGCAGTGCAGTGTAGTAGCTGCAGCTGTACTGCGGCACTAATGATGGCACTGCCAAGATGCGCGGTTGATTCCTCCCAAGGACTGCAATTATAACACAAAGAGTTCAATTCATGATGTTGCGAATGGCGTCTTAAGGTACGGATGCAGCGTCACACTTGCGGGTGGAAGGCGTCACTCTTGCGCAAGCGGGTGCAGGGCGTGTGGGAGACAGAGGCCTTCATGTCACTCGCTGCAGCACAAAGCGACATCCCTGGACCTCAGAGAATCTCATAAACCGTTGAATTAGGTCTGCAGTGTTGCAGTGCCCACAACTGCACGCCCACAACCGCTTGGCAGCAGTGGCAGCAGTCATCGATCATGGCGCACTGGACCCTGGTCGTTGCCTGTTTGGTCGCAGCTGTGGTTCCGGGGTGCTCAGGTGCGTTCCGCCGGCAGCAACGACTGCAATCAGGGAGACACTGCTTGTCCCGCCAGCACGACCTTGATTGTATTTGGTCCCGACATCATGTTCGGCTTTCCATTCTGCTAAATAATCTTAGCTTGGCACTCATAGCCATGCTGGTTACGCCTCCTTGTGTGTAGGGGTGGAAGCAGGCAGGGTGCTGAAGGATGGCAAACTGGACCGCAAGCTGCTGTGGAGCTCGACCACCTCTGCTCTCTCTGCTGATGCTCATGGCATCAGCAGGGTGTTGCTTGCACCAGGAGCCGAGCCCAAGGACCCCAACGAGGTGAGTCAGCACTGGCGGGTACAGAAGGTGCCTCTTACAATTGTTGCCGCTGTTTTGTCATGCAGTCACTGCCCTGAGTGTGCAACCTTGCTGTAATTTTGACATATAGCATGTTGCACACAGACAGAGCTCAACCATATGGAGGCATGCATGCACATGCAAAACGAATAACTGGCTGTGTGTGCAGCCCTTCTTTCAAGGATCAAATGGCAGCTGCATGTAAGTAGAGCTGGACTACACCACCACACAGCGACTGTCTGATCATCAAGTCTAGTTTTCGGGGCCCAGGGATTCTCATGCCCAGATCCACCTGCAAAGGGTTCAGTCTTTGAGACCGAACAGATGCCAGCGTACTTGAGCAGCAGAGCAGGTCACAGCAGAGCACATCACAGCATAGCAGAGCAAACCAGGACGTTATTTGCAAGCAACTTATCACATCTGTGAGACAGAGAAGCATTCATCACAGCACGCGCCCCGACCCTGTGCCGCCCTCTCCAAGTGCAGCCCACTGGCGTGGACCGTGACATGAGTGCGGACACTCACTTTGCCCGCATTGCCAAGTTCTCCAAGAAGGCGGGAGGTGATGAGGAGGCTGAGGGTGATGAGGGCGGCCGCAGGCACCTGATGCAGAACGTTGGCAGGGTGCTGCTTGCACCAGGAGCTGAGCCCAAGGATCCAAATGAGGTGAATCGGCACTGTTGTAGGGTACCTCTTGTTGCCGCCGGTTTGGTTGCCTGTCATGCGGAGTTCAACTGGCTGTGACTCACTCACTGTCAACGGTGGACATGCAGCATGATGCACACACTGTGTGACACAGTTCAGCCAAGCGTATGCCGCATCTTCTGTGTGACACAGAACAGCAGGCTGCCTGGTAGGCTGGGTGCGCAGCCAATCTTGCCCTGTCAGGTCGCAGCTTTGTGGAAGCAGAACTGGGCTTACACCACCACACTGCATCTCATTCGTGATAAAGTGTCATTCTTATGATTCTTATGCTCGCTTTTTACCTTCAAAGTGTTGAGTCCCTTGGAAACAGCACACCACAAGCAGAGCAGCAAGAAAGGGGACATTAGTGCAAGCAACACATCACATCAAAAGCACCGCAGCATGCGCTTGACCCTTGACTGTGCCGCCCTCTCCATGTGCAGCCCACTGGCGTAGACCGTGATATGAGTGCGGACACTCACTTTGCCCGCATTGCCAAGTTCTCCAAGAAGGCAGGAGGTGATGTGGAGGCTGAGGGTGACGAGGGCGGCCGCAGGCACCTGATGCAGAACGGTGGCAGGGTGTTGCTTGCACCAGGAGCCGAGCCCAAGGATCCAAATGAGGTGAGTCAGCAGTGGCGTAGGGTCCCTCTTGTTGCTGCTGTATTGTTGCCTGTCTGGCAGTACCATGCAGCGTACAACGTGGCTGTGAGCTTGACATACAGCATGTTGCACGCAGAATAGCAGGCTGTGTGCGCATCCCTTCTTGCGCCAGTTGGCAGCTTCAAGTTCATGGAAGTGGAGCTGGGCTTACAGCACCACACAGACGGCCACCCGACCCCCTGCGGTTGTGCCAGTAATGCTCATGCTATTTGCTTTTGCCAAGGGTTCAGGCTTCAAGACCCAGCATACCTAAAGCAGATCAGAGTAGAGCAGGACAGTTTTGCAAGCTACACATCACGTCAAAACCATGACTACCAAAAGCACCACAGCATGCACCCTGACCCTTGAATTTGCCGCCCTCCCCTGTGCAGCCCACTGGCGTAGACCGTGATATGAGTGCGGACACTCACTTTGCCCGCATTGCCAAGTTCTCCAAGAAGGCAGGAGGTGATGAAGAGGCTGAGGGTGACGAGGGCGGCCGCAGGCACCTGATGCAGAACGGTGGCAGGGTGTTGCTTGCACCAGGAGCCGAGCCCAAGGATCCAAATGAGGTGAGTCAGCAGTGGCGTAGGGTCCCTCTTGTTGCTGCTGTATTGTTGCCTGTCTGGCAGTACCATGCAGCGTACAACGTGGCTGTGAGCTTGACATACAGCATGTTGCACGCAGAATAGCAGGCTGTGTGCGCATCCCTTCTTGCGCCAGTTGGCAGCTTCAAGTTCATGGAAGTGGAGCTGGGCTTACAGCACCACACAGACGGCCACCCGACCCCCTGCGGTTGTGCCAGTAATGCTCATGCTATTTGCTTTTGCCAAGGGTTCAGGCTTCAAGACCCAGCATACCTAAAGCAGATCAGAGTAGAGCAGGACAGTTTTGCAAGCTACACATCACGTCAAAACCATGACTACCAAAAGCACCACAGCATGCACCCTGACCCTTGAATTTGCCGCCCTCCCCTGTGCAGCCCACTGGCGTAGACCGTGATATGAGTGCGGACACTCACTTTGCCCGCATTGCCAAGTTCTCCAAGAAGGCGGGAGGTGATGAAGAGGCTGAGGGTGATGAGGGCGGCCGCAAGCACCTGATGCAGAACGTTGGCAGGGTGTTGCTTGCACCAGGAGCTGAGCCCAAGGATCCAAATGAGGTGAGTCAGCACTGGCGTAGTTCACCTTTTGTTGCCGCTGGTTGGTCGCCTGCCAGGCACAGTACAATGTTGCTGTGACGCATTTCTGTCAACGGTTGACATGCAGCATGATGCACACAGACACCCTCCGAACAGCTGAATTCAGCCATGCCCACGCACTCCAAACAGCAGGCAGACTGTGTGCGCAGCCATTGCACCTAGCAGGTGGCCGGGCAGTTTGTGGGAAGTAGAGCTGGGCTTGCACTACCACACAGTGGCCACCCAACCCCTGTAGATGCCTTTTCTGGCGGCGGCGTAATCCTCATGCTATTCAACAAAATATTTGTTGCGAAGGGGTTAGTCTTCAGGACCCAGCATGCCTGAAGCAGAGCCAAGCAGGGTAGAGCAGGACGGCTTTGCAAGCAACACATCATATCAACTTCGCGGCTCCCAGAAAAAAGCATCTCTCGACCACAGCATGTGTCCTGACCCTTGGATGTGCCACCTTCTCCTGTGCAGCCCACTGGCGTGGACCGTGATATGAGTGCGGACACTCACTTTGCCCGCATTGCCAAGTTTTCCAAGAAGGCAGGAGGTGATGAGGAGGCTGAGGGTGATGAGGGCGGCCGCAGGCACCTGATGCAGAACTAAAAGCTGGCTGCGGCTTTCGTTGTATTGTCACAGTACGGAAATGTAGTACAGCAGCTGCCCCGCCCATGTGCTATGTACGGCACCAGCTACATTGTGTCATCGCCGTATGTGTCATGTTGTCATCACACCCTGGTGTGCTTGTGTGCCCCTGCACCTCACATTCGGCAGTGGTACATGACAAGCGGCGGGTAGCACTTCTCCTTGCATATTGCAGCGCTGGCCCGGGCCTGTGCACCTAGCAGTAGCTCCAGCAGTTTGGATCCGGTGACTCTCTTGCAGACGTCTGATCTGTGTCAGTGATGGTTCGTGCTCGTGCGCTGATCTGTTGCTCCAGTGAGCACAAAATGCAGGCAGCTGTGTGCCATCAGCGTGTTTGCACAAACATTTTTGTTGTTTGTACATCAGCCTGTGCAGTAAGCAGGACCCTAGCCGGATGCTTTGATAGCCTGACGTGCGATAATGGGCTGTTGTGCACGCGACGCTGTGCACCCTAAAGAGATGGTCACATATTGTGACTGGATGAGAGCTAATGTCATGCCATTGATTTTGCCGCAATGGCATCCTAGGGATAGTGGGCATGTGCTGCACACCCAGTGGTTGTGTGGCAGCCTGTGGAGATGCTCTGAAGTCACTCCAGTCAGTGCTGTCACAGACTTATGATAAGTCAGTGGCACTGACTTGGTGCTGTGATGACCAGTGGGTTGTCTGCTTGCAGCGTGTCACTTTTTTGATCCGATCAGGCGGCCTAAATGAAGTGATTGCACATAAGGTTTGTTGTTGTTGCATGCTGTGATGTTGATATGCCGTACTAGGCCACTCAGTGCGGCCTGGGAGTGGAGGAGGCGGGAAAGCCGATTGCCTGGGTTTTTTGTCCTGAGCTGCTCTGTGACAATCAGTGGTAGCTGCTGCCACCATGTTCCTTTGCATGTGTGTCACACAAGCAGCATACTGGAGTGTTGATGTTATTACGGATCCCAGTAAAAGGTCATCTAGCAGTTTTGGGGGGTCACCGGATCTCAGCAACTACGGGCGCGCGAGCCCTGGGACTCCGTGTGTGCATTCAAGACAATACAAACACATGTACAAATTGCGTTTAGCCCGTATGCACTCCTCAGCAGAAAATGCGTTTTGGATGTCTACATGTGGACGCTGTGCCGACTGCACAACAGGTTAATAAATTCGTTTTTGCAACCATGAATGTAAAGCACTGATCGGGCGTTCTCAGAGCAGCACAGACAGTGCATACCGGAGGACACAAATGGAAAAAAACTCCGCTAAGTTCACACCATCCCGTGATTGGTCTTCAATCGTCGCAGGAGACTTCGGTACTATGTGTACGCTTTTGGGTGCCTGCTGGACTGCTGCAGGCAAGCAGGTGAGGCACTAGTCCTGCCCACTAACAGATGGCAGTTCCACGCCCAATATACAGTCATACGAACCAAAAACGTATAACAAAGGACGATTGAATCCCAAAACGGCCAGACCGTGTCTCAAAACGTGACTTACACCAAGCTGCGCGCCAACATCACAGGCAACTTGCAAGCCTTGCATGCACTTCGCTAGGGACAATCAGTTCAGCAGTAATCTTCTTAGCTTTGGTATCTGTTTCAACTGGTGTGGTCACGAGGAGCAGGCGTGCTGCTCAACCTGATGCACCAGCTGACAGCCCAACATACGGATCAAAAGCAGCAGCACCTGCTGCACCTCAATCTGCTTCTCCAGGGTAGCTCACATCACCAATCCCAGAAAACTCATACTACAGCATAAGCACACTACAGCAAACTCACTCTAGCTATCAAGCGACACCACTAGACAGCAAGGCAGCCAAGGGGGGGGGGGGCAGGAAGCACAGGAGGTTGCAAGTGCAGCAACTGCACACACTGACACAACTGTACAGCAGGATGCCAGGAAAACCACCGAGAAAATTAAAAAGAACAGGAGGGGACCACTGGGATCCGTTGCCGTCCCTGGTTCTGATTCTGATGTACATGTGTGCCTGCTGCCAACAGCACATCAGAGCATGTGGGGAAGGCTCCCATCTGAATTGTCTTTTTCTGTGCTGATGTGC
This sequence comes from Desmodesmus armatus, assembly GCA_007449985.2. Lineage (NCBI taxonomy): Eukaryota > Viridiplantae > Chlorophyta > Chlorophyceae > Sphaeropleales > Scenedesmaceae > Desmodesmus > Desmodesmus armatus. The sequence goes on from VIIQ02000659.1 coordinate 378,423, forward strand.
ATGCACATGCTGCACTGATGTTTAGAAGCTGAGCACTGCCAGGAGGTGATGCCAAAGTTCCAATCACCTTGGCAAGCTGTGCATGCTTGACTGTGGGCTAACTGCTGGAGGCTGTGGGTTGTAATAAGATCGCAGAGGCTGAAGCTGCCGTGTCTGTCAACGAAAAGAAGTAGTAAGTGATGCATATGCATGTGCAGCTGAAGCTAAACGAGCTTCGGGGCCCCCAAACCCTTGGCTCACTGTGACCTGAAGGTGCCTGGCCAGTTGCTGTCCTCCTGCTGGGCTGGATGTTGCATCAAAGCTCCACTGTGATCATCGGTGCTGGGTCATGCTGGCTGTTCCTCCTGCTGAGCTGGGCTGGGCTGATGTCAACAATAGCAACACTCTGCCTGCAAAAGCACAAGGAACATACCTGCAGAACAGCGCAGCAACAAGATGTCAGCACAGCAAAGGAGAGGGGGGTCGACCCCTGCTCCAGTGCTGGCTTATGACACCCTGTTGCTGGCCCTTCTCCAACATGTGACCTTGTGTGACTGGCACCTGTTTCAAACACTTGCAGCTGTCGCACACGTGACCCGATCAAGTGAGATTTTTATTAGGGTGCTTATTGACGGATGAATAAAAAAAATAAAAACACAGTTTTCTGACAATTGTAGCATGAGCTTGCAGTGCCGTCTGTACCAATATTTTTTACAAAAAATGCTGGAAACGATGGTGCAAAGTTGTATTTTAGGCCCAGGTGCCCCCCGGGGGCGCCCCCACCCCCCCACCTCCGTTATAACATGTTACAATGGACCTCCACACTGTGTTGGGCGCACTGTGGGCCGATCAGCGGGGCTTTCAGCAGTCACCGGAGCTGCAATAGGTTGGCTGGATGCCATGTGATGCAGAGCCTGTGCTGTTGCACGGCTGCACCCTACATCAGAGCAGCGCGCAGCTGCGTGTGCATGCATGCTGCTGGGGTTTGCTGGACTGCATCCCAGCTGCCTTAATACATGCTTTGCTGCATCTGTGTCTGTTCTTTCGTGTTGGTAGTCTCCTCGATGCTTCGCTTGGCAGGCACTTGCAAGGGGACAGCAACAGCATCCCACCATGCAAGCCCTCCTGCCAAGCTGGCAAACAAGCACGCACGAAATCGCTTCACAAGAAACAAAGCATAGCTTCCCTATGCGTGACGAGCTTGCTGCATCGCACATGATGCAGCTGGTGTGCCGTGCAAGAGGCGGACAACGGACGACGTCGAACCCCACCGTCGACGAACAGACTGTTTGGTTTGTATTACTGGAACGCTTTCAAGGAATCAATGTGGCCTGGGAGGCTGCGTGTCGCTGCTTCTAGCACAAGCGCAGGCCACCCGAGGGTCAGTTCCAAGGTTGACTTGCCAAGTCGGAGGAAGGCCAGTGTAAAATGCTTGCGATCGCGTTTTCCAGGCTTCTTCCTATCTTGAGTACTTTCACATGATGTGGCTAGTGGATGTGGCCAGCTGCAGCCACACTATCAGCTGGACTCATGCGCAGCAACTGCTGTCATGTCCACTGTTCCATCAGTGCAGTATGCCCAGTACAAGTGTGTGTTGGCGGACATGTCTGCACTTGAACACACGATCACACGAATAGGAGGTTATCCATAAAGTGATGCCATGCCCCTGGCCGCCCTGATACCTAAATGCAACACCATCAACCAGATATCGTGCCTGTGTACATTGCTCACTGCTGCTGAGGGGTACTCAATATGCATGTTCTTGCACAAACCAGCGACGGCATCTGCAGCATGTGATACTGCTGTCTGTGATTCCACGTGGGGGCGAAAGCGGTCCGATGCAGATTCCCACAGAATTTAATTTGTGTCCGTGCCACCGTGCTTATTGAGGAAGTGAAAGAACAAAGAGACAGGATAGTCACATGGGCTGTGCTGGATATTCAATACTGCCAGGCTATCACAATGCCTTGCTGTTGCTGCTCTCAACCTCCCACCCTCCATCGTATCTCATGTGGTGTATGTGTTGCATGTGCTGTTTTTGGGGTATGCTTATCAGCAGTGACGGTCTGTTGTAATTTCTTGTCTTGGAGGCTGTGGGTTGCAATGAAGCTTGAGTCCAGAAGAGAGCAAGCAGCACCCCCATTCCTGCACAGTGCCCACATCGTCCAAACCAAGGCTGAGTCACCTGTGCTGCGGCAGCTTCTGCTCTGATGTCACGATGTCACTTCTCTGCTTTAATGATAGTCGCTCTTCTTCACTCAGTGATACGGTATCCAATGACATTGATACTCGCATGTCATGGTCAACTCTGTGCTTGAAGCCCAGGCCCATTACAAAAGAAGTGCAGGCTGCTCACCAACAACCTTGGAACGCTTGAGCGCCAGAATCCGCTGCCAAAACAAGATGTAGAACAGTACAGGACCAATATACCAGTAGCTCGGGTTATACCAATAGGAACAAACCCATCATGTCAAACAAAACGCGGCACCTGTGTCAGGCCTCCACACTACACATGGTCACGAAGCAGGACACGCCGAGGGGACTGGTGCATGCAGGAGCATGCAGCGCAGGGCAGAACACACCCAATCGAACGCCGTCTTACGAGGCGGTTCTAACTAAAGTAGGGTTGTACCGGCTTGACTCAAGCTGATGTCACGCACGCACGCACGCGCGCACGCACACTCCGCCAAGGGCGCACATGACCACACACAGCAACATCCAGTGCATGCAGGTGCACAGCGCAGATGGGCAACCACAACATGTCACGCCTGGCCGCGGGCACTGGCACGAGCAGTGTGACACACTACTTTGCAAGCCGCCAACAAGTGTGTGTCCAACCCAGGCATTAGGGCAAATGCAAGCTGCATGTCGTGCAGCTGGTGGGCAAAGCCAACCCACTGCATCAGTGCGCAACACAGCACGGTTGGGCAACAGAACCACAACAGCACATGTAGCAACTCACAGGATTATACAGAGCAAGGCTCTATGTGCAAACATCAGTAAGCACGGGGAAGGCTGAGCCACAGGGCTGCAGCTACTACTGGTGGGTGGGCTGACCTGAACAGCTTGAAGGTCTGCCATGGTGTTCATGGCTCATTGAGGCCATGAACGAATGACAACGACAGCAAGAAGAGGCACTCGCACTGCGCGGCGCCCTCCCTGCATTCCTGAATGGCGGATGCAAGTGCCTACTTGGTTCCCATGCAAACCCACATATCGACCACACAGCTAGGTATTCGCCTGATTAGCGCCCTGCATACAGGCGCATGCATACATGCAGCCCAGCCTAGTCCACCCTGACCCTTGGCTGGCTGGCCAGCAGGATACAACACAACAGGCAGCACGTAGATGCCTGTACCCTTTGGGGAATGTTCACCACCCACAACACCAAGTTTTGGCAAGTGCTGGTGCAGACCTGCCCAGCCGTAACCAAACCCGCCAAATGCCTTGTCATGAAACCCTACACCCACAGACCCCAAACCACTGCTGGCAGGAAGCCCAACAATACAATACACAACATCAGACAACGCAAGTCCAAAGCTTCCACTGTCCACAGGAGCCCAACTCAGCACGACCAGCGAGGCTCCCAATGCTGTGGAGCAGGGATCAGGCGCACATGGACCCACAGATCAACAAGCTGCTACACTGCTGCTGGGCGGCGACATATGTGTTCTACGACGCAGTGTGTGCATATTATACCCCCTGCGATACTGGCCCACCCCACCACTCCTGCAACAGCAATGCACTGTGCATGGAGCTGGCTGCCGCACCTGCCGCCGACAGTCCTACAAGGCATGGCAAGGGCTGCAGGCGCGCCTGGAAAGGGTGCTGCTGGCTAAAACGCTGAATGCGGCAACCGTCCTGGGTCCACTGTCGGCACTGCTGCACATAGCACTTGATACGACCGGTTGCTGCCACTGCTGCGCATCTATCTGCTTGCGGCTGCCTCCACACTGTTGCTGCGCCAGGCACTGCTTGCGACTGCTGCACAAAGATGTGCTTGCTACCAGCTGCTGCGCGCAACACTGCTTGTGACTGCCGCCATCGGTTGCTGCTGCAGCCGCTGCCGGATGCAGCATTGCTTGTGGACCGGTGCAGCCCTGCTGCGCCCAGCACTGCTGCTTGCTGCTGCTGCTGCTGCTGCTGCTGCTCAGAAGCACTGCTTACAACTACCCCATTGGCTGCGGCTGCAGCCGCTGCTGGACACCGGGCCAGGTGCAGCTGCTTGCTACTGCTGCACCCAGCGCTGCTGCTTTCTTTGCTGCTGCTCAGAAGCACTGGTCCATGCCCATGCTCATGTCATTGCAGAGGTTGTTCTGCGTGGCGGCTGCGACAATCTTGCGGATCTCTGCAGCAGCAAGGACGAAGCAGCAAAGCACACAATACAGCAGGACAGAGGCGCATTGGAAAGCCACCCTACCACATGAGCATGCAGTGTGATGCGACAGTACCTAGCTCGTCAAGCAAACCACCTGGGCTGCTGAAGACCGCTTGCAAACACATGTTTATCCACTGACTGATGCCACCAAGCACCATGCACGATGCGCGGGAACCCCACCCCACACAGTGGAAATAGCAGTCTGGCCTCCTGCACCAAGTGATGAAATGCTAAGCCGACGCATGCTGCACCACAAAAGCCACCAGCACGGCCCCCCGCCCTGCCAACGCAGCAGCAATCACTCACCGTCTTCGCTCTGCGTGCACGAGCGCGTGTTTGCGATGTAGCGGTCGTTCATGTTGAGCGCATCAGGAGGCAGGTCGGTACGGAACCAGGCATCTGCCATGATCTCGGGGATCTTCACGCGCTTTGTCCAGTCAGGGTGCAGCAGCTTGTGCAGCAGGGCCTTGCACTCGGGGGTTAGGCCCAGAGAGTCTGGCAGGTAGTAATCAGAGGCCTTCATCTTCTTGAGCATCTCAATCATCTCCTGTGCATACCCGTTCTTGTTGCCGTCACCAGACGCCTGTGTGTGGGAAGGAGGAAAAACAGCAGGGCCAGCACAGGGTATATTGAGTGACGCGTGACCAGCCATGTGCAACGCCCCACCCTGATTTCAAGCGTCTCGATCATCTCCTGTGCATACCCATTCTTGTTGCCGTCACCAGACGCCTGTGTGTGGGAAGGAAGGGTCAACAGCAGGACCAGCACAGAGGATTAGTGACGCGCGACCAGTCATGTGCAAAGGCCCGCCCTGTTTTCCAGCATCTCAATCAACTCCTGTGCTTACCCATTCGTATTGCCATCCCCAGACGCCTGTGTGTATGGGGAAGATGTTGAGGCAAAACAATTACAATTACAATTACAGTTACAATTACAGTTTTTGGCATGGCAAAGCCGTGCAACCCGCAAGGGAGACAGGGGATCATGGGGGGAAGCAGCAGGGCCTGTACAGAGAATGAGTGACGCATGACCAGCCATTGGCAACGGGCCACCCTGTTTCCAAAAAGCCGGTGCGGATGCCCGTTGGGTGCGATTTACAAGGGATGTGCCTTACTGTATGCTCAGACCCTGCCAAAGAGCGTCTTGCCAGGTGCGTCTTGCGAGGTTGACTGACAGAGCCAGCTCACCTGGAAGGGGTAGCGCCCGACCAGCATAGTGTACAGCACCACGCCACAGCTCCATATGTCTGCTGTCTTGCCATCGTACTGCTTGTTCTCCAGTACCTCTGGAGCCATGTATGTGAGCGTGCCCTGCATAGCACATCACACCACAGCACGATGCACAGCGCAGTGAACATCTTGTCTCAGCATGGCACAGAAACAGAAGCTGTCTTGACATGTGGCCTCTCTCGTTGCTGTTGCGACGCCCTGGAAGAGCAGCAGCTGCGGAGGGACTGCCACTGTGTGCTGTTCCAGCATGCATGCACTCCTGGCAGTCGCAGGGTGGCAGCTGTATTGTGTTTCGCTGAGCCAGCCACGGCGCCAGTTGCCGAGCTGCTTGCTGTATCTGTAACTGTGCATGTCCTGAAAAGCTTGGACCGCAGTGCGCAGGCTGCTGGGAGCCGCTGCTTGCAAGTGAGGTGCCGAGCTGAGAGCTGGCCGGGCTGCTTGCTCACCACTTTGCTGCGTGCCACTGAGCGGTTGTCGTGCTTGCTGTAGCCAAAGTCACAGATCTTCACCAGGGGGCGTGGAAGGCCTGGGATGACCTGCAGCAGTGCAGAGACATGCAGCGTGCACCCCACAAGCTGTCAATGCACGCATGCATGGAAGGGTAAGCGCTGCCCGGCAAAAGCAGCGCCATCAAAGCAGTGCAGCAGGGACGTGTTCCTATCAGTTGGCTCAGCTGGCAGGCTGCAAGTTGCTTGTAGCATACAGGCATATGTCAGCAGCCCACTGCAAGCGGCTTGCAGACATGCAGCGTGTACCCCACAAGCTGTCAATGCGCACATGTGTGGAGAGTTCGAGTGTGTTGCATGCATGCTGTAGTGGTGGTGTCTGCCTTCCCTAAACATGACTGCTGTCACTGGAAAACATCACCCACTTGCTGAAACAAACCGCCCCTTGGCAGGCAGGCCAACACAACGGTCTGCCTTCGCTACTGTCATGAATGAAACAAGCACCACTGCTAAACTCTTGCAATTCATCTGCAACAGCCAGAGTCTGTCAAGCCAGTGTATGTGTAATGAAAAGACCTGTGCAGGTAGCCTGGTATATCCCCTGCCCCCCACCTGCAGCAGTGTGTTCTCCAGCTTGATATCCCTGTTGGCCACACCCTTGCGGTGACAGTAGTCAACTGCCAAGATCAGCTGCTGGAAGAACCACCTGCAAGACGGAACAGAAGACGGCCGCAACAACAAAAGATACGTGAGGAGGCCCAGCACGCACTTCAAGCAGGCCATGAACAGCTGCTGGCTCCTGAGAGCAGGAGAGTCCTGCTGTGCTGCAGGGTATCAACTTCGGACGGCTGCATGGTGTACACATGGCCAGCACAGGACCCCAGGTGCAGCTGCTGTAACACATGTGACACGTGTTGCTGTTCACATGGCTCCACTGGACAGCAGTTGCTGCTACTCATACTCCCAGCAGAATCTCCCCCCCTCTATCCCCCCCCCGGGGGTTACAACCCACAAAAAGTTTCTCACCGTGCCAGGGGCTCCCGCAGCCGGTTGCGCGTCTGCACGTATGTGAACAGGCTGCCTCCTGATGCGTAATCCATGACAATGTTGATCTGCAGGCACAGCATCAGGAGTTGCGTTAAGCGTTTACGCCCAGCGGCAACTACAGCCCAGCAACTGGTTTGGCACCTGCCTGCACAGAAAGTCTGACAGAGGATTGCTGCATCACAGGACAGGTGCTGCTGTTGCACACTGGTGCGCCAGTACACATTGATGGTGCAGAAGCGCAGTACCAGTAACAAGATGAACTGGGCACGAGCAGCAGGCTGCACTGCACACACAGATGGAATGCACATGGACACTCACGTGGTTGGGGCTGAGGAACACCTCCCTGAATTGCACCACATGTGGGTGGCGCAGTGTGCTGTGGTTGAGGATCTCAGACTCCACATAGCGCTGCAACAGCAGCAAGTTATTCACAACAGCAATGTCAGTGTCCAAGACAGTACCAGGGCTGCAGGCAACCGCATGGGCCAGGTACCTGTCTGTTGGACTGTCTTGCCTGGTGCAGCATACACGGCCCTCAATGCCAGCAGCTGCGTGCATCATGCCAATCATCCAAGAAGTACCACTGGGAGAGCTTGCGCTGCCTCCTCAGACTGTGCAACAATGGCAGTGACCCCCCACACCTGCTGCTGGGTGCTGCCCAGTTTCGTGGACCATCCCGGCGTTTCCTGGACCATACCTGCAGGTGCGCACGCTCCATCTTCTTGATGGCAACTTGCTCTCCCGACTTTGTGTTGCGGGCAAGCACCACAGCGCCGAATGAGCCCCTTCCCAGCTCCTTGATGAACACAAACTTGCCCCCCTCATCCATCGGTGTCTCCGCCATGTTGCTGCTTGTAACGATTAACGTTGCGGTCGCTCCCTGAAACTAAGCGTTGGATCCGGGATGGGTGGCGAGAATCACGAATGATCACGCTTGGCTTCACCACTTGCTGCCCTGCCTCAAAGCCTTGTGAGGTATCAGCAATGGAGCATCACGAGACAATGACAGGAGCGCGTTTGAGGTCTGCTGTCCTCTCGGCACACAGCAGGAACGAACTCGCTGGACCTGCAATGACGGGAGTTGTGAATGCAACAAAAGAGTTGAGCAAACAAACATGATGTTGATGGAGCATTGGGGCTGGAAAATGGTAGTTGGGGTGCCAGCGGTTTTGGTCCCAGTGAGGCCTGTGTGCCCCTGTGTGTTGGGGGGGGGGGGTACCTGTTTGCTACCATTCTTTGCACCCACCAAATCCATTTTGGTCCATTTTGCTTCCTGTTCGGCACCTAGAGTGCCACCAGAGCAGGTAGGACACCCTCACTTCCAGTACAAGCAGGTCAACCCTGGTCAAACACCCCCCCTCTCTTGCAACACGCTGAACAGCTGCCCACGCTTTACATCACCTTGCCCTCTTGGATAGTACATGTTACACCACTTTGAAGAAAAACGGCAGGGCACACGACCCTACACACATGCCAACATATAATCGCAACAGCAGACAGCCCATCATCGGAAATCACTTGCCACGCGCACCAACCAAGCAGCCCTTCACAAGCACCCTACATATGGTGCCCGATGTCGCCTCAGGGAAAAGGCAGAGGCTGCAGATTACACACATCCAAATCACATGCATCAAATCCACGCAAATCACCTCCGTGCAGCACACCTGCTTGAAGTCGCCTGGCAACAACTCCCGCTGGCAAATCCACATTGCATGATGGCTGTATGTCAGAAAATGACAGCTATTGGTGCTCACAAACGCCACACACAGGGAGCGACCCTCCCGGATGCTCCTTTGTGCCTCACCCAGCGGATCAGCAACTCCCAGGCTCAGCCTCAACTTGAAACACACCGACCGGTACATACACCATCAGGCACAGGGCAACGTCAAGGTCATGATGAGATCCTGTCCAGTCAGGCTTTCAGTACTTGATTCCGCGGTAAGAAGGCTTAGTCGCCCTCACAACACTAACCAACCCATCAACTGTCAACACAGCCCATACAACAGGCAGGCGGCAGTCAAAAGAAATTCAGGGCGGCTGCACCTCCTGCCGCCATCAGCTGGAGCACACCACCATGCTCCCCCTGCAGCACCAACCGTTGCCAGCACCCGCTGCTTGATAAGCCAAGAACTTAGGTAAGCCCTCAGCTATACACCCCGCCTGCGAACGTAGTACATTCATTCAGCATTCGCCTGCCTTGCTTGCCGCCACAGCCAGGGTGGCCACGACTCATATTACGTAAGCCGGGACAAGATTCACCGGCAAGTCGAAGCCCCAGCGCAAGGCGCTACAGCAGCCCGCCAGTAGGGCAGCTAAAACCTGGGTGCACCAGGGCTGCAGCTGCTGGGCAGCATTTGCACAGTCTCGTTCAACAGCTTTGCCTCCTTGGCTTTCAGACAACACTGCAGTCCATAACAGCGCCCTCGCCATCAAACTTGATCTTTCGCCGAGGTTGAGCAACCATGTACAGCTCAGGTGCTGAGGGCGTAAGCCACGGCAATGCTGCAGCAGCACAAGGGAAAGGCACAGGAGCAACAACAGAAGCACGTCAGTACACTGCTGAGCCACATGCTGCAGCAAGCAGGTTTGGAGCTTCAGTCATGCACCGCCCAACTGACGCATTTTGGAGGGTGCCCTGCGCAGGAGGCTGGCTGGCTGGCTGGCTGGCTGGCCAGGTGAAAGATGGCTGCCAGTCCCTGACCCAATCACGGCAACATAGGGCAAGCAGCCCCCACTGAGTGATGTGCCAGCGTGCTGCGCTACCATCAGCAGCTCGCCTAAAACCCCCGAGTTGCAAGGGTTTGGATTGAACCCTGAACCCAAGGGTTTGGATCGAACCCTCAACCCTAGCCATAACCCGCAAGGGTGGTCATGTGCGTGAGCCAGCGGAATGCCACTCACATGAAGTAAGTCACCAGCAGCTGCAGGCCCTCCAGCCAGTGTGACTCCGCATCGTTGATCATGTGGTTGGCATGCATCGCACTCAGCAGCAAAACCAGGGCTGCGGCGGTTGGGGATGGCACACACACACACACACATACAATCGAGCGCAGTAAGTATGTTGATCACATGAGTTGCATCAAGCATGTACATACAGTATCATCATGGCATGTGTGTGTTTGAGCGCTATGTTCAGCATGCAAATGCAATCTCAAGCAAGGGCTGCAGCCGCATCATGTGGCTCATCAGAGGCTGCAACAGCATGACCATGGAGGAACGAGAGGGGGAAAAATCGAGAGCCGTGCCATACCTGCAAAGGGGTCAAAGCCGAGGCTGAATGGATGGCCCAGGATCCAGCCCACAATGGTCACGAAGGGGATAGCAAACAGGCCGATCTGCAGAAGCACATAAGGTAGGGGCCAGCAGCAGGGAGCAGGATGCCAGGTGTCAAGCAGGACCATACCAGCTCTTGTACGCATGTGACAGCAAGCTCTGTCCTGGGACATGTGACCCAGCAAGCTCTGTTTTGAAACATGTGACGGTGACCATGACAGTGACAGTAGTTGGCAGCGTGGAGTGCCAGGCAATGACCAGCCCTACCTGCACGCTGCTGCCAATGGCAACACCCAGGCTGAGGTCCATCTTGTTCTTGGCCGCCACAAACACAGCTGCAGGACAGCAAGGGAAACACAACAACAGTACAGTTAAGGAATTTTTGGGAGGAGGGGGGGAGACATTGGGGACATAGTCCCAACCTCAGCACTAGTCAGAGAGCAAGCTCATGAGCAACTTGCAGATTACAGCTTCCTTTGTGCTCAAAACATGCATTTCCCCACGTTGCGCAAGACACGACAGTAATTGCGTGCAGGCTGTGCTCAGCCACTGACGCCAACGTGCAAGCTTCCACCCCAAGGTGCACCACGGAAACTGCTGCACTGGACGCAAACGCTGTGGAGGGCTGGACGGCACTACGATTCACACCGTGCAGCTCCATCTGCCGCGGGTGCATCAACGTGCACGCCATGACCAAGGCGCAATGTGTCACTGGTGTCAGGCTTGCTGTCTGCACGGCAACTCAGTCCAGTGCTGCAGGCACACTGCCGCCATCATTACCACGACTTACCAGTGATGTGCTCGCAGGCATTGCCGGCAATGGGCAGCACGATGAAACCAAGGAAGCTGCGACTCAGACCCCACTGGCTGCTGACCTGCACAGGGAGCAAACACCAACCATGTGAGATTGCCGGCATTGAACTTGAATGGCTGAACATGGATGGCTGGCATGTGCCCGTGGACATACACACATGTGTTGCAAGCAGCAAGCTCCACTTCTTTGCCCTCCTTATGTGAGACCTGATCGTAGCATAATAGCCAACACATGCACATTATGTTCTAGGGTTATGCGCTGAGGGAGCAATTGAGGGTTTACAGCCGGCCACTGGGCATTGCCAGTGGGGTACGGGCTCCTGGCAGGATCTTACGAGTGGACACAGCATGTCTTTGCCAGCATTGCATGCAGCAGGGGAATGATTACATGCTCCAAAACCTCCTGGCAGGGGTGATGCGAGGCACAATGCCTTGGGTGTGGCTGCAATCAAATGCAAACATTTAGTCGCTCTCCTCCTCTTCTGAAGATGAGAACGACTAAATGCTTGCATTTGATTGCAGCCACACCCAAGGCATGCGGTGCCTCTGGCATAGTGGGGAACCTGCCCACGATAGCCCCAGAGACCGCACTGCCACCCTTTCACAGAGTTGTAAGAGTGAGCGCTAGGGCAGCTCACTGTGGGCGTCCTTGCTCACACAGCGTGACACGCTGTGTGAGCAAGGACGCCACAGTGAGCTGCTGTAGCGCTCACTCTTACAACTCTGTAAAATTTGCGTCGCAATTGACCCAAATGCATACAGCTGCGCCCTTCTAGTGCTCCTACATGACTGTCCCCGCCCCTCCGGCCACCTTCACTCCCAATCTGCCAGAATATGCCCATACCTCCTCAATGCATTAATGCCCCCTCCCCCAAGACGCCCACCCTCCCAACCTCAGTGTAACGAACAGAACAGGTCGAGAGAAAGCAACCCGGTGGCCCCTGCTGTCACCCTTCACGCCCCTTCGCCAGAATGCACCCATACCTCCTCAATGCTTCCGGTAAGGTACTCGCTCAGGAAAGCCACCAGCACTGCGATACCGCCCAGCCAGATAATGGCGGCAGTGAGTGCACTCCCAATCTCCTGCCCCTCCCGCCACCTTGACTCTCAATCTCCCGCCCCTCCCGCCACCTTCACGCGTACATACCTCCTCAATGCTTCCGGTAAGGTACTCGCTCAGGAAGGCTACCAACACTGTGATACCGCCAAGCCAGATGATGGCGGCAGTGAGTGTGAGTGCAGGTGTGCCGGAATCCTCTTCTTCCCCGCTGAACAGGTAGTGATGGGTGCCCAGCTGGAAGACAAGGTATGAGCCATACACCACCAGCAGTGCGATGGCAGTCAGGCGGCTCAGCAGCAAAATCTGCATGACATACGGTATGGATTGTGCACGCAGGAAAACACGGCAGGACGGCGGGCAGCGTCAGATGTGCACCTGGGCTAGGTGTGAGATGACCCATGTCTGTGCTGGGCACTGCGCAAGCTGCCTTTGCATGTCTGCAAGGAATGCCCCTGCACTGTGCAGTCAGAAAGTGCCTGAAAGTAGGCGCAGCATACAGCAGCAGTACATGCGCCTTGCGCGGCAGCCGCTGGCACACAGCAGCTGCTGCGTCTTGAGTCTTGGTCAGCCATGGATGCAACGTTGAGCCACGTGAGGTGAACACCAAAGTGTTGTAGGGTGCACGGCCCATGCATGGTGCCCTGCAGGGGAGAGCTGGGCAGAGTCTACGCATCAGCTACAGGCAGTTTTGTCATAGCATGGTAGCGTAGGGCTGCGTCAGCCAGGACAAGCAGCAAGAGACATGCCAGTCAGCCTTCTCGTGTAAGAATGACTGGCAACGTGTTAAGTTTGCACACTGCGCACCTTATCCAGGGCCATGGGGGCTCCCACCAGAGCGTCCAGAGCTGCCTCAGCAGGTCCCCCCCCAGTGCCCAACTGCTGTGCTGCTGTGGGGATAAGGATGCTGATTGCTGCCAGCAGCAGCAGCGAGCCGCTGGTTTGGCTGGCCACGGAATTGAACTGCTGAGTCTTGTACCTGCAGCAACAGACACACAGCCAGGCAGCAGGAGAGGTTGACAGCTACAGTTCAAGAGCTGGGTGAGCTGGTTCAGTCACTCAAGCCAGGGGAGACTCTGTCGCAGACGCTGTTGGTTTTTGAACTCAATTTGGCAGAGTGTATGCATCAGGAACTGTCCACTTACTTGAGCCCTCCCACAAAGAAGCTCATTCCCAGCACCAGCAGCAGGTTACTGAGGATGCTGCCTAGCAGACTTGTGGACACAACGTCGTACAGGCCCGCCTGCAGAGCTGCAATGCTCAGAATCAGCTCCACCACATTCCCTGCACACCAAACAGAACACAAACACAGCACCTTTGGTTGTTATGTTGCTTGGCAACCTGGGAATGCACTAGCAAAGTACATCTGCATACGGCTGCAGCTGGGGGTGGTTTCTACAGGGTCACCCTTGGCCTGCTGTGCTGCAGGCTTAGGCCTGCTGTAACCCTGAGACTTCAAGAAGCACGAGCATGAAGCAGAAACATCAGCAAGCCAGCAGCACTCGCCAAGGAATTGGGCGTGCCTCACCGAACGTTGCGTTGAGCAGGCCACCAATGGTCTCGCCCAGACGCAGGGCGAGGTCCTCTGTCACCTCTCCCAGCAGCAGGGCCAGGGGGATCAGACCCACCAGGTTCTGCAGGGCATGCAAAACCACAGGGCAGTGTGGAGCATGGGCGTTACTTCCAGCTATGAAGCGGCAGCCACGAGCTAGCATGCTCGTGCGCATGCATGCCATCTGTCGGACCATGAAACTTTTCAGTTGACTTGAGCGGAATCATGCAGTGTGGCTGCAGGACTGCACTGCAATTGTGACACAACGCACAGCCAGCACCCTCTACGGCAGACTGAAAAGGGTTGTCCTTGTAAAGCTTGTCACTGGCAATCATGTACTGCTGCGGCGGTTGCAATGATGGCCAAAACCCCAAGTGTTGCAGCATGGCCTGCACTACTGAGAGGCTTCCAAACACCTTGCTGACGTGTGAAGTGGCTGAAAGCTAATGTGTAAATATGTGAATATGCTGCATGCTGCATAGGCGGTGCCACCACATAGGTGCAGTTTCAGCAGCCTCACCAGCAGGAAGATAGTGGTTGGTTGCCACTGCAGCATGTGGGCTGCAATGCCCAAGGGTGCTGCCACCAGCAGCAAATTCAGCCAGCTGCTTTTGATCATCTCAAAGCTGCTCTCCAGGTCATGCTTTGGGTCCCACCAAGCGGACACAGCACCACTGTCGTGATTCTCACGGATGCTGCCATCCAGCAGACCCTCTGCATGTTTAGTACGTGGTACAGCAGCAGGAAGACAGCAGCAGCAGTAGGGTCTCAAGGAGCACCAGCACCTGGCTGATTGGGATGAAGCAATGGAAGGTGACAGGGCAGCTGAACCGCAGCAGATACCATTCTTTATGTTTTCAAGTGGCTTGCTAAGCAGCATGGATGCCTCCAAAGGCCAGATCATACCTTCGGCGCCATCTGCACTGGTCCTTCTACCTCCAGCCTCCCCCGAGCGCCTGGCTTGCCTCATATACTGTACAGCCTGCGATATACCACACAAATACGATCATCAGCATTGAAATAGGGCAGGAGGGCGATCAGGGTGTGTTTGAGAGGTGTCCTTGCTGCTGGTCCCACAGTCACCTTCGACCTGCTGATGGACGTCGACAGCCTATCTGCCGCAGACGCATCCATGACGACGGAGATTTTTGATTGAAAAAAAAGCAACAGCCAACGCGGAGTCCTCCTGCTTCACAAAGCTATTGGATGTCACTCCCGGTGTGTGTATCTGTGGACAGGGGTTTCCTGAATACAATCAAATACATCATAAGAAGTGTCGTAGAAGCTGTTGTGACCCTTGCTGAAGTCCAAGGATGACGATGCGCTACATACGCAATCACTGTCGATCTCACATGATCTGCTTATATTATATATTATATATTATATTATATATTCTGCGCAATTTGAGTGACGGTATATTTCACAACCTCAAGGTGAAGGCTAGCTTACGCGTTTTGTGTGCATCATGTGCGGCAAACGTTGCAAACAGATTGCTTGTCCTGTCCTGTGCAAGCTGACTCCTGCAGGGCAAGGCCAGTGTGATGGCCCCACGCACTGTAAAAACTGCTCCTTCATTGTCGTCATTGAATTATTTACTGCACTCTCACACTTGAGGGTGGGCTGATAAGGATGCATGCCCCAGCCATGTCACACACGGTGCAACTAGCTGCAGCCACCTGCGCCCAGCCGTGCCAGCGCCAGCAGGACCCCATCCACAGACCACTGAGCACGCCCTGCTACTGTACGGCCTCTGGAAAGCCTAGCAGCGAGTTACGTGAGTGTGTTTACACACATGGTTCTTGGCTTGATAAAGGTGTAGCAGTACCTGCAGGTACAGCTGGACCCACATGCACAGCAGCACTTGATGCATGTGCGCCTTCATATTAATAGTGCATGGTATCGTGTGGGAAAAGCTGGAGTCCTCAAGCAGCACAAGTAGTGCACATGCATACCTAACAACCAAAAGCCACAAGTAAACACATGTACAGTGTGAAGTGCATATGTACCAGTGGACAAACACGTTCAGAAGGCGCGTGCGTTGGCGGCATGCAAAGATTGGTGCCAACACAGCCACACAAGGCAGCCATGTGGCCTGGAAGTTCATGCATTCACCCCCAACATGGTGGGAGTATCAACACCCTGCTTTTCAAGAGCCATCATGTTGCCCATGCATATACACCATTGGCAAGGACACGTCCCGCACTCTGGGCACATGCCCACTCCACCACCTGTCAGGGTTTTTGTGTTTCAGTAAGGACTAAGTAAGGATGCATCCATTGCAGCTTTTCATCCTTGCCGCCCCTGCTGTGCATATGATGCATAACAGCCGCCGCAGATCAAGTCCAATCCTGCACAACATCAGCACCTTCCATTGTGCCACACCAAGCACTCCACCCTCCGCAGCCAGCTCAGTATGCGGTACTCAGCATGCACATCAGCCCGGTACTGTGTATTAGTAGGACCTTCAAACCCGCCACTCATACTCCCGACACACAAAGTTCACGACGGCCACACGCCCTTTGGCACTCAATTGACACAACGCCACCAGCCGTACTCAGCAACCCTGGCATCACACCGCTGTCGCCGCTACAGACACCAAAGCCTCCCTGAGGGCAGGCACCTGCAGCATCAGGCAGCTCATCACACCGACAAGCGCATACGCCAGCCCGCCACTCGCAAGCGCAACAGGCTCGTCATCCGACAAGCCAGCAGCGCCAATGGCACCAGCGGTGCAGCCGGCTGCTGCTCCCTTCGCGGCCTCGCTGGTCGACTTGCCCATGGCTTTGAATAGTACGCCGCCAAGGGCCACTGTCATTGCAGCCTGCAGCAGCACTGCTAGACCGGTGTTGCTGACGGAGGCGCCCACAGAGCGAGCCACATCTGCTGCCAGCACATCTGTCACATGACGTGGGATCAAGCTCTTGGTCCAGCCTGCACGCGGACAGCAACACAGACGGTTACGTATACATACTGGCGTAGTGTCGCTGCAACGTCATAGGCATGCATAGAGTGTCTGGGCAACACTGGGTGGCCTACAATTTTACCGCCAAATGTGGCTTTTGCAGAGCAGAGCGCACCAAGCCAGGACACTTGCAAACAATTGCATGCCAACCCCATTTTAGCTGGGCGGGCCCTGACGCAGCAGAGGGCACAAAGCACAAACACTCCTTAAACCTTTGCAGGCAAAACCCAAGAGGGAAAAACCCTAAAACTGTATAAA
Organism: Desmodesmus armatus; assembly: GCA_007449985.2. Lineage (NCBI taxonomy): Eukaryota > Viridiplantae > Chlorophyta > Chlorophyceae > Sphaeropleales > Scenedesmaceae > Desmodesmus > Desmodesmus armatus. Next base: position 395,417 of record VIIQ02000659.1, read on the forward strand.
CAAAATATTCCCAGCGCACCTGCAGTCACTCCCAGGATGTTGGAGGCTCCCATAGTTGCCAGCACACTGAACACGGAAGACACCAGGGCCGTTCTCGCCACTGCAGGCACAGAGATGCTGGCCCGGTGCTTGTAGATGACAAAGGCCAGGCCGGTGAGGGCCGTACCCACCAGAGACATGATGATGTCACCAGCACCCAGACCCTGTGTGGGGCAGAGTCAGCACAGCACAGCACAGCAGGTATTACGATGATCACTCAATCCTGCGGCTGCAGGATGAGCAAGTTTGATAACCCATGCTCCGCGCCACATGCCGTGCCTGTCCGCTGTGTGATGTGCGATGCTTTGACGTGTGCAAAATGCATCCAGCGATGCCTGCTGCTATAGTCTGGCTGCATGCAGATGCCTTTGTATGTGTGTAGGGTGGGTCCACATGGGTTTGCGCCACCAGAGAGGCCTGGTGCCCTTATACCCCTTGCATACTGCTGAACTATCTGAACAGCACCGCATGCATGTATCCTGTAGCACTGCGACTGCGCACACACACCTGTCCAATGTAGGCATGCATGGCAGTCATGTAGTCAACACCCGCCAGCCTGCCATGCCACAGCACTCCCAAGTTGGCACTGAGGGCACCAGCCACCATAGGGTTCAGCAGGAAGGACCCAGGCACTCCACTAGCCTTCCAGTCCTTAGCTGCCAGCCAGCCCAGCACAGACCATGCCAGGCCCGCAGGAATAGCCATCAGCTCTCCGTACGCTGCAGGGTTATGCTTAGTGAGCGCTAGGGGCGCCAAAGCTGCCAGAGTGGTCACTGCCAGTCCCGCATTGCGCCTGTTGGCTGCATCTGCAGCAGCGGCGGCGGCTGAAGATGCGTCTTCGTCTGTAGGAGGGGCTGCAGGGGTGTCTGAGGTGTCGGACTTCGGCATGAAGGTCACAGCAGCCCGGGCTGCAAACAGGAGGGAGGTGATTGCACCTGCTGCGGTGATGCCCAACAAGGCAGCAACATCGTCACCTGCAGGAACACACACGACCTGTTTACCCCCATGTGCGTGTCGGACTGCACATTTTGAGATTAGCCTGTCAACAGTACGACTGGTCATCATGACATGCACCTGATGGATGCAAGTTTAGCCAATCAGCACCACAATTGGCCTGTGCTTTTGACACGCATGCAAACATCAGGATATGCCACACTGTGTATGCAAGAGCCTTCCCACACATTCTAGCACCCCATGGCTGCATTTTCACCCAGGAATTGAACACGGCCAGATTGCACAAGGTCAGGATCTGGGGGCTCACCAGGCATGCCATGCATCAGAACAGGGAGCACTGCAAGGGCAGGCACGTAGAACAAAGGCAGCAGCTGTGAGGTCCAGCCCAGGTTAGCATCATACCACTTGACCATCTCATCTCCGGCTCGGGGCCCAAACACCATCAGCAGCCCTGTCAGCCCCAGCATGCCTCCTAGGGCACTTGGCAGAGCAACACCAACCTGCAAGGCAGCAAAATGAAGGCAGTGTGAGGCAGCCGGCGCAGTGATTGCAGGGCATATGCATGCAATCCACAATTATGGGGCTGGAGCGTGCTTGCAGGACAGGCAGCTGTGTCTTTGTCTGCATTGTGTGAGAGGGCCGTGCCTGTAGGTGAACTGCAGCACATCCTGTAAGGCTCAGCACGCTTGTACACCACACCACACAGGGCTGCCTATCTGACATGCTCTGGAGGTACAACGCAGATGCTGTCAAGAGCCCACAACCAATTTTTGTTATGTTGCTCTGGCGGTGTTACAATCAATTTAGAGCCAGTCGCACCAAGGCAAGATCGCTGTTTGCAGAAGCCTGGCTGCTTGAGCGTGGTCACAACACACCAATTGATGTACTACAGTAGGTGATATTATGCCTGAGGACCCATGGAAGGCAGCATCCGCAGATCCACACCAATAAACTGCGTCAAAACGTTTCAGATTGGTCCTGTCATAGTGTGAGATTCACACTGTGCCTCACTGTGTGACCCTCAAGTCTCACACATACCAAGCCAGCCAGTGACTCAAGGCACACAGCAAGGTTGGTGTTTCATGTAACAAACACCGTTGGGCAACAACCAAGCACGTGCCATAACACACCCACATACACAATATTCGGACAAAGCACCACGTAGGCGGCATCTTCAAATACAACACACCAACATGACGTGTACATCCCACATCCAAAAACGGCAGATGGCCGCCTGGCATGCAATACAAATGCTATGCTGCACCTATGCTCCAAGTCCAAGAGTCACCATTCAGTTTCACCACAGCACAAGGCATCACTGACAAAAGCTGACTGTATCAGCCAGCATACCCTATCAGAATTCCTACTGTCACAAGCTCTGGTCCTGGAAGTAACTGCTGCCACCACTGCCTTTGTGTGATGCAGCGGCGTCACCACGTGCATCATATGTGTGCAGATGTGCCCAAGCACTGAGCCAGCACACCGCAGCAATGACACACAGCCACAGTCTCTGCTCAGCAGTGAAGCTCACCTGCTGCAGCACTGTGCCCGACACGCCCTTGACCAACTGAAGTGCAGCCACACCCACTACAATATTCACCAGCCGCCCAGCAAGCCCGCCGATGGCAAGGGCGCTGTCCAAATTGTCAGATGCTGCTGCTGCTGGCCGTGCAGCCGCCATTGCTGCCTCCAGCTGTGTCACCAGGGCGTCACTGCTGCCATTGCTGCCATTGCTGCCATTGCTGCCATTGCTGCCAGCCTTGGACTGCAGGATCTCCAGTACTGCTGCACGCAGGTCGCCGGACGTGCCCTCCTTCACAAACAGCAGCAGCTGCAACCAGGAGCAGCACGGCACAAGCACATAAACCTCTCAACACAGTAAGGTACAGCTGGGCAGTTGAGGCGTGTCTTGAGCCTCTCAGAAGAGCTACATCAAGGTGATTGAGCTGTATGGAACATGTTCTGCGCATGCAGGCAATACTGCAGCTGTGTTGTCTGAGATGCTAACGCTATGTGCACAGAAATCAACAGCCATCCAGCTGGCAGCAGCCACTGCACTGATACTCTCTGGAGAAACATGCCAAGATATGCTATGCTACGTTGTGCTACGCTCACCTCATCCAATGCTGCGGTTCCCCTCATCTGCCCCGCCTGCACCTGCCCAGCAAGCGCCTCCCCCTTGGCCCGCACACTCGCCAACAACCTCTCCAGCGCAGCTGCAGCTGCTGCCCCCTCCTCCTCGCCATCATTACTTGCAAGCCCAGTAAGCTTCAGCTGCTCCATCTGCGCCACCACCTCCTCCACCGTTGCCATCATGAGGTTGCTGCCTTGCTCAGCAGCATCAGAACCTGCCGGTGCTACACCCAGGGCCTGCATCTGCACCTTCAGATCTGCCACCACACCCTCCAGGGATCCACACACACCCTCCGCTGCCACAAGGGTGCGAGCAGCAGCCTTGAGATCAGCCATTTTCTCCGCTGCGGCTCCATCACCCTCGGCCAAGCTGCTGCCAGCATCGCCCACTGCAGCAGCAAGCTGGTCGATAAGGCCCGAGATGTCAAGGCTGCTGTTGGCGGCAGCATCTGGAGAGGACAGGGCTGCCTGTACTGATGCTGCTGAGGCACACAGGGGTGCTACGGCAGCTTGCAGTGCTGCAGCTGCTGGGTTGGAAGGTCCGCCCAGCATGGCGACAGACTTGGCTACCTTCTGGTTGAGGTCTGTTAGGAAGCTTTGGAGGGCTGCTGCTGCGTCTGCTGGGCTGCCGGAAGCTGCAGAGGCCTTCAGGGACTGCAGCTTGCCTAAGCGATGATAGGAAAGCAGGACACCAGAGTAGTAAGACAGGGTGAGTCGCACACACAGCTACATGCAGAAGCTCGGTGTCTCTGTGCAGCACAAGATTCGGTGTGCTACGGCGGTTGCTGTGCAGTACCTGCCTGGCTGCCGGTGTCCTGCATAACCGCCCGCATGCAGAGAACCTGTGGAGAGGGAGGCTCACTGGCTGATATTCTTTCAAAGTAACTTGGGTGCTCCCACAAATACATTTATGTTCGCCCTGCTCACCTGCCATCTCCTTGACTGCGTTGTCCATGTCTCCTGAGGCTGCCAGCTGCTTGAGCTCGTCAGCCTTGGAGGCCAGGCTGGACAGGGTCTCATCCAGGGCCAGGGAGGCGTCTGCCTTGCCGCTGGCCACAGCAGACTTGAGGGCCTCTGCCTTGGCCTCAAAGCCGGACACTGCAGCATCAATGGCGGCTGCGGCATCAGGGTTCTTGCCTGCTGCAGTCTTCTTCAGGGCGGCAGCGTTGGCCTTCAGCTGCGACACAGCGTCGTTCACCACCACAGCAGGGTCGGCCTTGCCGGCAGCCACAGCGGCCTTCAGGGACGCAGCCTTGCCTGCACAGCAACACACACACAGCAGCAGCAGCAGCAGCAGGTAGCAGCACATGACAGGTTCAGCACAGCAGTGGGAAGCGGAGGGTTGCTGAACCAAAACCCTAAACCCTACAACCTGCTGTCATTCTTCGCTGCCTGGTGGTGTGAGCAATGTGACCGCACACCGTCAAAAACTGCCCAGGCGGCGGTGTATCTCACACATTCACCCTCAGTATCTCACTTCCTGCCCCATTCGCTCACCTGCCATCTCCTTGACTGCGTTGTCCATGTCTCCTGAGGCTGCCAGCTGCTTGAGCTCGTCAGCCTTGGAGGCCAGGCTGGACAGGGTCTCATCCAGGGCCAGGGAGGCGTCTGCCTTGCCGCTGGCCACAGCAGACTTGAGGGCCTCTGCCTTGGCCTCAAAGCCGGACACTGCAGCATCAATGGCGGCTGCGGCATCAGGGTTCTTGCCTGCTGCAGTCTTCTTTAGGGCGGCAGCGTTGGCCTTCAGCTGCGACACAGCGTCGTTCACCACCACAGCAGGGTCGGCCTTGCCGGCAGCCACAGCGGCCTTCAGGGACTCAGCCTTGCCTGAACAGCAACACACACAGCAGCAGCAGCAGCAGCAGCAGCAGGTAGCAGCACATGACAGGTTCAGCACAGCAGTGGGAAGCATAGGGTTGCTGTACTTACAACCTGCTGTCATTCTTTTCTGCTTGGCAGTGTCAGCATTGCGATTGCACACCGTCAAAAACTGCAGTTTCTAGGCGGGGGTGTATCTCACACATTCACCTTCAGTATCTCACTCCCTGCCCCAATCGCTCACCTGCCATCTGCGCGACTGCGTTGTCCATGTCTCCTGAGGCTGCCAGCTGCTTGAGCTCGTCAGCCTTGGAGGCCAGGCTGGACAGGGTCTCATCCAGGGCCAGGGAGGCGTCTGCCTTGCCGCTGGCCACAGCAGACTTGAGGGCCTCTGCCTTGGCCTCAAAGCCGGACACTGCAGCATCAATGGCGGCTGCGGCATCAGGGTTCTTGCCTGCTGCAGTCTTCTTCAGGGCGGCAGCGTTGGCCTTCAGCTGCGACACAGCGTCGTTCACCACCACAGCAGGGTCGGCCTTGCCGGCAGCCACAGCGGCCTTCAGGGACTCAGCCTTGCCTGCACAGCAACACATACAGCAGCAGCAGCAGCAGCAGGTAGCAGCACATGACAGGTTCAGCACAGCAGTGGGAAGCGGAGGGTTGCTGAACCAAAACCCTAAACACTACAACCTGCTGTCATTCTTCGCTGCCTGGTGGTGTGAGCAATGTGACCGCACACCGTCAAAAACTGCCCAGGAGGCGGTGTATCTCACACATTCACCCTCAGTATCTCACTTCCTGCCCCATTCGCTCACCTGCCATCTCCTTGACTGCGTTGTCCATGTCTCCTGAGGCTGCCAGCTGCTTGAGCTCGTCAGCCTTGGAGGCCAGGCTGGACAGGGTCTCATCCAGGGCTCGGGAGGCGTCTGCCTTGCCGCTGGCCACAGCAGACTTGAGGGCCTCTGCCTTGGCCTCAAAGCCGGACACTGCAGCATCAATGGCGGCTGCAGCATCAGGGTTCTTGCCTGCTGCAGTCTTCTTCAGGGCGGCAGCGTTGGCCTTCAGCTGCGACACAGCGTCGTTCACCACCACAGCAGGGTCGGCCTTGCCGGCAGCCACAGCGGCCTTCAGGGACTCAGCCTTGCCTGCACAGCAACACATACAGCAGCAGCAGCAGCAGCAGCATGTAGCAGCACATGACAGGTTCAGCACAGCAGTGGGAAACGGAGGGTTGCTGAACCAAAACCCTAAACCCTACAACCTGCTGTCATTCTTCGCTGCCTGGTGGTGTGAGCAATGTGACCGCACACCGTCAAAAACTGCAGTTTCCAGGCGGGGGTGTATCTCACACATTCACCCTCAGTATCTCACTTCCTGCCCCATTCGCTCACCTGCCATCTCCTTGACTGCGTTGTCCATGTCTCCTGAGGCTGCCAGCTGCTTGAGCTCGTCAGCCTTGGAGGCCAGGCTGGACAGGGTCTCATCCAGGGCCAGGGAGGCGTCTGCCTTGCCGCTGGCCACAGCAGACTTGAGGGCCTCTGCCTTGGCCTCAAAGCCGGACACTGCAGCATCAATGGCGGCTGCGGCATCAGGGTTCTTGCCTGCTGCAGTCTTCTTCAGGGCGGCAGCGTTGGCCTTCAGCTGCGACACAGCGTCGTTCACCACCACAGCAGGGTCGGCCTTGCCGGCAGCCACACCGGCCTTCAGGGACTCAGCCTTGCCTGCACAGCAACACACACAGCAGCAGCAGCAGCAGCAGCAGCAGGTAGCAGCACATGACAGGTTCAGCACAGCAGTGGGAAGCATAGGGTTGCTGTACTTACAACCTGCTGTCATTCTTTTCTGCTTGGCAGTGTCAGCATTGCGATTGCACACCGTCAAAAACTGCAGTTTCTAGGCGGGGTTGTATCTCACACATTCACCTTCAGTATCTCACTCCCTGCCCCAATCGCTCACCTGCCATCTGCGCGACTGCGTTGTCCATGTCTCCTGAGGCTGCCAGCTGCTTGAGCTCGTCAGCCTTGGAGGCCAGGCTGGACAGGGTCTCATCCAGGGCCAGGGAGGCGTCTGCCTTGCCGCTGGCCACAGCAGACTTGAGGGCCTCTGCCTTGGCCTCAAAGCCGGACACTGCAGCATCAATGGCGGCTGCGGCATCAGGGTTCTTGCCTGCTGCAGTCTTCTTCAGGGCGGCAGCGTTGGCCTTCAGCTGCGACACAGCGTCGTTCACCACCACAGCAGGGTCGGCCTTGCCGGCAGCCACAGCGGCCTTCAGGGACGCAGCCTTGCCTGCACAGCAACACACACAGCAGCAGCAGCAGCAGCAGCAGGTAGCAGCACATGACAGGTTCAGCACAGCAGTGGGAAGCGGAGGGTTGCTGAACCAAAACCCTAAACCCTACAACCTGCTGTCATTCTTCGCTGCCTGGTGGTGTGAGCAATGTGACCGCACACCGTCAAAAACTGCCCAGGCGGCGGTGTATCTCACACATTCACCCTCAGTATCTCACTTCCTGCCCCATTCGCTCACCTGCCATCTCCTTGACTGCGTTGTCCATGTCTCCTGAGGCTGCCAGCTGCTTGAGCTCGTCAGCCTTGGAGGCCAGGCTGGACAGGGTCTCATCCAGGGCCAGGGAGGCGTCTGCCTTGCCGCTGGCCACAGCAGACTTGAGGGCCTCTGCCTTGGCCTCAAAGCCGGACACTGCAGCATCAATGGCGGCTGCGGCATCAGGGTTCTTGCCTGCTGCAGTCTTCTTTAGGGCGGCAGCGTTGGCCTTCAGCTGCGACACAGCGTCGTTCACCACCACAGCAGGGTCGGCCTTGCCGGCAGCCACAGCGGCCTTCAGGGACTCAGCCTTGCCTGAACAGCAACACACACAGCAGCAGCAGCAGCAGCAGCAGCAGGTAGCAGCACATGACAGGTTCAGCACAGCAGTGGGAAGCATAGGGTTGCTGTACTTACAACCTGCTGTCATTCTTTTCTGCTTGGCAGTGTCAGCATTGCGATTGCACACCGTCAAAAACTGCAGTTTCTAGGCGGGGGTGTATCTCACACATTCACCTTCAGTATCTCACTCCCTGCCCCAATCGCTCACCTGCCATCTGCGCGACTGCGTTGTCCATGTCTCCTGAGGCTGCCAGCTGCTTGAGCTCGTCAGCCTTGGAGGCCAGGCTGGACAGGGCCTCATCCAGGGCCAGGGAGGCGTCTGCCTTGCCGCTGGCCACAGCAGACTTGAGGGCCTCTGCCTTGGCCTCAAAGCCGGACACTGCAGCATCAATGGCGGCTGCGGCATCAGGGTTCTTGCCTGCTGCAGTCTTCTTCAGGGCGGCAGCGTTGGCCTTCAGCTGCGACACAGCGTCGTTCACCACCGCAGCAGGGTCGGCCTTGCCGGCAGCCACAGCGGCCTTCAGGGACTCAGCCTTGCCTGCACAGCAACACATACAGCAGCAGCAGCAGCAGCAGCAGTAGGTAGCAGCACATGACAGGTTCAGCACAGCAGTGGGAAGCAGAGGTTGCTGAACCAAAACCCTAAACCCTACAACCTGCTGTCGTTCTTTGCTGCCTCGTGGTGTGAGAAATGTGATTACACACCGTCAAAAACTGCAGGTTCCAGGCGGGGGTGTATCTCACACATCCACCCTCAGTATCTCACTCCCTTGCCCAATCGCTCACCTGCCATCTGCGCGACTGTGTTGTCCATGTCTCCTGAGGCTGCCAGCTGCTTGAGCTCGTCAGCCTTGGAGGCCAGGCTGGACAGGGTCTCATCCAGGGCCAGGGAGGCGTCTGCCTTGCCGCTGGCCACAGCAGACTTGAGGGCCTCTGCCTTGGCCTCAAAGCCGGACACTGCAGCATCAATGGCGGCTGCGGCATCAGGGTTCTTGCCTGCTGCAGTCTTCTTCAGGGCGGCAGCGTTGGCCTTCAGCTGCGACACAGCGTCGTTCACCACCACAGCAGGGTCGGCCTTGCCGGCAGCCACAGCGGCCTTCAGGGACTCAGCCTTGCCTGCACAGCAACACATACAGCAGCAGCAGCAGCAGCAGCAGGTAGCAGCACATGACAGGTTCAGCACAGCAGTGGGAAGCGGAGGGTTGCTGAACCAAAACCCTAAACCCTACAACCTGCTGTAATTCTTCGCTGCCTGGTGGTGTGAGAAAGGTGACCGCACACCGTCAAAAACTGCAGTTCCCCGGCGGGGTTGTATCTCACACATTCACCCTCCCTCTCTCACTCTCTCTTTCCCGGCCCCGCTCGCTCACCTGCCATCTCCTTGACTGCGTTGTCCATGTCTCCTGAGGCTGCCAGCTGCTTGAGCTCGTCAGCCTTGGAGGCCAGGCTGGACAGGGTCTCATCCAGGGCCAGGGAGGCGTCTGCCTTGCCGCTGGCCACAGCAGACTTGAGGGCCTCTGCCTTGGCCTCAAAGCCGGACACTGCAGCATCAATGGCGGCTGCGGCATCAGGGTTCTTGCCTGCTGCAGTCTTTTTCAGGGCGGCAGCGTTGGCCTTCAGCTGCGACACAGCGTCGTTCACCACCACAGCAGGGTCGGCCTTGCCGGCAGCCACAGCGGCCTTCAGGGACTCAGCCTTGCCTGCACAGCAACACACACACAGCAGCAGCAGCAGCAGCAGCAGCATGTAGCAGCACAGAACAGGTTCAGCACAGCAGTGAGAAGCAGAGAGGTTGCTGTACCAAAACCCTAAACCTACAACCTGCTTTCATTCTTCGCTGCCTGGCGGTGTTAGCATTGCGATTGCACACCGTCAAAAAATGCAGTTTCTAGGCGGGGGTGTATCTCACACATTCACCCTCCCTCTCTCACTCTCTTTTCCCTGCCCCGCTCGCTCACCTGCCATCTGCGCGACTGCGTTGTCCATGTCTCCTGAGGCTGCCAGCTGCTTGAGCTCGTCAGCCTTGGAGGCCAGGCTGGACAGGGTCTCACCCAGGGCCAGGGAGGCGTCTGCCTTGCCGCTGGCCACAGCAGACTTGAGGGCCTCTGCCCTGGCCTCAAAGCCGGACACTGCAGCATCAATGGCGGCTGCGGCATCAGGGTTCTTGCCTGCTGCAGTCTTCTTCAGGGCGGCAGCGTTGGCCTTCAGCTGCGACACAGCGTCGTTCACCACCGCAGCAGGGTCGGCCTTGCCGGCAGCCACAGCGGCCTTCAGGGACTCAGCCTTGCCTGCACAGCAACACACACAGTAGCAGCAGCAGCAGCAGCAGCAGCAGCAGCAGCAGCAGGTAGCAGCACAGAACAGGTTCAGCACAGCAGTGGGAAGCAGAGGGTTGCCGTACCAAAACCCTAAACCCTACAACCTGCTGTCATTCTTCGCTGCCTGGTGGTGTGAGAAATGTGACCGCACACCGTCAAAAACTGCCCCGGCGGCGGTGTATCTCACACATTCACCCTCAGTATCACACTCCCTAGCCCGCTCGCTCACCTGCCATCTGCGCGACTGCGTTGTCCATGTCTCCTGAGGCTGCCAGCTGCTTGAGCTCGTCAGCCTTGGAGGCCAGGCTGGACAGGGTCTCATCCAGGGCCAGGGAGGCGTCTGCCTTGCCGCTGGCCACAGCAGACTTGAGGGCCTCTGCCTTGGCCTCAAAGCCGGACACTGCAGCATCAATGGCGGCTGCGGCATCAGGGTTCTTGCCTGCTGCAGTCTTCTTCAGGGCGGCAGCGTTGGCCTTCAGCTGCGACACAGCGTCGTTCACCACCACAGCAGGGTCGGCCTTGCCGGCAGCCACAGCGGCCTTCAGGGACTCAGCCTTGCCTGCACAGCAACACACACACAGTAGCAGCAGCAGCAGGTAGCAGCACAGAACAGGTTCAGCACAGCAGTGGGAAGCAGAGGGTTGCTGTACCCTACAACCTTCTGTCATTCTTTGCTGCCTGGCGGTGTCAGCATTGCGATTGCACACCGTCAAAAACTGCAGTTTCCAGCCTGGTTGCACACATCACACATTCACCCTCAGTATCTCACTCCCTGCCCCAATCGCTCACCTGCCATCTCCTGGACTGCGTTGTCCATGTCTCCTGAGGCTGCCAGCTGCTTGAGCTCGTCAGCCTTGGAGGCCAGGCTGGACAGGGTCTCATCCAGGGCCAGGGAGGCGTCTGCCTTGCCGCTGGCCACAGCAGACTTGAGGGCCTCTGCCTTGGCCTCAAAGCCGGACACTGCAGCATCAATGGCGGCTGCGGCATCAGGGTTCTTGCCTGCTGCAGTCTTCTTCAGGGCGGCAGCGCTGGCCTTCAGCTGCGACACAGCGTCGTTCACCACCACAGCAGGGTCGGCCTTGCCGGCAGCCACAGCGGCCTTCAGGGACTCAGCCTTGCCTGCACAGCAACACACACACACAGCAGCAGCAGCAGCAGCAGCAGCAGCAGCATGTAGCAGCACAGAACAGGTTCAGCACAGCAGTGAGAAGCAGAGGGTTGCTGTACTTACAACCTGCTGTCATTCTTTTCTGCTTGGCAGTGTCAGCATTGCGATTGCACACCGTCAAAAACTGCAGTTTCTAGGCGGGGTTGTATCTCACACATTCACCCTCCCTCTCTCACTATCTTTTTCCCTGCCCCAATCGCTCACCTGCCATCTGCGCGACTGTGTTGTCCATGTCTCCTGAGGCTGCCAGCTGCTTGAGCTCGTCAGCCTTGGAGGCCAGGCTGGACAGGGTCTCATCCAGGGCCAGGGAGGCGTCTGCCTTGCCGCTGGCCACAGCAGACTTGAGGGCCTCTGCCTTGGCCTCAAAGCCGGACACTGCAGCATCAATGGCAGCTGCGGCATCAGGGTTCTTGCCTGCTGCAGTCTTCTTCAGGGCGGCAGCGTTGGCCTTCAGCTGCGACACAGCGTCGTTCACCACCGCAGCAGGGTCGGCCTTGCCGGCAGCCACAGCGGCCTTCAGGGACTCAGCCTTGCCTGCACAGCAACACACACACAGCAGCAGCAGCAGCAGCAGCAGCATGTAGCAGCACAGAACAGGTTCAGCACAGCAGTGAGAAGCAGAGGGTTGCTGTACTTACAACCTGCTGTCATTCTTTTCTGCTTGGCAGTGTCAGCATTGCGATTGCACACCGTCAAAAACTGCAGTTTCTAGGCGGGGTTGTATCTCACACATTCACCCTCCCTCTCTCACTCTCTTTTTCCCTGCCCCAATCGCTCACCTGCCATCTGCGCGACTGCGTTGTCCATGTCTCCTGAGGCTGCCAGCTGCTTGAGCTCGTCAGCCTTGGAGGCCAGGCTGGACAGGGTCTCATCCAGGGCCAGGGAGGCGTCTGCCTTGCCGCTGGCCACAGCAGACTTGAGGGCCTCTGCCTTGGCCTCAAAGCCGGACACTGCAGCATCAATGGCGGCTGCGGCATCAGGGTTCTTGCCTGCTGCAGTCTTCTTCAGGGCGGCAGCGTTGGCTTTCAGCTGCGACACAGCGTCGTTCACCACCACAGCAGGGTCGGCCTTGCCGGCAGCCACAGCGGCCTTCAGGGACTCAGCCTTGCCTGCACAGCAACACACACAGCAGCAGCAGCAGCAGCAGGTAGCAGCACAGAACAGGTTCAGCACAGCAGTGGGAAGCAGAGGGTTGCTGTACGTTACAACCTGCTGTCATTCTTCGCTGCCTGGCGGTGTCAGCATTGCAATTGCACACCGTCAAAAACTGCAGTTTCCAGCCTGGTCGCACACATCACACATTCACCCTCAGTATCTCACTTCCTGCCCCAATCGCTCACCTGCCATCTCCTTGACTGCGTTGTCCATGTCTCCTGAGGCTGCCAGCTGCTTGAGCTCGTCAGCCTTGGAGGCCAGGCTGGACAGGGTCTCATCCAGGGCCAGGGAGGCGTCTGCCTTGCCGCTGGCCACAGCAGACTTGAGGGCCTCTGCCTTGGCCTCAAAGCCGGACACTGCAGCATCAATGGCGGCTGCGGCATCAGGGTTCTTGCCTGCTGCAGTCTTCTTCAGGGCGGCAGCGTTGGCCTTCAGCTGCGACACAGCGTCGTTCACCACCGCAGCAGGGTCGGCCTTGCCGGCAGCCACAGCGGCCTTCAGGGACTCAGCCTTGCCTGCACAGCAACACACACAGCAGCAGCAGCAGCAGCAGCAGCAGGTAGCAGCACAGAACAGGTTCAGCACAGCAGTGAGAAGCAGAGGGTTGCTGTACTTACAACCTGCTTTCATTCTTCGCTGCCTGGCGGTGTTAGCATTGCGATTGCACACCGTCAAAAAATGCAGTTTCTAGGCGGGGTTGTATCTCACACATTCACCCTACCTCTCTCACTATCTTTCCCTGCCCCAATCGCTCACCTGCCATCTGCGCGACTGCGTTGTCCATGTCTCCTGAGGCTGCCAGCTGCTTGAGCTCGTCAGCCTTGGAGGCCAGGCTGGACAGGGTCTCATCCAGGGCCAGGGAGGCGTCTGCCTTGCCGCTGGCCACAGCAGACTTGAGGGCCTCTGCCTTGGCCTCAAAGCCGGACACTGCAGCATCAATGGCGGCTGCGGCATCAGGGTTCTTGCCTGCTGCAGTCTTCTTCAGGGCGGCAGCGCTGGCCTTCAGCTGCGACACAGCGTCGTTCACCACCACAGCAGGGTCGGCCTTGCCGGCAGCCACAGCGGCCTTCAGGGACTCAGCCTTGCCTGCACAGCAACACACACACAGCAGCAGCAGCAGCAGCAGCAGCATGTAGCAGCACAGAACAGGTTCAGCACAGCAGTGAGAAGCAGAGGGTTGCTGTACTTACAACCTGCTGTCATTCTTTTCTGCTTGGCAGTGTCAGCATTGCGATTGCACACCGTCAAAAACTGCAGTTTTTAGGCGGGGTTGTATCTCACACATTCACCCTCCCTCTCTCACTATCTTTTTCCCTGCCCCAATCGCTCACCTGCCATCTGCGCGACTGCGTTGTCCATGTCTCCTGAGGCTGCCAGCTGCTTGAGCTCGTCAGCCTTGGAGGCCAGGCTGGACAGGGTCTCATCCAGGGCCAGGGAGGCGTCTGCCTTGCCGCTGGCCACAGCAGACTTGAGGGCCTCTGCCTTGGCCTCAAAGCCGGACACTGCAGCATCAATGGCGGCTGCGGCATCAGGGTTCTTGCCTGCTGCAGTCTTCTTCAGGGCGGCAGCGCTGGCCTTCAGCTGCGACACAGCGTCGTTCACCACCACAGCAGGGTCGGCCTTGCCGGCAGCCACAGCGGCCTTCAGGGACTCAGCCTTGCCTGCACAGCAACACACACACAGCAGCAGCAGCAGCAGCAGCAGCATGTAGCAGCACAGAACAGGTTCAGCACAGCAGTGAGAAGCAGAGGGTTGCTGTACTTACAACCTGCTGTCATTCTTTTCTGCTTGGCAGTGTCAGCATTGCGGTTGCACACCGTCAAAAACTGCAGTTTTTAGGCGGGGTTGTATCTCACACATTCACCCTCCCTCTCTCACTATCTTTTTCCCTGCCCCAATCGCTCACCTGCCATCTGCGCGACTGCGTTGTCCATGTCTCCTGAGGCTGCCAGCTGCTTGAGCTCGTCAGCCTTGGAGGCCAGGCTGGACAGGGTCTCATCCAGGGCCAGGGAGGCGTCTGCCTTGCCGCTGGCCACAGCAGACTTGAGGGCCTCTGCCTTGGCCTCAAAGCCGGACACTGCAGCATCAATGGCGGCTGCGGCATCAGGGTTCTTGCCTGCTGCAGTCTTCTTCAGGGCGGCAGCGCTGGCCTTCAGCTGCGACACAGCGTCGTTCACCACCACAGCAGGGTCGGCCTTGCCGGCAGCCACAGCGGCCTTCAGGGACTCAGCCTTGCCTGCACAGCAACACACACACAGCAGCAGCAGCAGCAGCAGCAGCATGTAGCAGCACAGAACAGGTTCAGCACAGCAGTGAGAAGCAGAGGGTTGCTGTACTTACAACCTGCTGTCATTCTTTTCTGCTTGGCAGTGTCAGCATTGCGATTGCACACCGTCAAAAACTGCAGTTTTTAGGCGGGGTTGTATCTCACACATTCACCCTCCCTCTCTCACTATCTTTTTCCCTGCCCCAATCGCTCACCTGCCATCTGCGCGACTGCGTTGTCCATGTCTCCTGAGGCTGCCAGCTGCTTGAGCTCGTCAGCCTTGGAGGCCAGGCTGGACAGGGTCTCATCCAGGGCCAGGGAGGCGTCTGCCTTGCCGCTGGCCACAGCAGACTTGAGGGCCTCTGCCTTGGCCTCAAAGCCGGACACTGCAGCACTAATGGCGGCTGCGGCATCAGGGTTCTTGCCTGCTGCAGTCTTCTTCAGGGCGGCAGCGTTGGCCTTCAGCTGCGACACAGCGTCGTTCACCACCACAGCAGGGTCGGCCTTGCCGGCAGCCACAGCGGCCTTCAGGGACTCAGCCTTGCCTGCACAGCAACACACACAGCAGCAGCAGCAGCAGCAGCATGTAGCAGCACAGAACAGGTTCAGCACAGCAGTGGGAAGCAGAGGGTTGCTGTACCCTACAACCTGCTGTCATTCTTCGCTGCCTGGCGGTGTCAGCATTGCGATTGCACACCGTCAAAAACTGCAGTTTCCAGCCTGGTTGCACACATCACACATTCACCCTCAGGATCTCACTCCCTGCCCCAATCGCTCACCTGCCATCTCCTTGACTGCGTTGTCCATGTCTCCTGAGGCTGCCAGCTGCTTGAGCTCGTCAGCCTTGGAGGCCAGGCTGGACAGGGTCTCATCCAGGGCCAGGGAGGCGTCTGCCTTGCCGCTGGCCACAGCAGACTTGAGGGCCTCTGCCTTGGCCTCAAAGCCGGACACTGCAGCATCAATGGCGGCTGCGGCATCAGGGTTCTTGCCTGCTGCAGTCTTCTTCAGGGCGGCAGCGTTGGCCTTCAGCTGCGACACAGCGTCGTTCACCACCACAGCAGGGTCGGCCTTGCCGGCAGCCACAGCGGCCTTCAGGGACTCAGCCTTGCCTGCACAGCAACACACACAGCAGCAGCAGCAGCAGCAGCAGCATGTAGCAGCACAGAACAGGTTCAGCACAGCAGTGAGAAGCAGAGGGTTGCTGTACTTACAACCTGCTGTCATTCTTTTCTGCTTGGCAGTGTCAGCATTGCGATTGCACACCGTCAAAAACTGCAGTTTCTAGGCGGGGTTGTATCTCACACATTCACCCTCCCTCTCTCACTCTCTTTTTCCCTGCCCCGCTCGCTCACCTGCCATCTGCGCGACTGCGTTGTCCATGTCTCCTGAGGCTGCCAGCTGCTTGAGCTCGTCAGCCTTGGAGGCCAGGCTGGACAGGGTCTCATCCAGGGCCAGGGAGGCGTCTGCCTTGCCGCTGGCCACAGCAGACTTGAGGGCCTCTGCCTTGGCCTCAAAGCCGGACACTGCAGCATCAATGGCGGCTGCGGCATCAGGGTTCTTGCCTGCTGCAGTCTTCTTCAGGGCGGCAGCGTTGGCCTTCAGCTGCGACACAGCGTCGTTCACCACCGCAGCAGGGTCGGCCTTGCCGGCAGCCACAGCGGCCTTCAGGGACTCAGCCTTGCCTGCACAGCAACACACACAGTAGCAGCAGCAGCAGGTAGCAGCACAGAACAGGTTCAGCTGAGAGCCCATTCACCGCAATTTACTGGCACACACAGCCGCAGCTGCTGTGGGGTAGCATATGAGTTTTGCCGCCACCCTTGCTGATGAGTGTTGCCGCCGCACAGACGTCGTTTGTGGTGGTGGGTCCCGGCCCTGACCCATGCTGTGCTGCGCTGCGCTGTGATAGCTTGGTCCCAACTGATTTATTCCTGCGGCCTTTTTCTTCCAGCAGGAGTATCCTTGCGCTTCCAAGTTAAGCGCTCCCTGGCACACAGGCACTCTGTGCAGTTCCCTTGCTCAAGTCAGCACAACTCACACTCACCTTTCAGGTCAGCCAAGATCTCGTCAGCACCCGCACCAACTGTCCTCAGCCCTGCTTCAGCTGCAGCTTCCTGTGACTCTGCAGCTGCCTTCCTTGCCTGCTCAGCTGCCTGAGCAGCCTGCTTAGCCAGCTGCTCTGTTGCCCTGCTGACATCAGCAACCAGTTGCTGCGGTTTTGCTGCAGCAGCAGCCTTACCTGCCATCGGCTTGGATGTGCTGCTGCTGCTGCTGCTGCTGCTGCTGGTGCCATTGCTGTCAACAGAAGCCAGGAGGCCGTTGATCAGCCGTGCTGCTGTGTTGAGGGCTCCCATCACTGCTGTCTGGGCCTGCTTGGGCACAACTGGTGCACCACCATTGCCAGAGCTTGGGGCAGCACCTGTAGCAGGAGAGATGCCAGCATAGAACGTGGGATTGCATCCCTAGCTGCAGATCTAGATGCATATCTAAATGGCATAAATCTATGCCATGAGTACCCAACTGCCTTGATTGCTGCAACCGCTCTTGGCAGCACTTGAACATGACTCTAGAGGCTGCTGATATGCAGCTGGGGGTCACACACATGTACAGCAGCATGAAGGCGGTGAGGGATTATCCCTCCCTTTCCTCCTAGTCAACAACAAGGCAGCAAGCAGAGCATCATCTATGTCACCCTGAGAATGTGTGTGTGTCCTTTGAAACAACACCTAGTTTGCATGGCAGCGCATGACTCACTCTTGGCAGGGCTGGGCCCAGGTGCAGCAGTAGGCAGGGCAGGCATGGTTAAACCCATGCTGCCAAACACGCGGTGCTGCAGGCTGGCCTGCAGCTGTGAGCCCAGAGCTGACATGCTGTCTGACAGCTCCTGCAGAGCCTCATCACTGCTGAGCTTGTTGCTGCGTGCATCAGCCTGCAAGACCTGCAGGGCATATGAAGAGGTTCAATGTGATGTACAAACCAACTGTGTTTGCTGGCTAGTGCTGGGGAGGAGTTCAGTATGAGTAGTAGTAGCCAATACTAATGATTAGTAATGTAGGTGAAGGTCACATACCGCCAATGTCCACAGCAGCATGGTAGGGTGACACCCCAGGCTTGACTTACAGTCAACTGCAGTACAACTTGTGTTTGCGGCCTTGGCCATGTGACAACTACGCAGACTCAGGGCAGGAGCTGCTGCCAGAGATCCACCATGATTGCATTCCAGCCTGCTTCTGATAATCCCTGTCACATCCTAGGTACCAGTCTGACCTCACAGCACAGCAGGCTCACGCACACGGTTTAGGCAAGGAACCAGATTGAGCCATATCTGTTCATCACCCTACTTCATGGCAGTCTATAAGTCACCTACTGTGCTGAGCTGCACCAGCCTGGCGCATTATCTACTTTGCCATTTAACATACCAGCCGATTCTCACCTCCAGCCTCTTCACCAGAGCTGCAACTGCAGCATCCACTTGCTGGCTAGCAGCCTGAGCCATCTTTGCATCTGGCAGCCTGGTCAGGTTCTGCTTCAAAGCCTCAGCCTGCTGTTGAGCCACTGACAGCACAGCAGCGATCTCGACATCCAAGCTGCTGCTGCCACTGCGCACGTTGGCTGAAGCGGAGTCCACACGGCCGAATAGGAATGACAGGAAGTCTGAGATGGCGGTAACAGCCTGTCAGCACAGACGGAGGGTCACATCAGAGAGTAGTGAGTTGGCAGTGGATGGCCAAATTAGGTTGTCTCAGATGGCTGCACCAGCCTGTCAGCAAACACATGTGTACACAGACAGATTGGAAACCACAGCAGGGTCAGTGGTGAGCTGACCATGCATATCAAAGGTGTGACTGTACACACGGAAACACGAAGCAGGTGAGTAATGAGCTGTCAGCATGTTTGAATGGTGTGGTTGCAGTTCAAGGCTGATAGCAGCGTCAGGGTGCCCAAACAACAAAGGCTGTCAGCACTGTTGCCCACGCAGCCCCGAAGCTGTGCCTTTCCCCAATGTGGGCTGCCGTTCAAATGACGCTGCTCTGAACTGAAGCTTGGTACTACACTGCCATAATGCTATGACAAGGCAGGTGACAGCCCTCATAAATCTCATTCTGCAGAAACAAGATGTTTCTAGGCCTCAATCTACCTTACACTCCCTACCGCTGACAGTCCCTTCAGCTGACAAGCTTACCTCCTTGACTGCCCCTCCAGCGGCCGCCAGCCCCTGCTCCACCCCTCCTGCCAGCACACCCTGCAGCTCCTGCAGCACCCTACTGCCACCAAGCTGCACTCCACTCTGGCTGGGAGTCGCCCTCCAGATAGCACCCCCCTCCGTCGCCGGGGTTCGAACCCCTGCCGCTGCACTGCTGAACCCACTCTGAAGCTCTGCTAGCTTTTCAAGCTTCGTTGCCTCTGCAGGCCCCAGCGCGATCAACTCCGAGCTCAGGTCTGCAGCCAGCTGCTGCAGGAGGGTTGCCAGGTGCTGTACTGCAGCCTCGGTCGATACGCCGCCCTGCTTTCCTGCCGCCTCGCGCACCATACGGGCACCTGCATTTGCCTGCTCCTGGATTCGATCCAGGGCTGCGAGGGCTTTATTGCTGCCGCTCCCGCCTCCTGATGCAGTGAGGGGAGCTCTGAGGAGGCCTAGGAGGCTGAGGAAGGCAGTGAGGAGCTGATCGACAGCCTCGCTGGCTGGCAGCTTGCCTGCTGCTGCTTGCTGCTGCAGCTGGGAAGCCAGGGATGTGAGGGCAATCATCTGTCTGTTGAGGGCTGTCATGGCCTCCTGTAGGGTATAGCATGCGGGGACAGTGGCAACAGCACGGTCGACACTCGACACTCACAACAGCACTCGGGCTGTGCCTGGTGGCCACTATGCACATTGCCACTTAAAGAAGCTCTTGCATGCACTTGCGGCTGAAACAGCAACCTGTGAGAGCAACAAGCGACTAGCTGTCCAGAGTACGCACATAAAGCTACAAACAGCCGCCCCATCCAGGCAGCATGCAATCACACACAGCTACAGGGAGGCCTCATTCAGCTCGACCTGAGCAACTGTGGGGACTGCTGGTGTGGGGAGAGCTTCCTGCACCCCATGAGCGCTACAGCCCTGCGCCCATCCACCCCACTCAAGCTTGTGCAATGCGCACCAGCCGCAGTCCCGACAAACTTAGGTGCACATGCCTGCCTGGTATTGCTTGCACAGCCGTGCAGTACGTGCCGGCTGCTTAGCCTAGGGTTCCAAAGGGGTGGTGGTGGTGTCTGGTTGACCAGCTACATGTGACAGAGAGAGATGACACTAAGATGGCAGGCATTTAGCGTTGGTTGAGGAGGGGGCCGTGTGTGACCTCATAGTGGTCGCCACGTCCCCACCGTAACCCCAGGTGCCAATGCACCCTGTACATGTGACAGCAGCCCTCACCTGCACCTGGCCCATCTGCAGCAGTGCTGCCGCCGGCCTGTCGCGCCCCAGCACATCCGATATCGCTGCAGCAGCCTCAGCAACGACTCCAGCAGCAGAAGCAGGCCTCACAGGGCCCTCCACAACTCCGGAAGATCCCGCACTCAACATCAAGCCCCTGAGCTCTCCAAATGCCGCCTTGACAATGCCGTACAGCTCGTCAGCAGCCTCTGCTGCTGTCTTCACGCCCCGCTGTACATCTTGCTTCAGGGCGCTGCCTTCATAGCTTGCGCTGGAAAGGATCTTCTGCACGGCTGATGCTGCATCCCTGTTGCTGCCGGTCAGTGGGCTCAGGAGCCTGCTGATGTCACAGGTAAAGCTGTCAAGCACCTGCAGGAGTAACAGGGCAACATATCGATATGTGCTGTGAGCCTGAACTGTATGATGTTCCCTGGGTGCCTGGCTGCAGAGTGTGTTTGATCACAGCAGGTGCTGACCAGCAACTATATGATGGTTGCCTGTGTGCCTGGCTGCAGAGTGTGTTTTGATCACAAGCACTTGCTGATCAGCAACTGTATGATGGTTGCCTGTGTGCCTGGCTGCAGAGTGTGTTTTGATCACACGCACTTGCTCATCAGCAACTACACGATCGTTGCCTGTGTGCCTGGCTGCAGAGTGTGTCTTCATCACAACCTGATGCATGTAATGAGGAAACACTCTGCAGCCAGGCACACAGGCAACCATCATATAGTGACTCATGAGTGGGCAGCATTGTGGTTGACAGCAGGAGTATTGACAGTAGCATTGCAGCCAGTACTTTAGACACTGCACCAGTTGGTGATGATGCCCTAGGTGTAAGAGGTTTCTGACAGTGTTTGCATTGCTTGAGTGGAGGGAGCAGTGGTGCACCCTAAGCGGCCGTCAAGTCACAGCACAGTACACACACGCCTCCATAGCACGCGAGCAGTCAACCCTGGGAGAGGGCAGCCACCGTGCAACACAAAGAAGTGGCCCAATTCAGAGCAGTGCAGGCCGGCTCAGCATGTGCACTGCATGACACAGTTTCAAATCGTATTATTTCAAAGTTACACCTGTAGCTGTTGAAGCTCAAGCGCTCATGTCTCACGGCGGTCAGTACGTCACTCCTACCTCATCCACGACAGTGTTGAAGTCCTTAGTGCCATCTGCCAGCTCCTGTTTGAGGGCAGACAGCTGGGCACTCCAGCTGTCGGCTGCTCCATCCAGTGCACCCCAGGCATCTGCCCACAGGCCCTGCAGGGACTCTGCTGCCTCCCAGGCACTACCAGACAGATCACCCTGCAAAAATGCACACGGGCATCATCATCACACGTGCAGTGTTGGTTGATCAGGAATTTGTGTATGGTCGTGGCTGTGGTGCTTGCTACCTAGGCAGGCCTTGTATTGTATCCCCACTGTCGTCAGTTGAAGCAAGCATGTTTGATGTCCTCCATGTTCGTCCAACTGTTTGTGGATGCGTTATTGAGCACAAATTTCATCTGGCCAGGGGTCAGGGGGCTGTCTTTCAGGTTGAAGCTATCTGCCACCTGGCACACAGGAGGCAGTCACTGAGGGTGCGATCACAGCATGAACACGGGCTGGGTTACCTATGCAGCACTGGTTGTCACCATAATGGCAGCAGGCATTGGGTCAGACCCACCTCATACACCAGGCGGTCCCTTGCGCCCTCCCTTGCGCCCTCTGTCAGATCATCAAAGAAGTCAATCACCACACTCGTGAAAGAGTTGGTCTTGCGAGTCCTGCCGCGACCTGCAGGTGGCAGGAATGGACGCACGCCTCAGCACGCCTGGTATGACTGTAGTGTGATTGGTGACATGCCATGTCATGCAGTGACAGCTGGTCACTGGGTACTGTGACTGGGTCCTGCAGGGTGGTTGTAAGTTGGGGGAGGATCTTTGCTGTTGGTTGTGGTGCATGGAGGCAGCCCGCCAGGGGTAGGGTGGGGTAACTCCCTTGCTGCTTCCAGGTTGGCCCTGTGCTGCAGTTCAGCCACCCCAAGAACCAGCCACTCCGAAGAAAATCACCAGTCTACTGTCTTCAAAAGTGTGCAAGATTGGCTTTCATACCTGCAGCCAAGGCGATGCTCCTGCGCCGGTGAGATGGTCTTGCTGCTGTCACAGATGTGACCCGCCTGTGCCCAGACGAGCAGGCTGCAGTCTGGTGTGTGTATGTTGGCTGCATATTAGGTATCTACTGATGTGCACGAGGTAACAGGGGCACAGTGCGTGCGCAGTCAACGTCACGCAGATCGAGTGTGTCAGGGGACCATTGTTCAGGGGCCCATTGTCGCCCGCTTGTCCCCCGTATAGACCTTGACGCGTAGGATCGACGCAGGGAACACAAACTCTGCAGGATGTGGCT
This sequence comes from Desmodesmus armatus, assembly GCA_007449985.2. Taxonomy (NCBI): domain Eukaryota; kingdom Viridiplantae; phylum Chlorophyta; class Chlorophyceae; order Sphaeropleales; family Scenedesmaceae; genus Desmodesmus; species Desmodesmus armatus. The sequence continues at coordinate 417,938 of VIIQ02000659.1, forward strand.
GGATCATCAACACTGGACGAGACGATACGGAGTCACTCTGTACTGACTGGACCATGATGGGACCTCACGGAACCGCCGATGTCAATTGGGCTGAAATGTCACTCCAGGCCCGTTGAAATTTCAGTACGGTGGAGATATTGACATGTGACAAACTGTGCAACGACCTGATACACATCAAGGATCGAAAGGCACACACGTCAGCAGTGTGCACAAAGGGGTGTTTAGCTGTTTCCACTCAGTGCATTGTACAGATTCACTCACCAAGAAAGAATCAAGGCACCACACTCTTCACTTGCCCCATGGGACTGGCCAGCCACCAGCAGTACTGCAGTACTCGAGGGAATAATCAACATCAACAGCAGTCAATCATGAGCATGCAACCCCTGCTTCAACTCAACAACACAATGGCCCAGTAAAACCCATTCTGAGCATCTGCACAGCCTCCTGTTGCACGAAAAACCTCACTCACAGTGTGAACAGCTCATTCCTGGCCCATTTGAGGCGCCTGCTCTGGCCACTGTAGCACACTAGCCACCTGACAAGGCCAACGGACCCATCCACAGACGCGCTGTGAGACTCCGCCCGCCGCCTGGAGCCCTTAGGAGCAGGAACCAATGCCCCGACCTCCAGGATCACATCCTTATCACCCACTTCAGCAGGGTTCAGGCTTGCAGGCACCTTGAAGTAGCAGTTGCTGTCATACCAGACCTCAACTGCCTTAGGACCTCCCGACAGCAGGGCTTCCTTGCTGCTGCCCTGGCTGTTGCTGTAGCTGCTGTAGGTGCAGGTGCTGCCATCGTCCGAGTACTGCAGCACGCTGCACTTGTAGTTGGCGTGGGGCTTGATGTTGCTCAGGCACTCTTCACTGCTGCTGGGGTGCCTGCAGAAATGAAGCACACCGCTAGCCAGCATTAGCCATCACACCGCCACACCTATCACACCGCCAGCCATCATTAGCCATCATTAGCTGCACTCTTTGCTGGCTGGCGTTTTGCATGCATGCCCCTGTCACGTGAACTCCTCCTTCAGCTCACCTGATGCTCTTGTGTCTGCGCTCCTCATCCGCCAGCAGCTGCTTGTGTGCACCAGGTGCAAACACATCCTGCAGGGCCTGGGGTTCAGGGTGGATGCCGGCCTCCCAGGTGTGATAGTGAGTGAGCAGGTCGCCTGAGCTGGTGTCGTAGTGCACCATCACACTCCAGCGGCTGCTGCTGCCTGGCTCAGGACCGGGGACCTGTGGTATGGGGGCATGGGATGGCACAGCGCGGCACAGCATGCATGGCAGCAGGATGTCATGCACCTCTCAGTTTTGCTTGTCGTTGAGGTGGGTTTCAGTGCTTTGCCCAGCGGAGCTCTGCCCTGCCTCCTGGAATGACAGGAAGCTTTTTGCTAAGGTCTGTGCTACTGCCCTTGGACGTCATTGTTGCGCTCAGCGCTTTCCTAGAAAGACAGGCTGTCTAAGAAGAAGGCACTGGAGTGCAGGTCCAGCACCAACCTTAGTGTCAACGCATATGCGCAACTGCATTGCTGGGATCATGCACTTACTGATAGATGCCGCATGCGGCATGTGCATTCTCATACTGTGATTGAGTGTCGATATCTTACAAGTGTCAATGCCCACAAAAATGTCCCTTCTAGCCGACTGCCCATCACCAGCCCATACTTACCCTGAGGTACAGCCTGTTGAACCAGGAGTTGGAGGCCTCGGGCTGCCCCATCAAAGTCTGCTGCTGCCCAGCACCGCCTGTGATGACAGGCAGTGCCCCAGTGACCACCAGGTTGCCCTGCTCAGGCACTGCCAGGGTCTTGATGGTGGCGGCCAGCTTGTCATCGGGCACGGAGGCAAAGCTGGGCTACAGCGCATTAAGATGCAGACACGACGTCCGAGTGCCGCACTGTTGAACACTGGCAGGCAGGACAGTGATTGTGTGATGATCGAGGCGTGACTTGCAGGCTGTCAAATTGTGGCCTCAAGGCTGTGGGTTGCAGTAGCCACATGCAATGAGTGTTTGCAGCACTGTCACACAAATGCATTTAAATGGATTGTGATGTAATCCCGATGTGCCACGTGACTTGAAGTCAGGAACAGTCCCTTCGAAGGCCACAACCCCTCCAACAGCCTGTACTCACGTCCACGAGGGGTGTCTGTGCCCCCACCTCCACCACCAATGTGTCCATGTCCAGCTGCAACTGCAGTGGGTCCTTCTGCAGCTGTGGCAGTGTGTCACGCTGTGCCTGCAGCTTGGGTGAGTTCAGATCCCCTTCCTCTGCCTTCCAGACCTGAGTGATGCCAGGCTGGTCATCCTTGGGCCTGCATGGGGGTAAGGGTTTAGGGTTTGGGGTTGAGGCAGCAGGATATAGGGCAGCAGGCGACAGCAACAGTCACTATATTGTGCATGTGTGTGATGCCAGGATGGTCATCCTTGGGCCTGCAGGGAGGAGGGGGGGGGGGGAGCAGCAAGCGGCAGCAAACTGGGACACAAAGTTGTGCGTTTGTGTGGGCCCTAGCAAGTCTGCATGGTTGTGTGTCTCTGTGGGAGGGTTTATCCTGGTGTGTAATATTACTGCTGGTGGGACAAGGCTCGGGACCTTGCGGGCTCACATGCAACACCTGCCGCAGCTGGATCAGCCAGCGTGCATCCAGTCTGCATGTAGGAAGTGTTCCAAGGGCATATCAATGTTTCAGCTGCTCATGCACGGCAGCCCTGCTGGACCTATGGTGTGCAGCACTGCATGAGTGCATTGCTCCACATCAGGCACAGCCTGACTAAGGCACAGTCGCTGCATCGAACGTGAGCTCACTTGAAACCATAGATGATGTCGCCGTCTGCCAGTGGCTTATCCAGGGAGGGGCCCTCATAACGGCTCCACTTGCCAGCATAGCCGGAGACAGGGGCGCGAACTGTCTCACCCATGTTTGTGCATAGGTAGGTGTGATTGCCATCTGCCGTCAAGGGGAGGTCCTCGCCTCGAGCAGATGTGTCTACGCTGGAAAGCGTATACTGCCTTGTTGGTGCAGCATGAACGGTGGTGGAAGAACGTTGGTAGCAGTGCTGCTTGAGCCTGCTCTGCAGTCCGCTGTTGGAGCACCTTAGTAACTGCATTGTGGCTGGAAGACGGCAACTGCAGCAAACGTTGAAAAGCACGGTTCGGAGGATTCACACCAGCGTGTGTGCCTGCTCAGTGCGTGTGTATATTGCGCAAACAGACACAACCTCGGGCTCCAAGGTTGTGACTGTTGACAGGCTGTGGATGACCTCATCGCTAGGCGGCTGCTCATTGATTGCCAAAACAAGTGTTGACCTATCACAGCATGGTTTACAGGGTGCTAGCGTCGGTATGCGTCGGCGAAGTTGCTGTGCTGTCTGTCCTGGGAGTTGACCAATGTCTAGAGGTTGTTTTTGCAGTTGTATCGGTGCACGTCAACGTGCCTTTTGTGAAAGTTTTTGGTTTGCACAAACGGAGCCGTCTTCCTGCTGCACCTTCATCCACCCACGCTACTGCTGCTGCTGATCGCTGCACACTTATTTCTGCCACGACGAGTACGCAGTTTGCATTGTCTGGTATCAACTCATCATAGTCAGATGCGTGCTTCAGCACATCTGCAAGCAAACCGAGTGGGGCTTCCAAGCCAACAACAGCAGCAACTGTCCTGCCTCCGACCGCTGCATGGCTCTGCAACCTCTCACCATGCAGCAGACCTGCGAAGCCGCAAACGCGTAATCTCCCACATATTTGGTAACAAAAACAGCTCTGACAGGCAGCAGCAGCAGCAGGGAGCAGCAGGGCCACCAACACAGCAAGTGGACCTTGAACGGTTGAGACAGCAAGGCGGATACGGCTATCCACCTCCACCACCTGGTGCTGCTCAGCAACAACAGCAACCCTGGCAGTGGGACCCTCCACAACAGCAGCAGCAAGCCCCCTATCAGCAGCAAGGCCAATACAGCCCACCACCGGGTGGTCCCGCCACACAAACAGGCAGCGGGGGTGACGGCAGCGGCAGCAACGGCGGTGGAGGCAGCGGCAACGATGGGGGTGGCCTAAGTGGTTACACTAAGGCCCTCATTGCAGCAGCGTTTGTGACAGGCCTGGGGGCTGGCGTGTACTTTGATGCAGAGATCAACCTGTCGCCAAACCAGGTTGCATCGACAGAAATCATTGACCGCCGCACGCCGAATGCCGAGGTTTGCATGGCATACGGCTACTCCGCTATGGTGTTTGACCAGCGCGTGTTTGTGACGTACAACCCTTTCAACCTGTATGTCACACAGCCTGAGGTGAGCTGCTACAGCTCTTGTTGGGTGAACAGGTCTTGTTTAGTGAACAGCTCTTGTTGGTGAGCAAACACAGTAACACATGTGCTATGTGTGCGGGCATCAGCAGTGTGGGGTGCAGCTACTCAGCCGCAGTTTGCGCCCCATAAGCAGCAACATGGATAAAGATGTTGCAACCTGCGGCAGCGTCTGAGTGAGGCTTGGGGCAATTCAACAGCCCACAGCAGCAACAAGCGTAGCACAGCCAGTAGGCTCATCCTTAGACGGCCCACCTGCTTGCTGCAACCATGCTGCCCCGCATCTGCTGTCAGCATGCAGTGTTTCCTTGCAGGTTCCTGTAGTAAACTTCAGCCGAAGTTTTTCCGAGGTATTTCATTCCATTACACGCCAAGGACAACGGGTGGTGCGCAAAGTAGTCAAGACCAAAGCCCGCCTCTACCCTGCCTTCCCCTGCCCGCCTTCCCTCCTTGCAGGTGAAGCCTGGATGCATCCTGCGCCGCAGCAACTTCAACGTGCTGGAGCGTGAGAACCTGGTGACTGGCAAGCAGGTGTGTCTGCTGCGCTCAGCAATGTGGTCAGCACTAGGCTTGACACTGGGGTCTGGGGCTTGGTGTCACATGGTGTCAGTGTGCTGTTATACGCTCCTGGTGCTCCATAAGGTTACAGTAGGTTCTGTATGTATGCACTGCATGCATGCATGGCATGCGGTGTTGACAAGTTGAAGGCATGTTAGACATGTATGCAATCAAAGTGTGTTCCTCGCCAAAAATCCAAACTGAGTGTGTGTATGTGTGCAGGTGGACCAGTGTAAGAAGCGCATGAACACCTTTGGCTTTGTGGGAGACTTGTCCAAGGACCCCGAGGTGTCCTGCGTCTACCACAGCGAGGAGGCTGAGAACCAGTGAGTACATTGAAAGCCTTGTGTGGGCTAGATTTGTGGTGCTTGATGCTATCAGCCTGCATGTCACAGCTGTTGATTGCGAGAGGGTTGCAGCTTGCCTGTGCTGTGTGGAATGAACATGGTGTCTTCGTGTGTGGTGGCTGACCGACATTGCAGGAGGTGTGCACATGTGTTAGCTGCATGACAGTGGGGCTGCACCGCGTCTGCCGTCGGGCCCAGGAGGCTCCGGCTGCCTCTGCGAATTAGTGCACTGTGTGGCTGCGCGCAAGGACCTAGCACCTCACCTTCTTCGCTTACGCTGTGCTGCTGGTGTGCTGTGGTGTGCAGGTACCTTTTGAATCCAGAGAAGGCTCTGCAGCTGGGGGAGGGCCCGCCAGCTGGAGCAGCAGGCGCCCCCAAGTAATTTATATACACTGCTGCCCCCACTTGCTGCTATGCCACCCAATCGATCACGCATGAGATTCATGCTGTCCAACAGCATGCTGCAGTGCAGTGCTGTGCTGTTGGCAGACGGTATCAGCAGACAGAATCAGCAAACAGTGTTATGCTGATTTGGCTGTGGCGGACACTACCACACATGCTTTGAGACAGCACCGGCAAGGTTGGCTTGTGCTGGACGGCTATGCGGGTGTCTGCCTTGAGTTTTCTCTGTTTTTATGTACACTATATAGACCGCATGCTGCCTGTCATGTTGCGGGCTATGATCATCATGTTCAGTGTGTGCTGATGGTTGGCTGAGAGACTATAAGAGACTCGTTCCAGGCACACCATGCACAGCAAGTCCCTTGTAGGCTTGTAAATATTTCTTTAGCCTGTTCAACAACCTGGGAATATTCATTAATGTGTGCACAGTTGAACATCATGGGCAGCAGGTGCATGCACTGCAACACTCCCATGCTGCAGAAGTCAACTCAGCAACACATGACTGACCAGTGGTCTTGTGACATGCTTTTGAATGTCAGATTGCAAGCCCATTGGCGCATTACCATGCTGCACTGCTGGCAAAGAAACAGTCAGGAGTCACCACTAGCCATACCCAGATAAGAGATGGACGTGTACAGCAGCCATCCACAGCATGTGTTGCAATGCTGCGGCGCCGCCTGCACCTGGTAGATCTGCCCCAGCTGAACACACCTGCCAATTTGGCAGTAGCGTGGCCAGGTGACGCTTATCTCAACTTGCATGCTTCGCAACAGTCGCAAAGAGAGAACAGTGCAAGGCACAGCCCACCACAGCAGGCGCGCCCAAACATAGTGGAGCTCCCAGCACAAGTGTGTTGATGTGTCCAACACCGCCATCACACTGCGACCAGTCGTCAATTTGGTGGTGCACAGAGCATCAGATCATCGCCAACTGAATCCCCAACATCACAGCAGCCTGCAGGCAACTGTGATAACAACACTCCTGATGCATATGCACGTCTCCGCAGTACCAACTCATTGAGTTGACTCAATCAAAGGGAGCAAAGCAAGTACTATCCAGAGCTGACTGTCCGGGCATACCACAAGAGAGAACCATCACTCTATCCCAAGTGACGTTTGTCAGGTGCAGCATGCAACAGCACATCCCTCCATGCAGTACAGACATACAAACACCATGCACCAGCACAGATGGCCGGCATGACACGAAAGAACCCTTCCTCACTCTTCAGAGTCACACGCCTGCTAGACAGCGCGCCACAGCATGGCACACACCAACTGTGTGCTTGAAGCGCACAACACACCTGTGAACTCAACAGCATGTGCTCTGTGCAGACTGTACATACCCCTCAATCAAGCAACAACCATATGCAGCCTCCACAGATCTGTGCGTGCCCTGTGGCGATCTCTGCATCAGCCCTGGGCCAGCACATATCCAGCTGTCCAGACGTTTGAGCACTGCAGCGGACTGCACCACCATGGGGCCCAAGCCTCCAGAGTTGCAGGTGTAGGGTTTGGGGTTCCAAGCTTGCACCCTAGTTCTGGTCCATGAATGGGTAGTCTGTGTAGCCCTTGACTGGGTCTGCACTGTAAAAGGTGTCCCGGTCATACTTGGTCCATGGAGCATCCACAGCAATGCGCTTGGGCAGGTCAGGGTTGGAGATGAAGTAGCGGCCTGCAGGAGCAGTGACGGTGACCCATGATATATATGGTGGATGTAATGCAGACGTGGCTTTGTTTGTTGCGCAGACACGTCTCCTGGTGGTCGTGATACCCCAAGCACCAGTTGACGTATATTTTGATGGATATATCAGTTCAAACCTTACAGGCACACTCACAACAGGCGTTGGCTATGACATGGCCTGCACTAAATCAGTCTGCAGAGCAGAGAAAAAACGCCCAGTGATGAGGGCACCCTCTATTGAACACCCCCAGCTCTCCCCACCAGCACTCACCAAACACAATGCCGTCAGCCTTGCCGCTCTGCACCGCCTTGGTAGCGCTCTTCCTGCTGAAGCCCCCTGCTGCCAGGAAGGGGGTTTTGGTGGCCTCCCTGAAGTAGTCCAGGGACTCCTGCTCAGCAGGCTCACGCTCGGCATTGCCGCCAGCAAGGCGGGGCTCAACCTGCATGCATAGGGAGGGAGGCGAACACAGGGTTCACTGTGTACACGCAAAAGCCGTCTGTGCAATCCACCATCAGCCCGCCTTATCACATGCAAAACCGACTGTGCAACCCACCATGTGGGAGCCAAAGCCCTGAAACCCTCAGCCCCAAACCCAACTCACCATGTGGATGTAGGCCATGCCAGGCACCCTCTCCTCCATCTGCTTCATGAGCCACACGTTTTTCTCAACGGCCCTGTCCACGCTGTCCTGTGCTGACAGGAAGCTGTTGTAGGGGGACAGGCGGATGCCCGTGCGCTCAGCACCGACCGCACCAGCAACAGCCTCAACAACCTCGAGCATCAGCCTGCAAGGGACAGACATATGAGTGTGTAGCCCCCTGACAGAGATGAGCAGTTGTGTAAAATGGGTAGGTGATGCCATACACTTTGAATGATTGATGCAGTGGCTGGATGCAGTCCCTGTGTCTTCACTCCCAGTACCATGCTATAAACGTACGGCATGAAAGCTGTTACGGTGCTGCACGAATCCGCCACTGGTAACAACTGCTTGAGTATGTGTGCAGGCATATGTTGGGGCAGGGGTACAGCTGGCAGCACCTCCTGCTGCCACGCACCTTCCCTGCTTCTCAGTGCTGCCTCCGTATCCGTCTGTGCGCTTGTTGGAGGAGTCCTTCCAGAACTGGTCCAGCAGGTAGCCATTGGCTCCGTGGATCTGCAGACAGCACACAAAACATGGTCAGGCTTGTGACCTCTCACATGCCAGAACCTGTACACATCCAAAACCATGGTCAAACATACATGCACTTACTGCTGCAGATGAGGAGCGCTGGCTGACATGCTTTGCATAAGCAGCAGGTCTTGGCTAGGTGACAACCCAGTTCCAAAATCAATCATCCTGAAACTGCTGGAGCGCTCCCCTAGCATATGACAAGGCCGCCCACCATGCCCTTTCAGTACATCCTCAGACTTGTCCGCATCTACCGCATCTACTGCAGCAGAGCCTGGCTTCTGAAAAACTGCAGCGACTTACACCTAGTCCCACAGTGAACCTGGCCCACTCATCAGTTGTCCCCTCACTGGCTGTTGACAGCCTACAAGTGAGTGACAGAGATTATGTCCAGGCACTACTCACCTCCACTCCGTCAAAGCCAGCAGCGATGGCGTTCTTTGCTGCAGTCACGTATGACTCAATGATGCCTGGGATCTCAGATTCCTCCAGGGGGCGGGGCACCTGGTACTTGAAGGGACCTCCCTGCAAACAACAAGTCAACATTTCGAATAGGGTTGTAAGCAGTGCAATTGAGAAGCCAGCTGCCATATGCCTGCAACAGGAAGCCGTTCTGAGTGCAAGTCTCACATTACAGTGCAGGGTATGGGGGACAGAGTCCCATGCATGGCAAGCCAGGGGCTCCTCAGGTCCTATCAGTTGCCGGACGTCAGTCCGTCAGTACAGTCACGGCAAGGCAGCTGCAAACAGTATTGCTTGCACGCTGCAGGGCACAGTATTGCATGCACGCTGCGCAGGGCACTACCGTGCTGGAGCAGGCGGAACTCCAGCGACCCAGGCAGCAGGGGTGTATTGCACTAGTGCGTTGAACAGTAAGGAGTGTTAAGGTGTGTATCTTGGCCTCACCTTGGGTGTGTACACCTCAAAGTCCTCCCCGATAGCAAGGGCTGAGGATGACACTGGTAGGGCACTGCCGGGTTGGTAGTCTGCAAAGCACAAGCAACACAGACGCCTCACATCAGCATGGGTGGCAATCACATTCAACCTGGCCGCTAGGCACGTCAAATTGATCTTGCCCCCAACAGCATACACCCACACTCAGGCAGTGGGCCTGTCGCAGGTGACAACTTCAGTTACAGTCACAGTGCTAGGCACGGAAAAGCCATGCAAGCCGCGAGGGAGCCAGCGGCTCACAGGAAGCAACATTATAACACTGCCGCCAATCAGCGACCAAGGGCATGTGCCTGCCGCAGCCCCACACTGCCAGAGCCATGCTGCCAGGTGCCACATACGGCAGCGGTACCTTTCCAGCCCACCTGTGTGAGAGGCCCTGCCCACATGCCACAGCTGCAGCAGGAAGAGGCCGCCCTTCTCCTTCACAGCCTGCACCACTGGCTTCCAAGCCTCAACCTGCAACCAACAAAGCAGTAACATGTTGAGGAAGACGCTCACTCAAGATATAACACAGTCTTACCAACTGGCATAAATTTGTACTAACGGGAGCCGCACACTGCAAGCAAACAGCAGAGCCAACAGCTGCAGTAGGCTGGCGCGGTGGTCAAGCAAGCACAACCCTTGCTTTCATCACCAACCCTGCTTCAGCTGGGGTTGATAGCTGCTGCCAACTGTCTGTGTGAGGCTGTAAGCTACAATACATGGTGTGCTGCTGTTTGTGATAGCACTGCATTGGTTGTGGCTGCTGCTGCCAGCTGGTTGTGGTGCCATTCAGCCATACCAGTCTCCCACCTGCTCAGAGGTGTAAATGCCAGGCACTTGAGGATACCTACAGCCAGCATGACACACCATTCAGCCACTGCTGTGCTGTGCTGTGCTGTGCTGTGCTGTGCTGTGCTGTGCTGTGCTGCACACAACACAAGGCAGGCAGCAATACCTGACCGGGCCCACAGCCCGAAGCACTAGCATGTCAAACACCATGATGCATCGAGTGCAAGACCGGTCAGTAGTGCATACAGAGGTTGCAACCTTGCACGCCCACTGCCACTGCCGCCACTGCTGCTGCTGCCTCTGCCTCCTCCTCTATGCATCCTCAGAGTCCTCCCCCCTCAAACACACAATGCTATGTTGCTTTCATGCTAGCTACACATGTATTCTCCGTGCCTAACACACGGACATGCCGCCGCTGCTGCCGCCGCCGCTGCTGCTGCCACGGGTTCTGCTGCCGCCGCTGCCGCCGCAGCCGCTGCAGGTGCTGCTGCTGCTGCTGCCGCTTACCCGTGAGCCTCAGGGCAGATGGCTGTTGCCTCGCTGATTATGAGGCCGCCTGGTGAGGCACGCTGACCATAGTACAGCGACATCTCCGCTGAAGGGATGTTGTTGGGGGCCCTGAGGTGACAACAGCATCAGGTAGGCAGGCAGGGGGTAGGGATTGAAACTCAAGGCAACGGTGAAGAGGGCACGTGATTTCCGTGGGCTGTTCAACAGCCCGGTAGCTCGATGTCACTAGACAGTTGCAAAGGAGGAGCAGCACAACCCTGCACTGCCCACCACTGCTGGGACCGAACAGTGCCTGAACATCAGATACTGACCAAAGCACCAGCCATAAAAGATAAACAACAGCACTTTCATTTGAGAAGTTCGTTGTACGCACCTGCAGCGAGTGAGAGGTGCCATGATGACCCTGTGCTGCAGCTGCATTGCTCCCAGCTGCAGGGGCTCAAACAGCACCTTCACGTCCTCCTGTGCCTTGTATGGGGCCTGTGCAGTTGCCATCTGGGCAGCATGCACCCTGCAACGTGCACACCACAAACTCAATACTTCAAAATTCTGTTTCTTTGAAGAGAATGTGGTGGCAGCAGCTGTGTTAGAGCAGGTGGAGCTGGGAGTCACACCCTGGAATGTTCAGCTACTGCTGTTTGTAAGGTGTAGCTCTAGCTCGCTCGAGAAAGCGAGGGACAAGCTTAAACAATACCTGACACTTGATGTGCGGGGTGCGACCGCTGCACGAGCAGCAGGATGGACGTTGACTTGTGTCTGCATCTTTGCCCACAACCACGCAACAGACTCAGTTTATGCAAGTGCCAGCTTCCGACGATGCAGAACAAGTAATGGTACCAAAGTGGTAGTCTTACCAAGGACTCAGCGAGAGCGAGCAGTCCAGCTGCGATTGGTAAGGGATGACGAATGCATTAGGCGTTGACCAGGTTGACAGACGAAAGGCCGCCACCCCTTCCCAGCGCGTTCCTGCAAACAACAGACAACATGTTGCCCTCAAATTGTGCGGTGACGCATGCGGCATTGTTGAAGCAGCTGGGTAATGCATGCGGCACTGCTATCGGCACATGTTGGTGGCTCACTACCAATGGGTAAGACCAGTCAAAGTGCATGCAAGCTGAAAACCAATGCCCTTGACAAACTGTTTCGCTACATGCTTTGTGTGTCAGCTAGCCCTGGCAATGCGCACCACTGGTGCGGCACCAGGTTGGAGGGCGTTTGCCGCTGAGTAGCCCGAGGCATTTGGGGCTTGGTGCATTCTCAGAGGATTTGCAAAGCAACATTATTATAATCTCTCCTCTTGGATCACATACATACGGCATGTCTTGGCGATGTGTGCACCTGTAATGTTACACACGACCACAACTTCATCCAGAGCAACTTGCAATTGCTAATCATGCCAACCGTGGACCTCCTCCACATCCGCGAATCGCCTTCTGCCCCTGCATAATACGGTTGTGAGGTCACTGCACCTACAACCTCACAACAATTGCAACACCCACACAAGACATCCTTGCTGTGAAGTGGTGTGCTCCCAATACTGAGCGACAGCACAGCCAGCAACAGCACACGTGACAGCAAACCACCAATCAAGTAAAAGCATGCCAGAAGGTACATTCCCATCAGGTGCGCACCACTGCGGCGGCCGGTAAAAGTTCTGCAACATGCCTATCCCACGTTGAGGTTGGCCGGCACTGTCTGGTGGCGTGTCCCAGCCACAGCTGCTGCATTACAGCAGCGTCAGTGCCACAACAATCCCTACTGAACTGTGACAGCTGTCCGTTGTGATGAAGCACTAACACAGAAGTTCCAAGGCGATATTCACCACACATCCCTGCCCTGACTAATATCTCGCATGGGCCTACCCTCTCAGACTTGGAATTCTACCCTGCCTTGCATCACAAGGATGAAGGGTGGAGGGGGGTGGGGCAGTAGCCATCTCACTTCTTGCCGCTTGCAGAGGCAGAGACCGATGCACCTGCACAGATGCAGCAGAGTGGCGGTCATCAGATGTTGAAATGGGTGCTGTTGTCAGCTAAATAGCAACTTGCATGATCATGCTTACCATATCAGCCAGCGCAACTGGCGTGTGAGTGTGCTGCCAGGTCACTGAAGTTCAGGCATGTAGACAACCATGCCTTTGTAGTATACATTCTTTATTTTTTTTGTATGATAATCTGATAGTTGCCAGTAGTTTGATCAGAGCAATTCAGCAAGTCTGCACCGTGCAGGCTCCAAAATTATCCTGGCAGGATGCACAACAGTGAGCTGGCTATGATGCAAGTGTGAGCAGCTTGCTGGGTGTCCAGCACAATGCTGCAAAGCAGGTCACATCCCCTTTCTTACTCACTTGCAAAAGCAGCGCCACCCTTTCCACCCTTGCTGTATGCAGATGCGCCAGCATTAGCGGATGCGTAGCCACCCTTGCCGCTGCTGATAGCAGTGGCATCAGCTTTGGCGGCGGCGATACCGCCCTTGCTGAAAGCAGACGCATCAGCGTCAGCGACTGCAGGCATGAGAAAAAGCAAGTTTGGTTGTTGAGTTGTGGTCGCTAGACACTTCGTCCAACATCACACATGTACCATACATGTAGTACAGTTGCGCAGTAAGTGAGGGTACTGCTGCCATGCTGACTTGTGCATCATGCAGGCTGCATTGTCCATCAAACTCACGCCAACACGAGGGCCCCTGAGTCTGAATATTGCTGCCAATGTAAGCTGGGCTGGTTGTAACTCTTAGCAAGAATACCTCATACTCTCATCTCAGCACACCCCCGGGGGCCCAGGTTGGGAAATGCAGTATCAATGGCGTGCAGTGCTTGATGATTCAAGCAACTGGCAGTCACTCACCAGCTATGCTGCCGCCGTGCTTGCCGCCCTTGCTGAGTGCAAAGGCATCAGCGTCAGCAGCCGCGTAGCCACCCTTGCCACCCTTGCTGAAGGCGGATGCATCAGCCTCGGCAACTGCAGGCAGAAATTGGCAGGGGCTTGGTGGCAAGACACTATCAGACTGACTTGCCCACTCGACGGCAGCACGCTGTCACCAGGGCCCCGTATGTTCGTTAACAAGATCATCTTGATCGGATCAAACATGCTGGACTTTGCTGAAACAAGTCAGCGCTCACAATTTGCACTTCCAGGCTGCCAGCAATTGATGCCAAGATGGCACCCAAAATTTACAAGTCCAAGTCAACACGCTAAGCGGCCATACAGCGCGCATGCAAGGCCTCAGCTGTCATCTGCTGGCATTGGCTTCAAGTCACCCACAACCCTGCAGCCATGGGTGTCCTTACTTGCAATGCCGCCCTTGCCCTTGCCGCCAAATGCGAAGCTCTCTGCGCTTGCACTGGCCTTGGCCTTGCACAGGTCGATGAACTTGGTCCTGCAGGCTGGTGCGCCCCACTTCAGTCCAGTGCTGGCCTCCGCCTCAGCCTTGGCAGAGGAGAAGACGTCACCACCAGCGGCAAGGAAGAAGGCGGAGGCACTGGCAGAGGCGGCAGCCTCACACTCGAGCGGGTGGGGGGCGCGGCGGTGGCCCTTCTTGTACCAGTCGTTGAAGTAGCTGATGGCAACAGCGTCAGCAGAGGCGTAGGCACCTGCAGGGGCAGTGCGGTAAACATCAGCGATACATGAGCGATACGGCAGTCAATGTGTACATCGTCGCCCTGCTTCGTGCAAACAGCGAAAACGCATACCTGCTCCTCCCGTAAGGAGCTTGCGGTTCTCAGCTGCACATGCTGCCAGCACGAACGATGCCAGCAGAAGCACCGCGATCAGACGAGCCATGGCGCTGACAAAAGGAAGAGACGGACTGTATCAATTTGGGGATCTGTCAGGTTGGTCGCTATGCGACAGGGCCTGCCTGCTATATATAGTTTTGAAAGGCATGAGCTGACACTGGGTAATGATTTCGACGGAGCATATGACCGATACCTTCGTGCACGACCCGGCGTCGGGCTGGAGGTCGGCCGAGCTTCGTTGGTCCAGGGAAGTCAGACGGTCTTACCAAGGTTGTGAGACGATACAACGACACAAGAAGTAAAAGAATGCTTCGCCATGCTACTGCGTTGAAGCATTGAGAACATCGCACGCGCACTTGGCTCGTCACGCCAGGGTTAGTCAGGAGACTCTCACTGTCTGGCACGGTGGGCAGTTCGTCACAAGGCTGGATAAGTAGTACTGCTAATAAGCATTACATGCAACACGCGCAGGCTCTGTTTGTCCACATACCATGCGGCAGGGACCAGAGAAGGACGTTGTGATGCCATGCATGGCTCATGATGTACATGCATGTGGGTAGCGACTAGGGTTCCTGACACTCTGTGTATCAGCCTGAGACCTCACATTTTAATCAGGAGGTATCAGGAGGTATATGTGGCTGTGCTTGACTGCTTTCAAACATTGTGGCATGCAGTCAGCAAGAGGCCATTCATTTGCAAGTTGCTTTCCAAAGTTCAACTCGGGTTTGGATCAAGTTGTAATGTGTCTGCGCCTGGGCGCGTGCTGGTGCCATTTTGGTCAATGCCCAGTGTGTTACTAACATGACAGTATCATGCCAAGTGATAGTATCATGCCAACTGTCACACTATTAGGCCACTATGCCAGCCACACTCAAAGCTTCTCCTCGCGGCTTGTCAGCGGTCACGTGTGAGGAGAAGCTTGGGTGATTTGTAAGGCAAGTATTGAGTTGCTTGTATGTTCATTTGGTGAACATTCTAATTTATGTTGTGCAATATGCTGGAGCGCACAGGGATCTTCCATTGACTTGGTTCAGACAGATTGGTCTGGGGATTTACAACTCAACAATTACACATCATGCACAACGCTGGAAAACACCACTTGGTGCTTGCAACATCAGGACTGTGTGACTCCGTCACAACTCACCAGAAAAAAACAAACAGACACACCTCGAAACCACTCTCAATCAGGCCCGGCCTGATTGATTGGATCAGCCTGAGTCTCCTTCACATACTGATCAGCCATGATCGGCACAAAACAACCACCCCAGAAAACAATCCCAATAAGTTATCAACAGATGCTGCATGCCCATGAGGAGCACACCACTGCGGCGGCTGAGACGTGGGCGTGCACCACCGTGTTGTGTGCATGGCATGCACCACATTGGAAGAGAAGCTTGGGGAAAAACCAAGCGCTTACCTAAGGGTGCATACCTAACAGTATCCAGCACCATCGCGTGGCATATCTCAGCCACAGCTGCCAAGTATCAGATGACAGCATCAATGTCCACATGCTCACAGCGCCAAAACCTATCACTGCAGTACATACTGTGACAACCATCACACCTTCTGACCCACAACAACTGCACCTGGGCAAACACAGCAACACAAACACAGCCCTAAAAAACAATACTTGCCAGACACTGCGCTTGGCTCCCTTCCGGAGGGCTCCACATGCAAGCAATCCCAAGTCAAGCATGTGTGACGGCGATCTTCCTACTTGCCGCCTGCGAAAGCAGAGGCGGACGCACCTGCAGCACCAAAATTGTGAGATATCATAACGTTAGGAAAGGGCGCAAATCTCGCCTACATTCACACCACTCAGTCTGTGCTGCCTGATCACAACAGGCATGCTTGCAGGCTTTTTGTTGGCTGCTTGCTTGCTATCAAATCAGCAAGTCTACACAATACTGTTGCAGCCTTTGCGGGTGCCGCTCACAACATCTGTCTGCTATACAGGTACAAGCAGCCTTGCTGGACTTAATGCAGAGCAAGCAGGCAGGAGGAGATAATTCTGCCAATTTCCTACTCACTTGCATACGCAGCGCCTCCCCTGCCGCCCTTGCTGACTGCAGAGGCCTCAGACTTGGCCAATGCAGCACCACCACCGCTGGCAATCGCGGTGGAGTCAGCATCAGCAACGGCAATGCCACCCTTGCTGAAGGCAGATGCCTCGGAGTCAGCGACTGCAGGCACGGCAAGCCTTGCTGTGACAGCACATTTGGTTGATGAACTGTGTGCATCCGATGCAGAGTACATTTCAAATGTACGTCAAACGTACATGTACCAATGCAGCAGACAGGCTGGCCAAGCTGCAACCAAGTGCGCAATGACTCATCATCGGATGTCATATGTGTTCCCACCTTGTGCATGCAAACTGTTGACAGCACAAGGTCTGGACACTGCATCCGCTGACACTGCACGCTCAGCATGGCGATTGTCGCAGTTTGTTGATGACAGCAGCAGGAGAGCGGCAGCACCCCCCGCTTGGGACAGATCCTTTCAGTTCTGCAGGTTGGCAACCTTACAATGGTGAATGGTGGCAGTCACTCACCAGCAATGCCGCCATGCTTGCCGCCCTTGCTGAGTGCAAAGGCATCAGCGTCAGCAGCCGCGTAGCCACCCTTGCCACCCTTGCTGAAGGCGGAAGCATCAGCCTCGGCAACTGCAGGCAGCAATGAACAGCAGCAGTCAGGGCGCAGTTTGATGATCAATTGTAGCGCTACCGTATGTTGCAGCCTGAGTCACCCCCACCTGCCTGAGTCACTCCAACCTGCTGACGCACTATACTATCGGTCAACACAGCCTAGGTGCTACTGTCGGTCAACACAGCCTAACATCTAGAGTACCTGCACTGCGTGTGGTACAGCTACGCTAGCTGTAGCAGGATTTGGGTTGGGTGGCTGCATGTCGCAATGGCTGACAAGCACTGCAATACATATGGTCAGTTTCAATCGAGGGCTCAAGCCTTGATTGCCAACACGCCAGTCCCGGCCACACCCCACTGCTCAGCCATGCGCGCTCTACTTACCTGCAATGCCGCCCTTGCCCTTGCCGCCGAATGCGAAGCTCTCTGCGCTTGCACTGGCCTTGGCCTTGCACAGGTCGATGAACTTAGTCCTGCAGTCTGGCTCGCCCCACTCCAGTCCAGTGCTGGCCTCCGCCTCAGCCTTGGCAGAGGAGAAGACGTCACCACCAGCGGCAAGGGAGAAGGCGGAGGCACTGGCAGAGGCGGCAGCCTCACACTCACGCGGGTGAGGGGCGCGGCGGTGGCCCTTCTTGTACCAGTCGTTGAAGTAGCCGATGGCAACAGCGTCGGCAGAGGCGTAGGCACCTGCAGGGGCAGTGCGGTTAGCATCAACGATACATGAGCGATACGGCAGTCAGTGTCAACATTGTCGCCCTGCTTCGTGCAAACAGCGAAAACGCATACCTGCTCCTCCCGTAAGGAGCTTGCGGTTCTCAGCTGCACATGCTGCCAGCACGAACGATGCCAACAGAAGCACTGCGATCAGACGAGCCATGGCGCTGACAATCAGGAAGATACGGACTGTAGCAGGTTGCTAACCTGTCAGGGAGAATGGTGTTGAACACGACAAGGCTGCTATGCGACAGGGCCTGCCTGCCTTATATAAGTTTGAAAGGCATGAGCTAACGCTGGGTAATGATTTCGACGGAGCATATGACCGATACCTTCGTGCACGACCCGGCGTCGGGCGGAAGGTCGGCCGAGCCTCGTTGGTCCCGGGAAGTCAGACGGTCTTACCAAGGTTGTCAGACAATACAACAACACAAGAAATAAAAGAATGCTTCTCCATGCTGCTGCGTTGAAGCATTGGGAACATCGCACGTGCACTTGGCTCGTCATGCCATGGTTAGTCAGGAGACTCTCGCACAGCGGGCAGTTCGTCGCAAGCTGGATAAGTAGTACTGCTAGCAAGCGTTACATGTAGCATCTCGCAGGCTGTGTTTGGTCACATATGCGCCAGGGACCAGAGAAGCACGTTGTGATGCCATGCATGGCGCATGATGTACATGCATGTGGGTAGCGACTAGGGTTCCTGACACTCTCTGTGTATCAGCCTGAGACCTCAGATATTTAGTCAGGAGGTATCAAATATGTTATCAGGGGGTTTATGTGGCTGTGCCTGACAGCTTTTAAGCCATGTGGAACGGCAATCAGCAAGAGGCAATTCGATTGCAAGTTACTGTCCAAATTTTAACTCAAGTTCAGATCAAGTTGCGCAAGTGTACCTGCGCCTGGGCTGCTGGTGCCACTTTGATCAGTGCCCATTGAGCACTGGGCCAGTGGGTTGTCATGCCAGTTGTCACACTATCAGGCCACAAAGTGTTTCCTTGCCACTTGTTGTAGTAAGATCGCAGACTCTGCCGGGCTGAAGCTGCCGTGTCTGTCAACTTTTAACGTTTCCTTGCCACTTGTCAGCGGTCAAGTTAGAGAGTCGCTTGGGCGGTTTGTGAGGCATGTATTTGAGTTGCTTGTACGATCATCTGATGAACGTTCTGATTTGTGCTGAGCTGTGCAGCGTGCAGAAGTGCGCAAGCATCTTCCATAAACTTGGCTCAGACCGATTGGTCTGGGGATTTTCAACTCAACAATTACACATCATGCACAAGGCTGACCAACACCACTTGGGGCTTGCAACATCAGGACTGTGTAACTCCGTCACAACTCAACAGAAACAGCCAACAGACACACTTTGAAACCACTCTCAATCGGCTCGGCCTGATTGATCGGATCAGCCTGAGTCTCCTTCACATACTGATCAGCCATGGTCGGCAGAAAACAACCACCCCAGAAAACAATCCCAATAAGTTATCAACAGATGCTACATGCCCATGAGGACTCGGAGCGCACCACTGCGGCGGCTAAAACGTGGGCATGCAACACCGTGTTGTGTGCATGGTATGCACCACAATGGGGGAGAAGCTTGGGGACAAAACCAAGAGCTTACCTACAAGTGCATACCTAAAAATACCCAGCACTATCGAGTGGCATGTTCCAGCCACAGCTGCCAAGTACTGGATGACAGCATCAATGCGCAACGTGCATACAGCGCCAAAACCTATCACTGCGGTCATACTGTGACAACACTCACACCTTCTCTCTCTGACCCACAACAACTGCACCTGGGCGAACCCAGCAACACAAAAACAACCCTGCAAAGCTATACTTGCGCACACGCTGCCCTTGACACACTGTGCGCCATATGGAACCACACACGAGCAATCATTCCTGTAGGCTTGAGGACTTGTAGGCTAACAAGTCAAGCTTGTGGGCACCACATGCCTTGACAGCCACCACCTTCCTACTTGCCGCCTGCGGAAGCATACGACGACGCACCTGCACAAACAGACACAACAGTGGAATTGTCATACACAACAAGTTACATGGGTGCTGTTACGCCTACATACACTAGCATTCAGGTGTGCGCCGCGAGATCACAACAAGCATGCAGAAGGTTGCAGTCTTGATTTCAGCGACATTCCTGTCAGCAAGCCAGCACGAGTAAAGAACCAACACCCAGCAGTTGAATTGAGGCCTGGTCAGTGAACTGTCTGCTACCCAAGTACAAGCAGCCAGCAGCATTGCTGGAACTGGTGCTGAGGAAACATGCAGCCAACAGCCTGTTTGCAGCTTCCCTACTCACTTGCAGAAGCAGCGCCTCCCCTGCCGCCCTTGCTGACTGCAGAGGCCTTGGATGCGGCCAATGCAGCACCACCGCCGCTGGCAATCGCGGTTGAGTCAGCATCAGCAACGGCAATGCCACCCTTGCTGAAGGCAGATGCCTCAGAATCAGCGACTGCAGGCACAGCAAGCATAGCAGATTCAGTTGGTGCACTGTGTGCATCTGATGCAGAGTACTTGTTGCTGTACATAAACCAATGCAACAGACAGGCTGGCCAATCTGCAACTGAGTGAGCGGTGATGTCCTATGTGCTCCCACAGTGTCCATGTTATCACAACGCAAACTGTTGAAGGCACCAGGTCGACCACCACATTTGCTAACACTGTACGCTCAGCATGGCCCAGCTGTTGCAGTTTGATGATAACAGCAGGTGGGTGGCTGCACCCCCCGCTTGGAACAGTAGAATTCTATTTGGCAGGCTAGCAACCCTGCAATGGTGAATGGTGGCAGTCACTCACCAGCAATGCCGCCGTGCTTGCCACCCTTGCTGAGTGCAAAGGCATCAGCGTCAGCAGCCGCGTAGCCACCCTTGCCACCCTTGCTGAAGGCGGATGCATCAGCCTCAGCAACTGCAGGCAGCAATGGGCAGGAGCAGTAAGGGCGCAGTTTGATAATCAATCATATGCTACCGTATGTTGCAGCTAACTCCCACCTGCTGACGCACTGCACCATCGGTCAACACAGCCTAGGTGCTACTGTCGGTCCACACTTTTCAACATCGAAATTACCTGCACTGCACGTGGTACAAGTACGCTAGCTGTAGCAGAATTTGACTTGAGTGGCTACTTGTCGCAATGGCGGACAAGCACTGCAAAAAATTCTGCACTTTCAATTGTAGGCCCCAAGAATCAAATGTCAATACGCCAGCTGCGGTCGCGGCCCACTTTCCTGCAGCCATGGGTGCTCTACTTACTTGCAATGCCGCCCTTGCCCTTGCCGCCGAATGCGAAGCTCTCTGCGCTTGCACTGGCCTTGGCCTTGCACAGGTCGATGAACTTGGTCCTGCAGGCTGGTGCGCCCCACTTCAGTCCAGTGCTGGCCTCCGCCTCCGCCTTGGCAGATGAGAAGACGTCACCACCAGCGGCAAGGGAGAAGGCGGAGGCACTGGCAGAGGCGGCAGCCTCACACTCATGGGGGTGGGGGGCGCGGCGGTGGCCCTTCTTGTACCAGTCGTTGAAGTAGCTGATGGCAACAGCGTCGGCAGAGGCGTAGGCACCTGTGAACACAGTGAAAGAGACAGGTGCAGTTGTGCCAGTCTGGTGTAAGGCCGTCAAATGTATGCTATGATGGCTATTTGGTTGGGGTAAGGCTGCATGGCATGAAACAGCCGACCCAGAACGCCACTGTGGCAACGACATCACAAGGACACAGAGGTTAGCCATTGGTGCAACAGAAGGCAACATATCACCTGCTGTGATGGAGAAGGAACAAAAACCATGCATGAAGGACAACATGGCAGTGGGCGTGCTGTGCACGACCAAGCCCTACCATCACTGCGCTAGTGCTGGTGCTGGCCCAGTTTGGGGCAGGACTTACCGTTCCAGCCAGCAGTCAGCAGCTTCCTGCCGCCTTCTGCAAATGCAGAGGCTGAAGCACCTGCAGGCAGAGGCACAAGCTTCCGCTTTTAGGGCCGGTGTGAAGGTGTGCGCAAAACAGCTTCCGCTTTTAGGGCCGGTGTGAAGGTGTGCGCAAAACAGAGAGTCTAGTGTGTAAAAAGGAAACTCAGGAAGGAAAACCCTGAATAGCCCCTGGCAAGCTGGTCGTACGAAGCAACAACGGCAGGGGTTAGGGACTGCTGCGTGCTTAAGGCCTCTGATGCTGGTCCAATGCATGCAGTACTCAGTGCCACATATTGTATTGCCCACACGTAGGATGTCCCCGCTGTCCAAACCCCTGTTGCTGACAGCAATGCACACAACCCCCAGCCAACCTAGAAGGTTCCTGTTTGCCGCAAGCTCTGAGAGCTGCCGCTGCTGTTGGCCTGGACCATTTCATTACCTGCAAAGGCCTTGCCACCCTTGCTGACAGCCTCTGCAGAAGCCTTGGCGGCAGCGACAGCGTCGCGACCCTTGCTCAAAGAGAACGCCTCAGCATCAGCGGCAGCAAGACTGCCGGCGCCCTTGCTGAATGCGGAGGCGTCAGCAGAAGCACCTGCAAGCAGCAGCAGTGGATGTGAGCTGATTCCAATCATGAGTGCTAGCAACCGTTGGGATCATCCCCGGTTGAAAACTTACAACCAGCACATGTGAGGGACTGTTGCAGCAACTCCCAACCAGCTGCCCTATGCCTTCCTGCTCAGACGTGACGCGTTGCATGGAATCATACTGAGTTTTTGTAACATGAATCAACCAGGCAGCTGTACCGGAGCAACCTGGCAGCTGCATTGTGACACCAGTCCATGGCCAGTGGCATCAGTGTGCTCTACACCTGCAGGTGCCTGCATACAAATCATGCTCATGCAGCTGTCTGATACCCACCAGAAAAGCTGCCGCCCTTGCCACCGAATGACAGGCTCTCAGCGCTTGCGCTGGACCTGGCCTTGCAAGCTCCAATGAACAGGTTTTTCCAACCTGGTGAGCCCCAGGAGAAGGTACTGGCCTCAGCTTCAGCCTTGGCGAAGGAGAGGGCGTCACCACCCTTGGCAAGGGAGAAGGCAGAGGCGCTTGCGGATGCTGCTGCCTCGCATGGGGGCGCGCGCTTGTAGCCTTTCTCGTGGTAGTCCTCTAGGAAGGCAATGACAGTAGCCTCAGCAGAGGCAGAAGCTTCTGCACCTGCACATGTCATAAAAAAGGTGTGTGGTAGGCATTGGCGATATGTCCGTAATGCAACACAGTAACAGCCCACTGGTAGCAACCCCATCATGCATGGCACGCTGACCTGACTCAAATTCAGCTGGAAGCTTACCTCCACCTCCGGTGAGCAGCTTGCGGTTCTCGGCTGCACACGCTGCCAACACGAACGATGCAAAAAGAAGCACTGCGATCAGACGAGCCATGGCGCTGACAGAGAGGGGATGGACGAATAGACTGGGAGAACGGTTTGTATCGGACCCCAAAGGATTGTAATTGAACAACGCGGCTGCTTCAGTCTGTGGCATGAATGGTATATATATGCGTGTGGCAAACGTATTACCTGATACTGGATGATTGATGTTTTCGACGGAAGTATTACCAATACCTTCGGACACGGTTACAACCGACGTCGGAGTGCGACGCGAAGGAAGCGATCGCACCCTGTCGGTCATGATAGTGTCAGACAATAACCACTAATGTCGGACGAGTGCGCAGCGCGGCACAAGCAACCCCCAATGCCGCCACAGGAGCCGCGCAAGTCGTAGAGACATGACATGACGCTGATGCCTCCTGCAAGTTGAACAACACTACCAGCACCAACGCACCATACCAGCAGATGACGATAAATCGGACATAACGTCACCAAATATCCCTAAGTAGGTCTGTCAACGATCACTGATCACTGCATGCACAAGTGTGCCTGCATTTTGTGCCACAAACAGTGCGCTCCACAAGTACCCTGGGCATGCCCGCTGTAGATGGGTTGGAATGGCAGCTAATGCATCAAAAATGGGAAGGTCTGCCAATCAACTAAGCGCCTGGGAAAGGCCAAAATCGATGTGTACCCAAAGTCGTGCTGATGTGCGAGGATGAAAAACACACAGCTGAACACCGCACACCCACACGCCCATACAACGCTACTGCCAGGACAGCAGGAGAGCAACTGGCCCCTTGTCCTGACCTGCTGTTATATGATGTAGGATCATACGCCCCAACAAGCACTGAATGTGCAACCCCGATATAAAAGTGCAGCAGTCATGCTTGTGCAGCATTAGGTTGTTGTGTCGATTTTCATCACAGTAAGGGACGGGAGTTCTCCAAAGCTGCACAGCCCCGCTGCCACTTGCTTTGACAGCCTTCAACATCACCAAATGGGTGATGCCCGCATACAGCTAGCTGGCAAGAGAAGCGACGCAACACAGCTGGGTCTGTTTGAACACAGCACACCACATCCATGTGCTGCAAACACACCCCTGCCCCCTGCTCTGCTTCCCATGCTTGTGCGCAAGCCCCCATCATACGGCAGGCGCCCAGCATCTGCTCAACAGCAGCAGGGGCACACTCAGGGATCCAGCAGCAACATGAGTGTGTGTGGCTCAAGCATTCACAGCTCCAAGCTGGGGGCATGACAGCAGTGCCACTGCGCAGTGCGCAGGACGCCCTGCCAACCTGCTTGTCGCAAGCACAGCACCTGACGCCAGAACAGTATGCGTGCAGGTAGAGCGCCCGGTGCCTGTCAGCTGGCTGTCCAGCACACACAACCACTCATACTCACACACTGCTTTTGCAGCTTTTCTGTAGGGGAGCGTGACATATGGCCACGGCTGATACGTCCAAACTCAGTCAGGTTTGCCTGATCTACCAGAACACTACTACCACGCTCACAAACCTCTCCGCAATCCACCACCCACTACAACAACCACCGCACCCCTGCGCACACACAGCATGACACAGCACTCCAGCCGCTGCTTGTCCCAGCCCTTCCGACTGCCGGGGTCGCCGCCGATGCGCTCAAACTGCCCCACCCACCCAACCAACGCACCACTGCGCAGTCATCACAGCATGACCGCGCCGCCAGCACAGCACGGCGGGTCACAGCATGACAGTGCTGTCAAAGAACACCGTGTCGTCCTCCGTGACGCTGTGCACGTGGAAGCGACGGATGACGTCCGAAAAGCCATGCACCACGCGGCGCCCGCTGACGTGGTGCCTGCGGAAGCAGCGCTCCAGGCGCTGCTTGTCCCAGCCCTTCCAACTGCCGAGGTCGCAGCCCATGCGTTCAAATTCCCGCAGCTGCAGGTCAAACCCCTCGTTGGGGTCCACGATGGGCCGGGCCTGCTGCACGTGCGCGATGGCGGTCTCGCGGGACAGGCGCTCCTTCCACATGAGGTAGCCTATGCAGATGGTGCCGCTGCGGGACATGCCCTGGGCGCAGTGGACCAGCACGGCACCTGCATATAGAAGCAGGCCGGTCAGCAGCGGTTGCAGGCAGCAGGACAAGAGGGTACTGTCAGGTAGGGGGCGTGACGTGTGTAGGAGTGGTGTCTGCCCTTGCATGCATGTTCAGCGGCGTGATGGTGCTGGTGGTGACTTCCAGGAGGCTTCTGCAGGGGTCATGGAGGGTATAACACCTTGCTGCGCTGCTGAATGTACTCAAATCTGACGGTCAGCGGCCACCAGTCCCCTTATCTGTTCGGCTCAGCTGCACGCTGCTCACAAGTGCTGGGCTGCAGCGAGACCGATGTTTCTTTGGAGTGCCTCAGGTCCAGGTGCTGAAAGGTCGCCAATCATTCCAGTTCTTGCCTATTGATGTTACAGGCTCCTGCAGCTGGCCATTTCACCTTCTAGCCTCAGTCATGGGGTGACCCTGACCACCCAGTGCCTTTCGAGGTGCCTCAACCACTCACCCTTTTTGCGGGCCTCATCAATGAAGGCAAACGACTCCTTGAAAGCCTCGACAATGTCTTCGTCCTCCTCGTCGCCGATGGAGAGGTGCTTGTAAACAAACTGGTCTGCAAAGCTGGGCCTGAGCTCACCACCTGCCTGCAGGATGTGTGTGATGCCTGCTGCCTGCAGTGCGCCTAGGCTGTTTTCAGTCTCCTTGGAGCCAATGAACAGGTTGTTCCTGATCTTCCCGGGTGGGTCTATGCACGGCTGCTCCTCGGAGCAAGTTGTTGCTGACAGCAGGAAGGCATCTGCTGGCACACACCCTTCCAATGCAGCTGAGGCAGCACGGTTGATGGCAGGGTGATCAGCGAGCACACGGTTACGTATGTGATCTGTGGTTGTTGTGGCCATTGCTAGGAGTCACCGAACGTCAATAGAAAGGGTCTCGGAGCACAAAGGCCCGGAAGGAGGGACGGTTGGTTGCAAAACCGGCAGCCAGCCAGCCAGAAGAATGCGAGGGTGTCTGAAACAGCGTAACAGGGCCTTTCGGAACTTGTGTGGCAAAAATTGTCAACTTGCTGTAACCAACACATAACTTGAAATTTGCAGGCCAGGAATGAGGGTGATTTTATCATTTTGAGGCGAAATATGCATTATTCATGACGGTTAAGCCAAGTTTGGCGGGCACAAGCAGCCTACAGAGTCACACTGAGCATGTACAGCCAGCTGGCTGTGCAGCCAGCCTGGCAAACAGCCAATCTGCAATCATGGCCAGCCTGCCGGTATCAGTGCCTACTGGGTACACAGTCTTGACACCTAACTGCATCTTTCAAGACACATCTCTCACTGAGCTGCAGCTGCAGCCCGTATGGCAAGGGCTGTGCCGTCTGCCATGGTCCCTCACCCTGCCAGGCTGGCAGGCACCGCTGCAGCGAAGTCACATGGTACTGGTGCCAGTAGGGGGACACACGGCCATCCCTGTGTACGACACAGTGAGCCAGGCCACAAGTGGGCACGGTCTTGATGCACAGCCGCCACCTCATGACACAGTGTCAATCATACTGCTGCCGCAACACCATCTCAGCCTCGCTCTTCCACTGGCTGTGTGTGCTCTGCCCGGCAGCACGCTTAAGCTTCTCTTTGTCCTTCCTGTCCTGCTGCTTTCGCGGTAGCTGCGCACCACCCACACCCTTGTCCAGAAAGTCTGTCACTGGCATGGGTTTGGTGGAGGGCCCGCGTGCTGCCTTGCCACCACCCACTGGGTCGCTGCTGCCGTCGAGCATGTGCTCAACGTTCCCGCCCATCATGGCAATCTGCAGCACGCAGGACAACACAGTGCGCTGGGGTGTGGGTGCACACAGTAGGGCCATCGGCAGCAAACACAGGACTATCCCCACTGACATGTGTTAGCACAGGGAGTACTTGTGTATCTAGCATACTGCCACCACCTGCAGAACTGCACAGCCAACAAGGGGTGGGGTTCCCCTGCGTGCTGCTTGATGGGGCCAGCACAAGCATACCGCACTGAAGGAAAAGCTGTGTTCCTGCGCGTCAAAGAGTGTGGCTGTGTTCCTGCGCGTCAAAGAGTGCGGTGTGGTTCTTACCTGTGCTGGTGTGTACTGCTGTGTGGCCTCAAGCCCATCCTCCTGTTTGTATCGCTTGGCCTTGCCCTCTATCACGGCACCTGGGGGGCCGCGCTTGTCCGCCTGCCTGCACAGCACAGCACAAACAATGAACAATAGCCACAGCACCGCTGCGTCCAGATCTGATACCCAACTCTGCTGCTGGCTGCTGGCTGCTTGCTCCTGGGTGGCACAGAATAAAGAGTGTGCCTGGCATCATGCACCCTGTCAAGTCACCAGATGCTGTCTGCGCAAAGAAATACCAGCCAGCCATGACCGGGCTCACGCATATGGCCCTAACTCTGCCTTGTGACACTGTGCTGATGTGTGCAAGCGTGCGAAGGCAGCTCATGGTGACGTGTACTCACTGCTGCTGTCCCTTGACAGGCGGTGCTAGCCGTGATATATCAAACTCCTCGCCCTCTGCAGGAAGCTTGCCCTTCTTGCCCTTGCCCTGTAGTGAAAACAACAAAATTCACAATGTAAAAACCTGCAAAAAACTTGATGAGGAGCGCAACCACACATGTTGCAGAGCCAACTGCTTAGCAGTCAATCTCATGCGCTCATAGGGCCGTCCTTGGACAAGTGCCGCACTGCAAGGGTCGCCACCATCAGTGTTGCGTTACCTGTAGTGCTGCTGCCCCTGATGGCTGTCCTGCTGCTGCTGCCAAGCCGTGCGTTCTGCTGGTAGCAAGGGGCCGGGTGGCTTCTGGGTCCAGGAAAGCAGGCCGCCCTGCAACCTGCACAGCACCACGCCATGTGACAAACACAGGTGAAGGTGAAGGGTGCCAATGGGTAGTTTGACAAGGGCGAACAGGCGAGGATGGAAGGATGTAGCTGCCAAGTGCACACAAATGAAGGTGGAAGGGGGTGGAAGGGGGTGAATGGTCATATGGGCAGAGACGAAGGGTGCATGGGCATTAGCTGGCAGCTGCTGCTGCGCTGCGCTGTGCAGTGCTGGGTGGCCGGTGTCGCTGACATGAACTGCAGGTGGCTGCAGGTGTTCAGATTCCATCTGGTACAGCGCACGGGAGACAGAAAAGATGTGCGACAGTACAGGAAGGGGGCGCGTGACGTCTGTCAATTAAGACCTGTACAGGGACGGCCATACAGGCCTGGCATGTAAAGATCAATAGCAGGTCCCTGCCATGAGACATGTGATCGCTGCTGGTCGCAAGCCTCTGTGATACAGCAGCATCGGAGCTGCGCGATGCGCACCACCCACCTCTGTAAAGGCATCCAGCGCACTGGGTAAGCCTGTGCTGGGCTTGGGTTGGCTGGTGGTGGCCCCAAAATCCCTGAGCCTTGCTGCTGCCTCTGCCGCTCGTAACTCAGCACTGTCGACGCTGCGGGGGCCAGCAACAGGCAGGAACACGTGCTGTCTTGTTGCATGCTGGCAGCATACGCCCCCTGCCCCCACCGCCACCCCCCTGCTTTCACGCGCACATACAGTTGTTAGCAGGCTGCTGCCGCCACCTGCATCTCACCTGCGGTCGTCCGAGTCTGAATCAGAAGCTCCTGAGCTGGAGGCATCTACAGCATGCAACACACGAGCACTGCTCTCAGCTCAGCTGAGCTGTTGCTGTTGAAATGGAACAAGCACAGCGGCAAGCACAGCAACTGCCTCAGCACCTGACGCGCTGCTGTTGTATCCTCCAAGCCCGAGGAAGTCTGGATCGTTGCCCATGGCAGCTGCCCTGGTTGCCCTGCTGTGCTGCTGCTGTGGGAACACTTGGCACTGTTGGTGCTGCAGGGTGGTGTGCAGCTTGCAGACGTCACAGCAGGGACTGGAAACCTGTCGTTTTCAAGCTGAGGCATCGATCACCTGTGTCAGCCGTCTCCTTTGTTGAAATCCAGTTGTCCGGTATTTTTACCAGTAGCACTTTGACCAGATGGTACCCTCAAACAAGTTGCCACGCGTTTTCAATTGTGCTGCTTTCATTCTGATTGATATCATCCGGGGTTCGCGGTGAGCCATCCAAGGTTGCGCAATGGCAGCAGACTCCCCGACTGGCATACTTCAGCTGCCACCAGGAGTCATTGGCGAGATCGTCTGCCGTTTGCCACTGCAAACGACCGCGGCCCTTGCAGGCTGCTGCAAGGACCTGCTGGAACAGACAGAGGTGAGCACAGATGCTATGGCAATGTGGCTCATTTCACAGGCGCACGCCCCTTGAGGGGTTTTCATTACGCTTATAATCATATGTGCATTCATGTTGTATGGTACCTGCGTCCACGTAAGCACCCACGAGGACCAGCAGCAAACTCTTGGACTGGTCAACATACTGTTTCACCCTTGGTGTCCTTATCTTGCAGGCTGCACTTGCGTCTAGGACGTCATACTGGAGCAGTGACCAAAGAGAACTCTCACACTTGAAAGCCACTCGCCTCTTCAGGTCGGTGCATCAGTTGTGGGACCCACCTCAAAGTGCCAGGCTGGTCCTGCCAACCACCATTCCCATGCCGGTCGACTAGTGGTGCATTCGACCTACACTGCAGCATTCGACCTCAAGAAGCGTTGATAGCAGCATTTTACACCTAGCTGTGGGTGTGTCATCCCTCTAGCTACTCCATCACAGCAGCACACACCAGTCAGCTAATGCATCATCAGTACATCAGGCAGATGCCCCTGTTCTGCACTCACAGGTACCTGGCTCGCCGCTGCCCTCACCTGAAGACAATCTCAGTGTGTTATGCAGCTGACCGGCTGTATGGCGGCAGCCTGCTGGACAGCAGCCTGGGCGCACTGTTTGCAGGTAATCTTACAATAGTAGCTGTACTGTAGCTTACAACAGTAGCTGTACTGTACCCTCAAGGACACACCGTGGGTGACCTTCACCAGGCCAGCGGGCTGCAGCGGCTACTACTGTCTGTGTGCTTCAATCGCACACGTCTCACACCAGCGTGCGCTGCAGCCTGGGCGCACTGTTTGCAGGTGAGGGCACACACCCCTCCCCACATTCTGGTGCCACACTCTGGTGCCAGTGGCAGCGGGCTGCAGCAGGTCCTGCTACTACTGTCCCTGTGCACCAGCCCGCATTGCACACACCACCGAAAGCACCTCAAGCTAGTCAGTGCACATGCCACCCTCCGCGATGTGGGCATGACAAGCTGTGTCGTGTGCTCCTGTGTATTTGCGCTGCCTGTCAATCAGTGCCTGTGTCACCAAGAGTCCCCTACTAGGTAGTACCTGGCCCACCTCACCCTCCTCAACGTGTGCATGACAGAAGCAGATTTTTTTGCGTGACACTGCCTGTTGGGTGTCATGAGGTGTGCCCTCCCGGCCAATGCCACCCACTTCAACACAATATGACAAGCTATGTTTAGTGTCTGTCTGTTGAACATATGAGTTGCATCAAGCACGTCTGTGTGTTGCGCTGCTTTTCAACTGCTGCTTGTCACCAGGTGTCCCCTACCTGGCCCACCTCACCCTTCTCAACGTGGACGTAACCGATGCAGTCATGCAGCAGCTGGCCCGTCAGTGCCCCCTGCTGCAGCACCTTGCAATCGGCCGCACAGAGAACAACGCATTCGGCAACTTTGTGTCAGATGCAGGACTTAGGGAGCTTGCTACAGCCTGCCCTCGCCTTGAAAGCCTGTGCTTGTTCAGGTGCTACAGCTGCAGTGATGCGGGGCTGGAGCAGCTGACGGCAAACTGCCACCTGACAAACCTGGTGCTGCACAGCTGCCCACAGGTATGGGGGGGGGGGGGGGAGGGGGCGTGGTGGGGTAGTTATCAGTCGTTGCGGTCAATACAGTTCAACAACAAAGCAGGCGGACTGGGTGTCCTGCCTGCCGTGAGATTAACACACATTGCAGATTTGCTCATGCTGCACCCTGTGCTGCCGACTCTCAGCTCAGTTTTCAACAGTACCAACATACCATGTTACATAACCCACTCAGCCCAAAGAGTCTGTATCGTGGCCTCAGGGTGTGTTATCATGAGTCATCCTCACTGTGGTGCTGTCACACAGGTGACAGCAGCGGGCCTTGTGAAGCTTTTTGAGGGCACCCCCATGCTGCACTCTGTGCTGCCAACTCTCAGCTCAGTTATTGGAAGTACTGACATATCAATGATACATAAGCCCCTCAGCATGCAAAAAATCACTGAATTGACTGAATGTGCCATCATGCTATCACACAGGTGTCAGCAGCGGGCCTTGTCAAGCTCATTGAAGCCACCCCCATGCTGCAGCAGCTGGACGTGCTGATGCCTGAGGCAGGGCCAGGGGGAGCAGCAGTCACATTCAACACCTGCTTTGCACTAGCGGCACAGTGCCCAACACTCAAGGTGAGCTTGCTGTTCATGTGCATGTTCATGGGTATGTTCATGTGTATGTTCATGGATATGTTCATGTGTATTTACGCACTGGCGGCACAGTGCCCCACACTCAAGGTAAGCTGTGGTGCTGACTGGCTGTCATGCTGTGCTTCGATGCTTGGCACACAACAAACCATGCGTGTTTTGCATGCACGTCAGCAACGCTGCTGCTAGTAAAAAGTGTCTACAGTATACACTGGAGGTGCCACAAGTCTCACTGTTGATGAAGCATCCCATTTGGCGAACACATCTCAGCATGGCAGTTGCAAAGGTTCTGTACTGTGGTTTACTTCCTGACACTCGTGTGCAACCCTGTGTTTTATACTGTGGTTTACTTCCTGACACTCTCGTGCAACTCTGTGTGCCGCTGTCGCTGCAGGTGTTGCGTCTGAGTGAGGAGCAGCTGTCTGGTGGAGTGCTGGATGACTCGTGTGTGTCAGTCATCGCACGCGGCTGCACTCAACTGCAGGAACTGGAGCTAGTGCAGGTCAGTGGCAGGGCAGCAGGCTCCTCAAAAAAAATGGATCTCAGAGGCCATAATGATTTTGATTGTTGGCGCTGGTGTCAGCTGAATTCATGTACGCGCTGTACGCAGTGTGTGTCGGTCCAGCAGTTTGGGGAGTGAAGGCCCGCCTGCACCAGCAAGCAAAGCAGGTTGCAACCGGGGAAGTGTGTAGTGCCATGGCCTAGGTGCGGTGCAACACTTGCTTTTGTTAAATCGTCTTACTTGTATCATATGGTTGGACTCCTTACCATCCTTATTTCTACAGGTTGAGGTGTCAGACGCAGCCATGGCTACCCTGGCCGCCCACTGCACTTCCTTCTTCTTCTTCACACTCTGCCTTCTGAAGCATGTGTTCATTTTGTACCTCTATGTCTGTTTTATACACAGGTTGAGGTGTCGGACGCAGCCATGGCTACCCTGGCCGCCCACTGCACCCAGCTTACCAGCCTGCGCCTAGAGCAGACATACGTGGGCGACGAAGGCGTCCAAAAGCTCCTAGCAGCTTGCCCCCTACTGCAGGAGCTGCGTGTAGCCGGCTGTAGCACCCATAGCTGGATGCTCCCAGCTGAGTACATGTTTGCTGGGCTATCGGTCAGCGGCCTCAGCAGGATGGCAGCGGCACCGGGGGTTGGTGCTGCACTCACAAGCTTGGACCTGTCCTGCCTGGCATATGAGCAGCCGCAATCGCTGGCAGCGGCAGCAGCGCTGCAGGGAATGCTGCTGCCAGGGCCCGTGGCAGCAGTGGCAGCAGTGGCGGCGGCTGGGGAGGTGCCGGCGGCAGCAGTGGCAGCAGGTGCAGCTGCTGGAGGCAGCGCTGTGGCAGCAGCTAGCACAGCGGCAGCAGTACTGAGCACCGGTGCCACCTTCAGCAGCAATGGCAGCAGTGCCAGCAGCAGCAGCGCCATGATTGGCAGTGACGGCGGCAGCAGCAGCAGCAGCAGCTTCGGGAGTGTGGCATCTGCCATCGCTCGCCTCAGCCTAGACAGCCCAAGCAGCAGCAGTAGCCGCAGCAGCAGCAGCAGTAGCAGCCCTGTGAGAAAAGCCAGCTGGGATGGCAGTCCTTCCAGCAGCAGCAGCCAACTTACAGCAGCTGAAATGCAGCCACTGCAACCAATCCCATCCGACAGTCTTCACCATCCCCTCATTCCAGTGGACTGGTGTGGACGGCTTGCCAGCTTATCCCTTGATTGGCTCAAAGTTGATGGCAGCATGTTGCAGGGGCCCTTGGAAGCAACACTACGGGCCTGCAGCAGCTTGAAGAGGCTCAGTTTGGTGGGGTACAGTGGAGATGTTGACTCGCTGCTTTGCTGTGTGGCAGATGCTGGGGCAGCTGTGACCCAACTTGGGCTACAACACTCCCAGGTACGGTATATAGGCATTTGTAGGGTCAGTGTGCTGCTGCCTGCTGCCCTGCCTTGCGTTACCATCAAGTTAACGCAATGCGTTTGGCCCTGCTGAGTTCACAGTCTGCCGAGTTCAAACCAAGCAGGGCTGTAGGTCTATCCAGAGGCTGCATATGAGCCTCTTGCCGAAGAAGCAGCCCTGCATCATCGTCTCCAATTCTGTGACTGTGCGTTTGCAAGTGATTGGGGCCGGCTGGTGCTGCCACCTACACTTCACACGGTCCACGCAGTGCAATGCCGCAAAACGCTGCTGTTTTAACGCTGCATCATGTTTTTCCTGTCATCCGTGACCTTTGCAGGTGACTGATGCAGGGCTGGCTGTAGCTGCCAAGCGCATGCCGGGCCTGCAGGTGCTGTTGATCAGCTACTGCCGGCAGGTAGGGGACGCTGGGCTGGAGCAGGTGCTGGCAATGGGCAGCCTGGAGGAGCTTGACCTCTACAATACACCCTGTGTGTCAGCAACAGCTGTGGCACGCATTGCCAGGTGAGCTTATTGGCAAGATTGTTGGAAAGATCGTGTTTTGAGGATGTTCGCTGCCATTGTGTGCACCTAGCAGGGTTTTGCGAATGCTTGCTGCCTCAGCACAAGCGCCTGCAGCTACCAGCTCCTTGTGTCAATGCAGCGTCAATGCGACGCAGTGCTCGTGCCAGGCGCTTGCTGCAGCCGCTGTGAGAATCAGACCACCAAGGTTTGTGACGGCACCCAAACCTCCCAACCCACATTATCGGGCTTGAGAGCGCTATACCGCTGCCCTTCTTTGATCCCTTGGGGTCTTGGCCATGCATTGTTTTCCTGCTGGTCTGCAGGTACAGCCGCAGCCTGCGGCGCTTGTACATCGGCCACAACACCAGTGCCCTGAACCGCACCCCTGCCCAGACAACTGCCATGGGCTACATCCGCAGCGGAGACCGCTGCAAGTATACCGGCGGGACGAGCTCTGTGTGGGCGGCAGTGTCAGAGGCAGCGTCATCGCGCATTGGTGGGCAGCAGCTGTCAGTGCTGTGTAGGAACCCCAGCAGTGAGAGCGACTTTGAGAAACGGACGCTGCAGCAGCTGCTGGCGGGTGGGGGCAACTACCATGCTGGCGACATTATGTGATCAGGGGAGACAGGGTGTGCTAGTTGCGGGATGATGCCAACTTGCAGCAGCATGAGCGCTGTTTGGGTGGGCGCTGAGTGCAACGAACAGATCAGCCTGCAGAATGCACATTGGCAGGTTCACGCCCACTCCTTCTTCAGTCTGAATAAGGACATGCATGCAAAGCTTTGGAAGGTCTGCACCATGGCTTGCACGAAGTGTGCAGACACGGGACTCTGCTGCTGTTGTATTTAGTTGATGGGCAGTTGTGCCGCGCTTGGTCCAGACAGTGAGTGCAGATGGAGTGACCCCTGCACTTTGCAGGTAGTTGGACGAGGTATATATTCGTCTGATGGTTGCCGTCTGTTGAGGCTTGTAGAGTTGGTTGGGAGAGCAGCTCCCTGACTTGTACAGCAGTCACAGCATGTGATCATGCAGCAGTTGCAAAGTGCCATAGGCTTGTGTTGATGATGCTGGCTTTGTATCACACATGCCACAGCCGTATGATTGCTGTGGGTGTGCAGTTGCGCAGGTTTGGGTCATTTCTTGCTGTACACTAACTTTGTGGGAGCCGCAATCACCATTGTGACCTGGCTGCCTGGGGAACAAGCCTGATAGATGTGCACTCTTCCCGGCATGGTGGTGAGTTGTTGATAGCGTATTGAGACTTGGTCATCCCTAGTATGCACATGATGCCGCGTATGCATGTGCATATATTTGCGACAACACATGTGCCCTCGCCAATTGCCTCGCAACCTGATGTTGTTCCGGGCGTTTGTTAAAGCTGCTGTCTGAGGTGTGCGGGTGTGTGGGGCTGCTGATAGCTCCTGGCGGGTCACTTCTGGCTGACCAATGCATCAGCGCTGTCTGGCCACTCTGGCTCCTCGGCCGGGTGCTTGTGCGAGCGGGTTCGGACAGTGGACTGCAGGCATACCAATCTGGCGAAGTGGTGTAACTGCTGACAAATGCATTAGCTCTGACTCGGTGAGTAACCATTGTCGTCTGTCATTCGTCACCCGTCATTCCGGGTGGGGCAGCATGTATATGAAAGAAGCAAGCTCACTGACACAAACCATTTCCTTTGGCATCGTTGTTTCATCAGCAGCTTCACGTCGTCCCTGTTGTGACTTTGCGCCAGGAGAAGAAACGCTCGCAACCATGACGGTTCACGGCCTCGTCCCGGCAAGGGCTGGAGTCAGGCCAGCTGTTCCAACGAGGATGCACTCCACAAGGTATATATTCTCGCGCCGGAGTAGACGCAGCCGGCGACTTGGAGCCCTGACTGCCAGCTGCTGCTGTTGCACAGGGTGCAGTCTTTCGTGGGGACCAACGTCCAAGCACCGTACAAGGTCAAACAAGATGCGAAGGTGTTGTTCGAGCCGCTGCAACTGGGGGCAATTCAGCTGCAGCACAAAGTAATCATGGCACCTTTGACAAGGAACAGGTAAGCAGCAGCTGAGTCACCATGCAGCAGGTGCTACAGCTCTTCGGTAGAAGGCAGACGCCGTCTGATACCTTGCCTTGTTCACCAAGCTGTATTTGCCACAGCGTCACCTTGAATCACGTCATGTGGATGCAGAGAATACCGATTGCTACCCACGTCGGGCCCTGTGTCCTGCAGTCAGCTGATTTACAAAGCCAGCATGATGCTGGCTGTGCATTGCAGTCGGCAAGGTGACAGTCCAGCATACAGTGAACGTCAAAGCATGTTTTATTGCGCCAGCCTGGCAACTAGCAGCAATGTGCTGCGTGACACGCTGCCAGCATCCAATC
This sequence comes from Desmodesmus armatus, assembly GCA_007449985.2. Taxonomy (NCBI): domain Eukaryota; kingdom Viridiplantae; phylum Chlorophyta; class Chlorophyceae; order Sphaeropleales; family Scenedesmaceae; genus Desmodesmus; species Desmodesmus armatus. Next base: position 454,225 of record VIIQ02000659.1, read on the forward strand.
CATGCTGCATGCTGCCCCGATGCTGTTACTGTTACTGTTACTGTTACATGGTTCAGGCTGAGCCTGAACACCCCGTAGGGAGCCAACGAGGCTCATGGGGTATCAGCATCATAGAACGCATCTGAATAGACATCGTAGAACTCATCTGAGAATGCACTGACGAACATATCGGAAGCATCAGGGGCCAACCCATCCTCATCAACACCCAAGAGGGTATCAGCTTCCTCAGCTGACAGCCCGTCTGCAAACAGGACCTCCAACGGGGGGTTGGTCCACCGGCGTTGGCCACACTCACGCAGGAAAGCACCAACACGACGGGCAGGCTGGTGCATGAAGGACCGCAGTTGGGCTGCAGACACATTGCATGGGAATTCCATCCAACCACCAAAGTCAGCAAAAAGAGCAGCATGCGAGCGCCTCAACAATGCACTCCGGCACAAGAACCAGCATTCCTCCCCCCTGCTGCGCACCCTTGCCATCATCTACTGCAGGTCCCCCAACAACCTCCCAGTGGCTGAGGTTGCCAGCAAGTACTACAGCCAGCGTGCCACACCAGGCGGCCTCATTCTCACAGAGGCTACAGCCATCTGCCCTGAGGGACAAGGGTGAGCGTCATCCGTGCAAGAGCCACTTGCCAGTGGCAATGCATGTCGACCGCACAGGGCTGCATGCCCCATTGTGTAACTTAGTGGTCCAGCTTGCAGCTGCAGCTGGTCATAGCCATGGCCAATTTGCAGAGGTGGATTGCAAAGCAAGCAATGGTTTGGATCTTGCTCCGATCCAGCCATGGGGACGCAAATGTGGGGCAAGTAAAAGGGGGTTGTCTGCTCAGCAGGGCATGCAGTGCTTGTGCCGCATGGCGACCGATGCGTGAATGAGCAGGCACACCATGCAGTGCCTGATTGGGTGCGCATACAATGCACGTATGTGTGCGTGTTGTGGGAGCAGCACTGCCACAAGTGATCATAGATGAAGTTGTGATAGTTGTTGATGCAAGTCTATTCAATCCTCCTCCTGCCTGTCATTGTCCACAGGTACCCTCAGGTGCCAGGCATTCACTCCCAGGAGCAGGTTGAGGCTTGGAAACCAGTGGTACAGGCTGTGAAGGAGAAGGGCTGCAACTTCATGATGCAGCTCTGGCATGTGGGCAGGGCCTCGCACCAAGGTATCGCAGCTGCCTGGTTCATGAAACGGCAAGGTCAACTTCTCATGTCCTGCCCTTGACAAAATCCAAGTGTGCGTCTTGTTGCAGTATCAGGTGCTGCGGCTGTTGACAAAAAGCATGGGCAGTAGTCAACAGCAGCCTACTTGAATGCCCCGCCCCCCTTCGCTGTGTGCCACAAGTGTGGTTGACTCACAAGAGTCGGGTGTCCTCCCGCAGACTTCCAGCCGGATGGTGGGCTGCCTGTGGGTCCCTCGGCCATTCCCATCAGTGAAGACTTTGAGGTCTACACACTCAAGGTGAGCCTGACCGTCAGGCGAGTCGCAGCCTTGTGTTTGTAAAGCAGTGTCTGTGTGCTGCTTCACACCTCAGGCGCTTTGCGAGGCGGCAACACTGCACCGCTTGCGACATGTGCAGCTTCGTGAAGTAAGCACATCAGTGCAGTGCTGCACATGAAAGGTCAATGTGTCATGGGAGCCTTGTGTCCATTGTGTAAGCATGGTGTGCTGTATGTTGACTGCTGTTTCAAGTACACCGTGCATACTCGCATGTTCTGACCCGTTGTCACTGCTGCCTTTGCAGGGTGGTCCGTTCAAGTACCCCACACCACGTGCCCTGGAGGAGTCAGAGATCCCTGCCATCATTGAGGCATATGCTGCTGCTGCCAAGAACGCACTGGCGGCTGGCTTTGACGGAGTTGAGGTAAGTACTTGTTGCTGTTGGCAACCGCCAGGCTCGCTTACGACGGCTCTTGTACAGACAATTGTCACCCCTGGTTCTGAAACAGTGCCCCTGTCTCATAGGAAGACTATGCGCAGGGAGGGGTTGGTCCCCGGGGCTTGCCAGTGTGGCCTGGTTGAAAGTCCGACGGCACTGGTTTCAGTACGGTACTGGGTCTCTCATGTGCTGAAGTGAGTACTACTCCAAGTAGTACTTGGTCTGTTTGTTGCTGTCTGCAGATCCACGGTGCCAATGGCTACCTGCTGGACCAGTTTTGGAAGGACTCCACCAACAAGCGCACAGACGGATACGGAGGCAGCACAGAGAAGCAGGGAAGGTGCGTGGCAGGAGGTGCTGCCAGCTACACCCAACGTTACCGTTTACGCGGTACCCATTCCAGCAGTAACAGAAAGCGCAGGCTGCGGTGCAGCATGCGACGCGGCCAGCCATCATGCTGTGCAATCTATGGTGGCGCATCATGCGGGGTGCCCCCTTTGTCCTGCCAGTAGCAGAACAGTACAGTTCAACCGTCACGATACGGTACCCAGCAGATGAAACACAGAGTTTACAGCCAACACTGTAACGCATTGCCATAACCACATGCATGCAACCCACTGTGATGTGCTTATGGCCGACAGTCAGCACACGGTTCTCAGATTCTCACAGATTCTCAGCCACGCCCTGCAACCATCTTGCAGATTGATGCTCGAGGTGGTTGAGGCTGTTGCTGGTGCCGTTGGTGCTGAGCGCACGGGCATCCGCCTGTCCCCCTACAACAGCTTCCTGTCAGCACAGGACAGCGTGGACAGGGCCATCGAGAAGAACGTGTGGCTCATGAAGCAGATGGAGCAGAGGGTGCCTGGCATGGCCTACATCCACATGGTGAGCAGCCGCTCTGAGTACAGGTGGTGCGAGGCTTGCCAAACAAGTAGGAATTGATGCGCACCGGGTGCGAGTGGGCAGCTGCAGCTGACCAGCTGGTCAGGTGGTCGGGGGCGCAGCTCAGACGAGTGCCATTGGGTGTCAGAGTCAAGCAACCGCTGGCCGTTTGGCAAACCCAACTGTGTATGATGTGGGCACCACCCACACCCGAGGCTCCGGCGTGTTGCATGCTGCACACATTGAGAGAGTGGCACCTGCAGCCTTGGGCATGCTGCAATTACCCCTCCCCCCCTCCCCCCGATGCTGTTTTGCTGTGTGGTATCGCATGTCATCGCCATGCTACTATGATATCTTGCAGGTTGAGCCTTGTCTGTCTGTGGCAATGCTGAGCATGGGCCCAGTGAGCAGTGCTCTGCCATTTTTTCAGGGCCTATCCTTTTTATCACCGTATCCTTGCACTGTGGATTGTCACATTCAGGTTGAGCCCCGGCTGGCTGGCGGCAATGCTGAGCGAGAGGCGAGCAACCAAGAGTCCCTGGACTTCTTCAGGGAGGCCACCAGCAGGCCCTTCCTGGCAGCAGGAGGCTTCAAGAGGGACTCTGCCATCAAGGCGGTGCAGGAGGGCAAGGCTGATGCGGTGGTGTTTGGTGAGTGACTGTGAACACATCTTCATGGATTTACTTCGGGGGTGTTGGGTGCGGGTTGAGGCTGTGCCATTACCTGAGGCACAAGGCCTGATGTCTGCTGCCGCAGCACTGCTTTTGGTGAGCCCTACACCACAACATCATTGTGCTTGCGCTGCAAGTTGCTCTGCAAACTGTTGTGTACAAGTACCTTTGGCCGGCGTATTCATTTGATTGGTGGATACCATCAGCAAAGTTGCACATACCTGCCTTCACCACCGCTCAGCCCTTCACACCACCCGCTCATGCGCATGCGCGTGTTGCTTCCTGCAGGCCGCTACTTCATCTCCACCCCTGACCTGCCCAAGCGCGTTGCCCTGGATGTGCCATTCAACAAGTATGATCGTGACACCTTCTACAGCTTTGACCCAGTCAAGGGCTACACTGACTACCCATTCATGGAGGAAGAGGAGGAGGCAGCACCATCTGGGCAGGAGCAGCAGCAGGAGTCGGAAGGCAGCCAGAACTGAGCAGCGTAAAGGGTAGAGCTACTGAGCACTGGCGCGCCTGTCAGGCTCAAACGGTTTGAGGGGCGGTGCACCAACGGCAGTGTGTTTGTATTGTTTATTATTTGGTGTGCACCCATAAAACAATGTCTGCCATCCTGAGTCATGCAACTTGGGCAGTGATTGATGCAGCATGCCCATCTGTTGAGATGCAGCTGCTGTGTCCTGCAAGCATGTAGTTAGAGCAGGGGCTTCTGGAGCTGCTGTGAATGCAGCCACGGCCTTACTGGCAGATACCTGCATGATGCTTGCTGGTGAGGCAGTGCCCGGAACCGGGGAGGTAGCAAGGTTTCCTGTGGAGACACTGGGAACACACAAAGATGGGAACACAGAACACAATGTAACTAGCACTGGGTCCCCCACCGCCACCCCAGGCACTGAAAGCCTAACAAAGCAACCTCACAGTACAATAGAAGGCGTCCAGACCAAAGCTGCGAGTCCAGATGATGCTTGCTGGTGTACAGTATGGTTTTCTATTGGGGCGGGGGGAACTTGTTATGTGTTGTTATTGTGACTTGTTGAAGAGTGGTGTTGAAGTTGTTTGCCTGCAAAACCCGGGCGAATTTGTTATGTGTTGCCACTTGTTGGTATTGAATTGAACCGAATAGTTGTTGAAGATGATTTGCGTAATATGGTGCTCATACCTACGTTGCTGCTTATCCATGCTGAGGTTATCTTGTCCCCGAAAACTTGCCAAATCAGCCTTTTTGCCAAGCACAGCACACCAGCCACCATCATAACCGCACTAGGAAAAATTCAGTGCCAAGCAAGTGTCCACCACATACCAACACACGCACTGCTTCACTGCTCAAATCAAATCAAATCAAAGTTACACCTGTAGCTATGAAGCTCAAGAGCTCATGCCAGCCATTCACTGATATCACGGAGATAGCACAACAACCCAGAAGGAACAACATACTGAGGATCAAAACAGAGAAGCCTGACGCTGACTGCTCATGGTGCAACCATCCCATCACAACACACTGCTGCCATTGCCGAGGCGTACTTGTTTTAAAATTATCTCTTGCACCTCCAGCCACAACTGACTGCACCTCCCAGCACGAAACCCACCATGGCAATGTTGACGCAGCTTGGTAAATTCAAGCATGCGCGCAGTACGGCTGCCAGTGCATGCGCCTGGCACATGCACTATCTACACAACTCCTGCACCCTCCAATGGCTGTGCTGGGCAGATGCGCAGGCGCCAAACAGCTGCCAACCCCACGGAGCCCCACAGCCCACTTGCTACACTACACACAACAGGACGCATGCGCAACTGTGTAACATGCACTCGGCCCACAATTGGCTGCACCATTGCATGTGGCAATGCCGACAACCCCCTTGGCACCCAAATGCACCCTTCAACCTTCAGTCAACGAACTGGTCACTGCTGACGTCACTGGCAGTACCAACCGGCGTAACAGTACAGCGCATCCCTGCTGCCTACTGCATGATGTACAAGACACGTCAACTGTGCAACTAGTCCACACCCAGCCCAACAGGACGCCCAAAACCAAAACTCATGATACAGCAAACTGGCCCATCATGCCTGTGCGCATGGAAACATGCCATCCAAAACCTGTTGTACAGTCACTCAACAATTTGTTGTGCATCATAAGCTCAGCACACCAATGGCTTGGCACCCCATGACAAGAGACAACGAAGCACGATATCAGTACAGGAAGAACTCCTTCAGATAAGCCACAAAATTGGCCAGCCAGGGCTTTCGCAGCCCCCCTGCCTCGAACGCCGTCAGTGCCTTTGCCACTCCATTCAGCTGCAGCACGGTGTACTGCTTGATGTTGCCACGTACCGCCTGCACGACAGCCTCCAGCCAAGTCACGTCCGGCTGCAGCTTTGAATCCGTTAGGGCCCTCAACACTGCTGCTATGCTGTCAGCAGGAGCCTTTGGCAGCAGCGGCAGCGAGGTGTCGAAGTAGAGCTGCGCAAGGGCTGTGGAGGGGACGGCACCCAGCGATGATAGAGCAACCAGCACCTGCGACCAGCACAATGCATGCGAGGTCAGGAAGTGAGTACAGATACAAGTATGTGCAAGGGCTGTGGAGGGGACGGCACCCAGCGATGATAGGGCCACCTGCACCTGCGACCAGCATGACGCAGTGCAAAATGCCGACCTGAGAAAAGATGCATGCAAGTCTGCGCACTGAAGCCGCTGTGACCATTGTGGCTGGCCAGCAAATGGAGTGTGTTGGCAGATCCAGGCAGCGTGCAAACAGGGGCAATGCATTTGGGTTGACTTGGTTTGCTGACACACACGCCAGGCATCCGCAAACTCAACGGACATGCTGCAGCGCCACCAGCACAGCTGTGCACACCCAGGACAGTCTGTGCTGAGCCCCTGCTGTACACCAAGTGTCTGCGCTGTACACAAAGTGATTGTGCTGTACACAAAGTGGTTGCGCTTGCAGTCATCACCCACCTGTTCCAGCTGGTCTGCCTTCATGGTGCCGTCCTCAGCCTGCTTCACACAATTGAGCTGGAACATGGCCAGCCAGCCAGCCAGCCAGCCAGGCTGCCTCCCTCCCTCCCTCCCCCCCTCTATCTCTCCCTCTCTCTCAGCACCCACCTGTTCCAGCTGGTCTGCCTTCATGGTGCCGTCCTCAGCCTGCTTGACACAATTGAGCTGGAACATGGCCAGCCAGGCGGGGCTCAGCTTCGCCTTCCACACAGCCAGGGACGACAGCAAGTTGGCCTGGGTGTCAGGACCCATGCTTGACAGCCGGGAGGAGGTCAGGCTGATGTAGCTGTCCAGCCAGGGCCCTGCGGAGGGGCAGGAGGCACAGGACACACACAACCACGGTGTCAACCACAAAGGCAGCACCACCCACGCAGCACCACCTGTGCAGACAAATGGCCCTTGCAGAGGCGCAGAAGGCAAAGGTCATCCACACCGTCCATGAATCCTGCTGTATGAGCCACAAGGGCAGCACCTCTTACCCAGCAGCACCTCTGCCGAGGAAAACACAGACCAGATGCTCCTACTGCACCATTTCAGCGCAGCAGCAATTCTGAAAACCATCACAACAAACACAAACCGCTACAGCACGCACGTGCCATCAAGTATGGAACAGCCAGGGGAGTGCAGACACACCCCTGCCTGCCTGGCTCACCGTTGCTGATGATGACGCCAAGTTTGACCAGGGAGGTGGCAACGGTAGCCAGCCCTTCTGGATCGAGCTCCCGTATGCGGAAGTGCAGCAGATTGAGGCAGGCATGCAGCCACGGCTCACTGCAGGTGAAGACAACAGTACAATACAGTACAGTAATTGACTCTAGCCAGCGAGCCCAGGGCGTTGGCTCATCAGCGTGCCAACAGGGTCTATATTTGTACCCCAGTCTCTCAGGTCAGGGATGAGATAAACAAAGCAGGCAGAAGCAGGTGGCAACATAACCATCAAAAGGTGGAGGATGTGTGCACACATGGTGCTACAGGTCAACACACAATCAGCCAGCTCTTCGAACATCGCTCGCCACAAGCACATATGTGCATGCAAAGCATCTGTCGCGATGGCAACAAGTAGAAAGGGTCGTGTGAGATTCTCGTAGCCCCGTCCTTACTTGGGCGTGTACTGCAGGGTTGCCAGCGACGCCAGGAGAGATGCTGCGTCGCGCCCGCCCATGCCGTCAGCCGCCATGGCCACTTGGCACTGCACACCAGCACATGCAACACACAGTGTCTTATACAGGCTAGACTCAATCACAGCGTCTTACACCACATGGTCAGGGGGCTGCATCATTCGGTGCACACCTGTGGGGGCCCCACGAGCCCACAGCTGCAACAACCTTTGTCTGCTCCAACATGACACGACACGTAGGCACCCAGTACTCAGCATACTGCATCAGCGTCCTGACAAATAGCATACTGCATCAGCAGCTTGACAAACGTGCTGGCAGAACATCCTATCAGGTGCCGCCATGCATGTGGCATGCGCAACGCTGACTGCCTCAAACAAGTGGATGTGTCACACACGCACACCGCACAGGACCTGTGGGCCCACAGGGTGTTCGTGCTGCCCCGGCCGGTCTGCTCAGACTACATCCCACCGGCTGGGACTAAAGTAAAAGTAGAACTACAAGTGGGCCCACCTGCGTCAAAAACAGCTCCATCCACCGTGTCGGCGGCTCCACGCCTAGCTGGCCCAGTGCATAGCCCATCTGTGCCAGCTGGCTGCCTGTCAAGCCTGGCAGGTGGGCCTCAGCTGCCTCAAAGAAGACAGACATCCACTCTGGGTCTGGCTGGTGGTGCAGCTGTGCGAGGGACCACAGGATGGTGACCAGCTCCTGCAGGTAGCACAGCAAACACGGCAAACAATCACTGTTGCTACGGTAGTACAGCACTAAGAGCACGGCAAACAGTCACTGTTACTACGGTGGTGTGAAAACATGGGTTTGTGAGCACACTCCTGGGCAAGTGTACGTACAAGGGCCTCCTGTCAACTGCTAGCATCCCTACGGTGCAAGTGCTAGCCCACCACAAAGACAAATACACACAGCACAGTCTGTATCCCCACATGGCATATGCATCAAATACAGAAACATCCACAAAGCGACACTGCGACCGTCCACAGCACCTGTCCATCGAATGCCAGCATGTTATCCTGGCAGTGGTCCAGCACGCCCTGTAGCCAGGTGTAGCTGCTGACATGCTGCAGCCGCGCAACAGTGACCAGCAGCAGCGCGGTGTCACTCGGCGCTGCACTGCGCAGGACTGGAGTGTAGGCGTCCAGCACCTGCAGCATACACGTGCAGAAAGCAACCATGCACGAAACCGGCATCACGCACCTTTTGGGATGCCGACACAAAGCACAGATCAGAACATACATGCACCGCGGCGGCCTGCAAAGGGCTACAAACAATGTGCCACGACCTGCTGCAGACTAACAACAGGCGCCTGCATACTCAGCCAAGCAAGGACGGAGCAGCATACCTTGTCAATGACAGCTGAGCTCATGGGAGCACCAGCCTTCTGCAGTGCAGCAAAAGTGAAGGCCAACTGGTATGCTTGCAGGCTGGCGGCTTGCTCTTGCAGCTGCACAGCACAGCACAACACAACACGGAAAAACGCACGTATCCGCACGTGAGGGCGGAGCAAAGCCAGCAAACCCACACAGCCGTACAGGCGCGTGATGCAAGAGTGCCGTGTGCAGTTTGAGCTTGCATGCAGCAGCTGGCCAAGTGCTGCTGGCAACAACAGTACGACTGCCTTGTTGCTCTAGAACTCTTCAAAGCACTGCATGCTCACCACATTTTGGACGCATGTTCAAACATGTTGACCCAAAACATAGTTGACAATGACATCACATGATAGAGCCCCAGCCTGCAAACCCAACCGTGTATCGCACCTGGGCCACAAAGCCCTCCAGCCACTCCTTGCTGGGCTTCATTGACAGCCGCACAGTGGACCACACCACCTGCGTCAAGTCTGCGCCAGTGTAGTAGACCTGCCGCAACAGGGTACAATCACACACTCAGCTGATGGGATGGCTTCATCTGCATTAGCAAATCTGCATCAGCAGGACCAAGTGCTGCAGACTGTGGGGTTGGCGCAACCTTGTATGCATTCCTGCGCACCCAATAGGGGGGGGGGGGGGAGCGTAGTAGACCTGCCGCCACAGAGTACACCACGCATATAACATGACAAAACAATGTTGAGGAACGCAGGGCTTGCAAGTCAGCTGATGTAATGCCTTCATCTGCATTAGTAGGACATGTTGGCTACAAGCTGTGGGATTGGCACAACCGTATGGTGCGTTCCTGCGCACCCGATCTGGGGGGCTACAGTGCTACACAAGGTGCACATCTGCATGTACACCCTTGCATACGGTGTTCACACTGTGCACATGCATATGGCAACATGCTGTGCAACTTGACATCACGTTGCAGAATGCGTCATCCTCGGCAGCATCCAGCATGTGCGCTGTGGGCAAGATGGGCCACGGCTCACCCTGAACTTCAGGGCCTCTGCCAGGAACCTCTCCCTCCAGCGCTCCGAGGGCACATGGCCCAGGTTGGCAAACAGGAATGCTGACGTGGACAGCTCCACTGGCCCAATGAAGCCAAACCTGCACGGGGACAGGTACAACACATGACGGACACGGAAGGGGACGGCTTAAGAGGGGACTGTCATAGCCACTATAGGTATGCGCAGCTGTGAGTGGACACGAACACTGGGTGTGCTGTGCCTGGTTGCTACTTGATGTGCGGCTGTGTTGATCACGACCAAACCGCATGTGCGGCTGTTAAACACATGAGTTACAACCATCAAGTGCATGTCAGGACGACAAGCTGTGTTGATCACGACCACACTGCATGCAGCACCACAAGCACTTCCCCAGGCAGTTGTGCTTGTGTGATGGGCAGGGGTCTAGGTCACAGGCTTTCTTGTTTTCTTTTTAAAGTCACAAACTAACAGATGGCAGAGACGGCGACACAACAGACGTGCGGCCCCAGCCCCTCACCTCCTCTCAAGGTCCTGCTCCAAGTCTGTCAGCCATTGGTGACTGGGCAGGGCATCAGCAGCCGACAGCGCCCTCAGCACATCCACCAACCCCTCGGGGTTTAGCTCAGAGAGTGAAGCCCTGAAGCGCTGCATGTAGCTGCCTATCCAGGGCTCAGGAGGGCTGTACCCTAGCGCCACAGAAGACACTAAGGCCCTGGACGACTGAGGCAGGCCGAGGTGTGGCAGCTGGGCCTGCATTGGCGCACAACATGGGTGAGGGTGCAGGCAACACTGACAGTCACACGGCATGCCAGGCCAGCCATCATAAATGCTTGTGTATTGTCAGTGTCAGTACGTACATGCTTACATGTGCAAGTACGTGCACATGTGCAGAGCTACCGCAAGTTTGTGGGCAGTACGAGCTTTCCTCAAAGAGTTCAGGGCAAGTGGTGACGCTTCTCCTTCTTGACGGGTCACCGCACCTGGATCCTCTGCATGCAGCTGCCAAGCCACTCCATCGGCACCGGTAGGTCAGCTGCCTGCACCAGCGGCAGCACCTCACACAGCTGCTCTGCCGAGAGTGTGCTGCCGTGTGCCTGCACCACACCCCCCAGCTGCCGCCACAGCCGCAGGTTGCCTCCTGCAGGCAGCAGCTGCGGCAGGCTGGCGGTCAGCAGCGCCAGCGCGGGGCCTGACAGCTGCGGCAGCCGCTGCTCCAGCGCACTGAACAGCCTGCAGGCAGGGTACGCAGGGGCCACAGCACAGCACACCATACAGGCAAACGCTTGGGCACACATACGTATCAGCCGGGGGCACAGCGCACCACACAGGCTAACGCTTGTAAAACACATGTGTCTCAACCTGACCTGGGCAGGGGGGGGACTTGCATCCCTACCACACAATTGGAGCTGTACGCTATGGCTTCTAACCCGCAGGCTGCAACGAATCCTCAGCGTTCCTGCCTCCAAAACCCACCTGTCCAGCCACCCAGCTGGGAGCCTCAGCTGCAGCGCTGCCGTCGCTGCTGCCACTCCCGCCAGCGCTGCTGGCTGCAGCTGCGCCAGCCTGTCGCCCTGACCCAGCTCCTCCACACAGCAGTGCAACGCCAGCGGGTACAGCTGCGACACGCCGCTGACATCCGGGCTGCTGCGTCCACTGCTGCCACCTCTCGCACTGTAGAACCCTGAGCGCCATGATGCCAGCGTCACGTTTCCTGCACCACCAAACCCACTAGCATTGCTGCTGCTGGGGCCTTGCTGGTGCTGGGGCATGGTTCGGCTGCTGTTGCTGTGTGCAAGCTCTGCGGCAGCGACGGCCATGAGCACTGCTGCCATGCTGGCACCGCTGCAGGAGGATGGTTCCTTCAGCACACCAACAAACAGGTCGTCCAGAAGCCCCTCTGGCAGCTGCGCCTGGCGTAGGCTCAGCACCTCTGCCAGGGTCCAGCACGCTGCTTCACTGCTCAATCTAGGAAGCTTGCTGTGCAGGGCTGCTGCCCATGTGTTCAACCATGCAGGGGTAGGAGTGTGCCCAGCGCCTGCTGCGTTGCACAGCTGCAGCACCCACAGCAACGCTTGGGGTGGGAGGGCGCCTAGGTTTGGCTGCAGGACTGGCAGCATGACGGAGAGCATGGGAGTGAGGGGTGTACTGACCGGGGGTTTGGGAAGCAGCTCCAGCAGGAGCTGCTCCAAGTGCTGAGCTGCAGCTGGCGTGAGTGCACGCGGTGTGGTGGCTGGGCTCTCCTGCGACCTGCTGCTGCTGGTGCTGGGGGGCGCAGGAAAGCCATCTGCTGGTGCTGCTGCACCACTGCTACTGTTGCTGCTTGACCACCCCTGGGAAGATCTGCTAAGCTCCTCAACGCTTTCGCTGGGGCTGTGGTCGTGGAATGGCGCGGCGTTGCAGGTCACCAACTGTGGTGGCGGCGGAACAATAAAGTGGATGTGACAGCTGCTGGGTGTGCAGTCGCATGTAGCGTTCCTAAGGATCGGTCACAACAGCCTGGCATACCTTCAGCCTCCTTTTGTGCCGTCCACACAGATCGACAGAGCCTGCTGCTGCTGGGCCAACCACTTGTGCAGGTCTGGGGCAGCCATCTCGGCTTGGAAGTGGGAAAGTCCTGGAGGCGCAGATGTTTGAGCTGAAAAGCAACATGAGAAGCCTCCACGGCCTTTGAAGGCCCTGCCTACTGACGTGGCGTTTTTGTTGTTGCAGGCAGGGCCAAAGTGATGCGTGAAGACAGGATATCAACTACGACGATGTATCAGGGAGATAACGTCGCCGATGGTTAAGCCAGCAGGGCCAGCAGTGACGGAAGCCCTCACAGTTCAACTGAATATGAACAGGCACACTAGGCAAAGACTTGAGGTTCCCTTGTCTTCATCAAGGTGTTCTGTGAGATGATCATCATACTGCAAAACTAGCTACGCTATCAGTCTTGCTCCCTGCATCCCCTACGCTTGGTGACTGCTGCTGATCACATTCTGCTGGTCTGGCCGATCACTGTCAAGGCCCGTATCTGTGTTGGTTTGCAGCGAATGATGTTGTAGTGACAACATGGCGCGGGGCTCGGACTTAGTTGAAAGGGTATGTGCCCTCTACTGTTGCTACTGCCAATGCTGCTGCTGCTCCCGCCAGGCTGTTGCCCATGTGTGCTTGCAGGGTTTCCAACCCCATGGTTGCAATGTGCAGCGTTACCTCTGCTGCGACTACTCAAACTGGCTCACACACTGCCTGTCCCTCCTGTGCTGCAGGCACAGCAGCTGCGGGCAAAGATCGTCACGCAGGATGCATACGATCTTGCAGGATACAAGCAGCTGCTGGACGACTTGCGGGGCCAGTCAGCCAGCAAGGAAGTGTGTGCAGCATACGAGGAGCTGGTAGCAGCGTTCCCAACAGCGGTAAGAGCACACCCAGCTTGCTTGCCGCTTCCTCGGTGTGTGCCACACACCTAATGCTCCATGGCAGCCAGTGGCTCTTGATGTCTTTACGGCCATCAATCTTGAACGCAATCCCTCGGCCAGTGCTTGTCAATACCTGTCGTGTAACATCCAGCAGTCTCTGGTCAGCTAGCCCAGCCACACCCCACACATCCCATGCATTGCACTCAGCAACATAGCTTCACGTACGCAGTACACCACCACCAGGCAGCACTTCAAGGGCCGACCGGCAGCCAAAGGCAGCTATCTTTTTGGTGTCACCCGTCCTTGCGGCATTGCAGGTTACGATATGGAGCCGCTACGTCGAGGCGCTGATGTCTGCCGGCGAGACAGACAATGTCAAGACGGTATTTGGGCGCTGCCTCATGCAGTGCCCCTCTGTGGACCTGTGGTTCATGTACCTCAAATTCATAAAGAAGGTACGGCAGTACAGGGTGGGCAGGGCAGTACTGCAGGGCCCATTGGGCGGGGCAATACACATGGCCTGGTGGGTGGGGCAGTACTGCAGGGCTTGGCGGGTCTGCGGTACAGCTGGGCTTGGTGTACAGCAAGTCTCGGTGGGTGGGGCAGTACAGCAGGACGTGTTGGGGTGGCTGGTGGGCGTGCGGAGCCAGGCAGCCTATCAGAACTGTCGTAGGTTGTGACAGTCAGGCAGTGAGATAGTCTTGGGAAGTCATAGGCAGGTGCCAGGGGATAGAGCTCTGAAGTGGTGTCCTACGCACAGGGGCTGTGTGCGGGTGGGTGTGGTTAGCATATGAGCCGTATGCACACTTGTGTAAGACGGCTGTGGCGGGTTCAGTGCCTAGCCGTCTAAGGAATGTGTGCTACAGCATCTGGCTGATCTAACGGCTGCAGGGTACGGCAGCAGTTGCACCGATCCTTCGCACTGCTGATGACGCATGACCCCTGCGGCAACCTGTCAGCCTCACACACCAATAGCTACACATCAACATACAGACATCAGCACGCGCCGCTTCCATGCACACATCCGCCACTGTTGCTTGCGCAGCCCAACGTTCGCCGCTGCTTGCAGTTGCACCTGGCACGTCTGTCTGCACCTAGTGTGTGCAGTTGTACCGATCGATTGTGTCACAACCTCTTATGTGCTCTGTCTGCCACCACCTGCTGTCACGTTGCTGACCGTCAGGCGAACGAGCCACGCGGCGCTGAGGGCATTGCTGAAACCAAGCAGGCATATGAGTTCACTTTGGACACAATCGGCCAGGACATCCACTCGGGTGAGCACCAGACAGCAGTCGCTGCTGCTTGGTCACACCCCTGCTTTCCATCATCATGTATGCATCAACCACACATCGCTGTGGCTGCAGCTATTGGTATGAGATTCCTGATTGCTACGAGATTTCGGATTGCAGTCTCATTTCCACATGAGAATGGCTTGCCTGGTGCCCTTCCCCAGCGCTTCCGTGAACCCGCCAGCGTCAGAGCCGGCCACTGTATAGCCCCTGCAGCAGCTGCGGGTGACCCTGGCCGCCTGCATCCCCACCCCCTGTCGTTGTTTTCTGATGCTGCAGGCCCCTTGTGGCAGGAGTACATCAGCTTCCTGTCTGGGCCCAAGCCCGGCACATCTGCCTACCAAGCTCTGTGGTCCTCAGGCTTGGTGGGAGGGCAGGAGGAGTCCACAAAAACCGCAGCACTCAGGTGGGGGGGTGAGGCTGGTGCAGGCATGCTTGTGAAGCTCCTGGGCCCCTATGCATGCTGGGTGTGGCCACAGCTGTAGTGCTTGGCTGACTAACCCTGCTTTGCTGCAATCACCTACACTGTCACCTTCGTCTACAATTGTATGCGCACACATGGCGTGCGGTGGTAGCCTGGCTTATGCGGTGCTTGTAAAACTTCGTGCATGGATGTGTCAACACTATCTCTGTTACAGGCGTACGTACCAGCGAGCCATAGTGGTGCCCACACACTCCCTGGAGCTCATCTGGAAGTACTACGAGGGTTTTGAGAATGGTGTGGCGGCAGCAAACAGCAGCGCTGGCGGCAGCGCTGCAGCAGCAGCAAAGCAGTTCAGCAGCAGGGTCCTGCAGGAGCAGCGGCCTCGCTTCAACGCAGCACGCATGGCGTACAGGTGTGTGCAGTTTGAGACGCTGATCTGAATTGGGTTCATGTGATGTGTGTGCATTGCTGGCAAGGAGGGGTTGTGCCAGCTGATCTGCCGGGTATGTGAGCACACATGCGGGTTGTGTTGGAGGATGAAGAACCACCATGCATCTCGTGCTAGCGGCTGCGCAGCAGGAGGGGCAAGATGATGTCACTTAATCAGGCTGACAATAAATGGGCATCAATTATTTCAGCGCTGCTGTCTTGCCGTGGCTGTTATGTGCTGCAGGGAGCGCAAGCGGAAGATGGATGGCATTGAGCCCGGGGCGCTGCCAGTGCCACCAGGTAAGTGGGCATGTCTTGCAGAAGGAGGGGCTGCTGCAAAGGGGTTGCCGGTCTGCTTGAAAAGCCAGCCTAGCGCTGTGGCCATGTGGTGTGGGCAACCGCAGCTGGCAGGGCGCATCTGTTGTGGCGGCCAGCATGGGCTGACTGGTAGCTTTTCAGACCAAAGGCTGTGCTGTTCTGTGCTGTGCTGTGCTGTGCTGTGCTGTGCTGTGCTGTGCTGGAGTGGTCCAGTTTTTGGCACTGAACAGCCCTGCATTGTACTGCCTGAGGCGCACACCACCAGCCAGAGTCAGAAAACAATCTCGCATTGTACTGTCTGCAGCTTGTGGATGCTTTGCTGCTTGAGCAAGTGTCTCACGTGTACCACCCATGTGTTTGTGTTCATGTTCTGCAGGCAAGGGTGGCCACCACCAGCTGGAGCAGGTGAAACTGTGGAAGGGTTTTCTTGAGTATGAGCGCTCCAACCCTCAGCGCCTGGACATCACAGCACTCACGCAGCGGGTGGAGCTGGCCTACATGCAGGCACTCATGTGCCTTTTGCACTTCCCTGAGGTAGGTGCTGCCCCCCCCCCCCCCCGTGTGTGACCCAGTCCAAGGAAATTATTTATCAGCCACATGTGTTATAAAGCTTTCAATTGATGCATCTTACTTGGAATAATTCAAATTGAGTGCGGTATGGCGTCCCTTGTGCTCCGATCGGTGGTGCTGGGGAGGCGCGAGGGTTTTTTGAAATGGGGTTCAAGCACTGGGCACCTCCTTACCGCGCCATGTACCTTTGAAGTGCCATGTACTGTGCTTGTATGATGTGTTGCTGGTTTGGCCGTCGCAGGTGTGGTACGACTACGCCCGCTGGCAGGCAGACAGTGGTGGTGGTGTGGCGCAAGCCGCGGCTTGCCTGCAGCGGGCGGTGCATGCGCTGCCCAACTGCCTGCTGCTGTTCTTCGCACTGGCAGACCTGCATGAAGCCCAGGGGGACGGCGCAGCAGCCAAGCAGGTGAGTGACCATGTATAGCCAGCAGTCATGCAGATGGCTGTTGCAGGGTTGGAAGGGCGGGCTGGTGTGGTGGGGTGAGGTGTGGTGGTGGGGCGCGGGGCTGTGCTGGCAATGGAATGCATAGGAGAGGAGAAGTGGGCGAGCAGACCTTGCACTCTCACGGTGTGTGCGTGCATGAGCTGACTCCAAATGGGAGCAGACCTTAGTAATGATCAAACCAACTTGACAGACAAGTTTCAAAGCAGAGCCTCAGGGTTGGGAGACAGGGCGATTGTAGGGAAATGTTTTGCATGCACTGTCTGCATTGATCTGAATGGCCTGCGTTGTTGTGGTGCTTCATGCAGCCGCGTCCCCAATGTAATGGGATGTGGCAGAAACCTTGCACCACAGATCAGCCCCGCACCTCACTTACTTGCGCCCTTGGCTACCTCCAAGCCTTGCGTGAGTCATTCGGTGACGGAGCACACCCAACAAGTTACTTCTCTCTTCCTTGGCCATGTGTCACGCAATGAGGCCTGCTGCCATGCTGCCTGTCCTAACGCTGCCGGTGCTGGACTGATCGCATTTTGAGAAGGCTGTGCAACTCACGGCTCTGACAGCCACTGTTGCCGGTCTGCAACCACAACATGCTGCAGCGTCGCTCTGCTAGCGATGCGCTCTCACACCATGCGGTGCCATGCTGTGCTGTGCCGTCCTATGCCGTGCTGTGCTACGCTGTGCGTCAGATCTATGAGGAAATGGTAAAGCAACTGGAGTCAGCCCCCTGGCACTACTGATGAGCCCCCACCATGCTGTGTTATGCTGTGCTGTGCCGTGCTGTGCTCCAGGTGTATGAGGACATGGTAAAGCCGCTAGAGGTCAGCCCCCTGGCACTAGTGATGCGCTCCCACCATGCTGTGTTATGCTGTGCTGTGCCGTGCTGTGCCCCAGGTGTATGAGGACATGGTAAAGCAGCTGGAGGTCAGCCCCCTGGCACTACGGCAGCACCAAGAGGCACTAGCAGCCAACCCTGGTGCAGTGCTTCCCGCCCTGGCCCCTGCTGGTGGGCCTATTGCTGACCTACCCTCAGACCAGGCTGCATTGGTGTGGATACAGTACATGCGCTTCTCGCGGCGCAGCGAGTCTGTGAACGCGTCGAGGAAGGTGTGTTGGGGAGGGGTCAGCTGAGGGTACGGACGCCGGCAGTACGGTGTGGTGGTGTGTGTCTTCTGTTGTTGCCATATGTACGAGGGCGCATGCTTATACCTCCCTGCGCAGCCGCCATGCGACTGTATGGCACATATTCATCGCTGTGGAGCAGGTCTGCATCAGCCTGATGTACAACTACCAGTTTCAAGATGCATGAGTGCCTATGGATTTCGCAGTGTTCTACACAAACCACGACGTCACGCCTTCGTTTCTGCTGCTTTGTTGATGCAGATGTTCATCCGCGCTAAGAAGGCCCCCGGTGCCCGTGGCAGGTGTTTGTGGCGTCAGCGCTCATGGAGTGGCGTCACTCACGCGAGAAGGATGTGGCGCGCAAGATCTTTGAGAAGGGGCTGGAGGTGGCGGAGTTTGCAAACGTGCCGGAGTACGTGCTCGCCTACGCGACCTTCTTGTGTGGTGAGTGGCGCTGGGGTTGCTTGCTCTCACCAACTGGGCCAGCATGCACACGAAGAAGCCCTGTTCAGCAGTTTGCAGCAGTTGTACGATCTGGTGGTACCCGTGTTGTTACATAACGGTTCAAGGTGACTGTTACTGTTTTGTGTTTAAAAATTGCGCCTGAACACTCATGTGAGCAAAGAGGCTCATGCCCTGTACGGCACCTCCCATAACCCAGCCTGCGCCAGCCTCTGTGCAGACCGTATTGACACAGCACTGACTGGTCTTGCCACTTCAGCGCAGCATTCCTTTGACTGTCATTGTACCATGACTGTCCCGCCGTGCTGCAGACATTGGCGACATTGACAACGCGCGGGCCCTCTACGAACGCGTCCTCACCGAGGAGACCAACCGCAAGTCCACAAAGCTCTGGGAGCACTACCTGGCCTTCGAGTTCGAAATGGGCGACCTGCAGACCGCACTACGGCTCGAAAAGCGCGCCCGGGAAGCTCTTGGCGAGGCGCCAGGCGCACCTGCAGGCGGCGGCGCCTCTGCTCGCAACATCCAGCTGCTGCTGCTGCGGTACCAGTTCAATGAGAGCCTGCCGTGTCCGCCTGGGCAGCGGGTGTACCTGGAGTATCTTATGGGCAGGGGGGCGCCGCCGCCAGGGTTTGAGAAGCAGCAGCGGCCCAGCAGGACGGGCAGCACTGCGGCGGCGGCTGACAGTGAGGGTGACAGGTGAGGATGGGGCATGGGGCAGGGACTGGGCGTTGTGGGGCGTGGGTGGAGTGGGTTGTGGTGTGGATGTCGCAGACACAGTTTCAGGTGTGCAGCAGTTTTGGCTTGGCTCATCCGTGTGGCTGGTGCACAAGCTGCATATCCAGCAGGGTGTCATATGAGTTGCCGGGCATAGCGTCAGCCCGGACTTGCAGTGGTATGCCCTGGCAGGCGCAGCCCCCACCCCCCAAACACACACATGTATCTTACTGCTCTCGTCATAGTCTGCGTCACTGCCATTTTATTCCCTGCAGGGAGGGGCAGCAGCAGCACTGGGGCGGCGACAGGGCCGATGGCCGCGGCCCTCCGCCGCCACACCCGCCCCCGCACCACCACCACCACCACCACGGCGAGGAGCCGCCGCGGCGTGGCGGCATGCCGCCGCTGCTGGACCGGTTCTTTGGCTCCCTGCCAGCCCCGCAATTCCTCGACGGCCCCTTGCCTGACCTCAACCTTGTGGTAGATGCCCTGATGGAAGTTGACCAGCTCAGGCCCGAGGATTTAGAGCCGCTGGGGCCCCCTATGGGGCCTGATGGGATGGGGCATGGGGGCTTGAAGCGGGAGTATGATATGGGGCCGGGGGCTGATGACGACCTCATGTTTGGGGGCATGGGGCCTGGGAAGGATGTGTACAGGCAGCGGGTGCGGCAGAAAGCGCGGATGGGGAGTGGGGACGGCTGAGGGGCGGGGGTGAGGATGGCGAGGGTGGGGGAGCGTGGGGGAGAGTGTGAGTGTGATCAGCTTTGTGTGTGGTGCTTGGGACCTGGTGCATTTCGGGTGCCTCAGCAGCTGCTGCTGCTGCCTCTTTGCAGATTGTGCGATTGGCAGCTACTGTATGGACTGGGTGTAGTGCAGCTTGTAGGCAGGCTGTGGTCCTCGACGAAGGGTGCAGTGTGAGTTGCGTGGCACTGTTTATGGTGCAGCTCTCTGTGCTTGTCAAGCCTGACATGCATGCTAGTCCATGTTGAGCTCTCAGTGCAAGCACATGGTCACGCGTGAGACCCATTCAGCAGGGAACTAGCAGGCTCCATGGTGTGAACCCGTGACAGGCGTCCCTGGACCACGTGGTCAGGACAGGACATGCTAAGCCAGACCCATCATGCACATGAAGGCAGGTCTGTCTGCATGCAAGGGAAATCAAGGCACAAGGTAAAAACATGCACCGATCTACTGTACCAGCGTGGTACAGTAGTACTACCAGGACTACAACCTGACACCCAGTGTACTCCCTGAGGGGCCCATTTGGCATCAGACACACGTCAAATAACACAATCCACCAATCCACTTGAAAACAAAGACGGATCCTACAAGGTGGCGTGCATCATGCATTTGGGAATTCAAACCAAGTCTGGCAGTTGCAAAACCGCCCAGATGCACTGCACAACAGGTTCACCAGGCGTCCTTCGTCACAATCAATCCTATCACCAGTTATAAGAGCCACTTCAGATGTTTTCTGTCATGAAGAATGCCTTGGCACTGTCTTTAGTTTGAACTGCTTCGCTGATGTCTTCGCGGGGCAGGAAGCGTGCAACCCCTCTGGAGCTGCTGCCTCCAGTTGATGGGTGAGATGGCGTGGAGTTGGATGGCCTGCATACAGCACTTGCCACAGCTGCAAGTCCCAGCAACAGCATTCAACTGCTGTTCCAGCTGTAGAGTGCCTCCAGGGTTGTCCTGATCACCACAGTTGCTTCTTCAAAATACTTTGCAGTAGATAAAGTATGGATACCCACATGCCAGAGGTCCTCCTGCAGCCCTCACACTGCTGGCAAATGTCTCCTTGCCCTCTGCTGTGCACAGTCCTGCTGGTGCGCCTGCAAGGAAGTCCAGCAAGGGGCGCTGGACCCCAGAGGTGGGTGGTATTGCTGGTCTGCCAAGGATATCAACACATCTTGCAGATGCATTCAATAATGCCTTTGTACATGGAAAGCTTGCCGCCTCAATACCGCCACAATGCAACTGCAGTGTGCCAAAGTCTGTATGTGTGATGTGTGTCCCCCGCTTCATGCAGGAGGATGAGATCCTGAGGCGAGCAGTGAAGCTGCATGATGGGAAGAACTGGAAGAATATTGGTAAGCACAGCAGCGCACAGCCTCCAGGCAATCACCCCCAGCACAGACACTGTTATTGCTAAATTGTTTAGTGCAACTTCGCATGCTCTCTCTTTTGCACACAAGCTGCTCGCTGTCTCAGCTACCTATGCCATTGCATCACTCACATGCCTCCCTTCCCTCTCACTCTTCCTCCCACTGTGTGCTGGCTGCGCTGCGTGTCTGCCTATTGTGTCCCTACGAACAGCAACCTACCTGCACAACCGCACAGATGTGCAGTGCCTGCACAGGTGGCAGAAGGTACTCAACCCAGATCTGGTCAAGGGCGGCTGGACGCCAGAGGTGTGTCCCTGCTCTGCTGTACCACTCCACCTTCCTCCAAAGCGGCTTCAGCGGCTAGCCCATGCCTGTACAGCATTTCCAGCTCAGCATTGCTCACCCAAGTGCACATGGCACGGGTATGGGAACGAGGGAGGCGGTCTTGCTTAGTGCTGCCGGGTGGGAGGCGGTCTTGCTTAGTGCTGCCATGTTCTGTTTGGGCGTGAGGTGGCACGTAGTGTATGCAGCCCACGCCGTGTGTTGCAGCCAATGCATGTGGGGAGTGCTTGCCCAGCTTCTGCTGTGCTGATGCACTACAACTGCAGGAGGACGCTCTGATCATCCAGATGGTGAAGGAGATGGGGCTCAGCAAGTGGTCAGTCATTGCTTCACACCTGCCAGGCCGCATTGGCAAGCAGTGCAGGGAGAGGTGAGGCAGCGCGTGGCCACTGTCTTGAGCGTGCCTCCTAAGTAAGATATGCAACCCCTGATAATCACATGTCATGTTCAATGCAGCCACCAGCACCCTGTGAAAGTCCTGCACAGCAGCTGTATGGCAATTCAGGCCCAGAGCGCTAGGGGGCCACACCCTCTATTCACCTCGCCCGCTAGCTGTGGCCCCTGCTGCTGTGCCCCCCTGCGTCTGCTCACCGCCCCTGCTGGCCGTGCACGCTGCCCCAACCTCCAGCTCACCACCCCTGCTGCATCCCCGCGCTTCGCTGCTGCTGCCTGGCCTCCTGCCTGCAGGTGGCACAACCACCTTGACCCCAACATCAACCGCAGCGACTGGTCCCTGCAGGAAGACGAGCAGCTGGTGCTGCTGCACGCAGTCATCGGCAACCAGTGGGCTGTGCTGGCCCGCCACCTGCCCGGCCGCACCGACAACGCCATCAAAAACCACTGGAACGCCACGCTGCGCAAGCGGGTGCAGTCGGGCGACTTTGCCTACCTGCAAGCAGGTGAGGGGGGCAGCTGCGAGCAGGGAGGGGCTGACGGGCTGCAGTGTGCGGCTGCATGGAAAGCTTAGCGTCTGCAGTAGCAGCAGCAATGTACCCGGCCAGGTGTTGCACCACCTGTGCGCTGTGTTTTCAACCAAAGTTGGTGGTTGCCAGGTGGGGTGCCGGTGTGCATGGAAACATGCAATGATACATCATAAAGCGATCTCGTACGTCGTTCATCAGCACGTGATGTTCACATGGTGCCTGCTGGCTGTTGTGGGTGCTGCTGTGCTCTCAGGTGAACCCCGTCCAGGTGTTGCATCTGAGCAGCAGCAGCAGCAGCAGCAGCAGCAGCAGCAGCCGCCGTCACAGGATGAGGCCGGTCAGCAGCCACAGCAAGGCTCCCCCCAGCAGCAACAGCAGCAGCAGGCGAAGCACCGCACACGCAAGGCCAGACTGCACAGCGTGCCCTACAGCCAGCAGCCGCAGCAGCAGGAGGGTGCGGCAGCTGCAGCAGCAGCAGCAGTAGCGCCTGCAATGTACACAGCAGTCCGCGCACGTGATGCAAGCTCTGAAGATGACTGCGGGGGCAGCAGTGACGATGATTGGCAGGCCAGCAAGACGAAAAAGCGCCGGCGTTCAGGCAAGGCCCTGGGAGGCAGAAAGAGGCAGCAGCACCAGCAGCCAGATGCCGACGCTGCTGCTGCCGCAGCAGCAGGGGACTGGTACACAGGCTGCGCAGTGGACTGCAGTGCATACTATGCAGCATGTGCTGCGGCAGGGTATGCGACAGGCGAGGGGCAGTACGGGGGTGAGGCTGATATGGCAGCTTACAGCCACATCGTCGCAGCTGCTGCGGCAGCGGGCGCAGCATGCGACCCTGCTGCCGCTGCTGCTGCTGCAGGCCTGCTGCCGGAAGCAGCAGCAACTGCAGCAGCAGCAGCGGCGGCGGCAGCAGGGCAGGTATGGCTAGAAGATGCTGCTGCAGCAGCAGCTGCAGAGGGGCCAGCAGCACTGACACCCCACCTTGACGCCTGCAACCCCCATCAGCAGCAGCAGGCGCAGCAGCAGCACCAGCAGCAGCAGGGGTGGGTGCAGTTTGCACGCCTGTCGCAGTCGCCGTCTGGGCTAGGTTATGCAGGCGGACGCGAGCCAGGCAGTGCTGGCAAAAGCAGGGCACGGGAGGGCTGCAAGCTAGCAGGCAGCCCCCTGCGGCGCGCAATCGCCGCCGCTGCTGCTGCTGCAACCAAGCAGAAGGACGGTAAGGCCAGCAGGAGCGCCGATGCAGCAGCAGCCGGCAGCACCTGGGCTGCAGCAGCAGCATCAGGAGGCCACGCCTCAGAGGCAGTTGGAGTGATGACTAATAATGACACGCCAGTCGGTGCGGCCCTGTATGAAGATGATGCAGGGTATGCGGAGGCCCTGCAGGCAGCAGAGGCCTTGGCCAGCTTGGACAACAGCAGGAGCCGGGACTCCTCCCTCAACGCCTTTGTCAGCCCCAGCAACGCCAGCAGCAGGCGCCGCAAGCGGCGCGGCAGCAGCGTGGGCGCTGCTGCTGCTGTTGAGGGCGCGCAGCAGCAGCACATGAGGCAGCCGGACTACTCGCAGGTGACTCCGATTGCAGCAGCAGGTGGTGAAGACTCCAGAGGAGATGCTGGAGGGCAGGGCATGCAGAAGCAGCAGTGGCCGTGGCAGCAGCTGCGGCAGCAGGACGAGGAGGGGGCCATGCACGGCAGGAGCATGCTGCAGCAGCTGCTGCGACTGGGCAGTGCACAGCAGGAAGGGGACCAAGACCCGCAGGTGCCTGAGGGCAATGGGGGTGCTGCAGCTGGGAGTGTGTCAAACAAGGCCGCACTGGCGCTGGCCAGCGTGCTGCACACCCATGCTTCTGCTGCCGCTGCTGTTGGCAGCAGTGGCGCTCCGGGTCTGCTGCAGCAAGCGCCACACATCAATGGCACGCGTCAGCAGGATGGTAGTGGTGCGGCAGCAGAGCAGGGTCAACGGCAACACAAACGCGTCCTACAGCAGCAGCAGCAGGAGGCAGGCGTGACTGCACGGGTCCTTGCGGAGCCAGGTGACAGCTGGGGCGCAAACCTGTCCCCTCCCCTGCCAGCCCTGTTGCAGCTGCCGCAGCAGGGCTCTGAGTGCAGCCTGCGGGACATGCTGCAGGAGCGGTATGGCAGCAGCGGCGCCCTCGCTGCAGCTGCTGCAGGCGCGGACTGCACACCCTTGGACAGCGCGTGTGCTGGGGTGGGTGGGGGCGAGTCGATACAGTCCGGTCCCTCTGCTACTGCGGCTGCTGCAGCGGCGGCAGCGGCTAGTGTGGCTGAGAGGCGGGGTAGGCGATCCTGCCTGGCAGAGGCCCAGCCCGGCCTGCAGCAGCTGCTGGCGACGCCGGGTGCAGCAGCGGCGGCCCCATTGCTGGCACATGCTGCGGCGGCAGCAGCAGCTGCTGCCGGTACGGGTGGCAGTCTAGCGGTTGCAGCGGGGTGTGGTATGCAGGGGGACTTTGTCAGCTGCTTTCCGGCGCTCACACCCGGAGGGTGGCATGCTGATGGAAGCGGCCCTGATGCTGCAGCCAACCGGCGGCAGCAGCAGCAGCAGCAGGAGGTGCTGTTGGAGCAACAGCAGGCGACACCCAACAACATCCTCATATCTTTCGGCTCTGGGGCTGCCGCCGGTTGGCAGCAGCAGCAGCAGCAGGCCACGCCCAGCAACATATTCATCTCCACGCAGCTTGGGGGTGGGGACGGCGGTGCGTACTCTGTGCTGCAGCACCTGCACAGCTTGATGGACAGCCAGCAGCGCAGCCGTGGCAGCGGCAATGCACTTGGCACCGGCAGCAGCCCGGATAGCAGCAACCAGCCGCCGCAGCAGCCGGTAGGGCAGTTGGGTGTGGACTCTGCAGCAGAAGGGCAGCAGCCGCAGGCGCAGCATAGGGGGCAGGCTGCTTCCAAAGGCTCTGAGCAGGGCTCAGCTGGCAACATCGGCGGGGTGCAGCAGCAACAGCAGGAAGAGTCTCCCACGTCACCGGAGGAGCTCCTGCAGCCTGGGCAGCAGGGTTTAGGCTGCCTGCTCACTACACCCTACCCGCTGCTGTACCGGACTACGAATGCCTCTCGCATGCAGGCAGGGGAGCAGCAGGAGGCGCGGGGCGTGCAGCTGCCAGAGCAGCAAGCGCGTGCGTCGGACAGCAAGGGCAGCAATGTCACCGGTGGAGAAACGGCTGCTGCTGCTGAGGGCGGCACAGGGCATGCAGGACAGCATGGCAGTATCAGCGACTGCGGGTACCATTGCGCTGCTGCGGCCATTGAAGATGCAGCGCAGCCGTGCGCTGGGCAGCTGCAGCAAGCGGGGGTGAGTGCTGCTGCCACAGCAGCGGCCAGCGGTGGTGTGGATGAAGCGGTTGCAGCGGGGCTGCAGCAGTGCATTGGTGGTGCTGCTGGTGCTGGGGTGTGTGATGCAGGCAAGAACCCAAGCGGCTGCAGCCCCTCCAGCTCTGAGCCAGCCTGGACAGGTACTGCTGGTGTTGACGCAAGGCATCACAGCTGATATTCGTTCGTATTAGCTGCTGCTGAAGGGTACTTTGTTGTTAGTGGCTGCTGTCAAAGGAATGGTTTGTGCACATGTGACTTGTATGGTATGCTCTTGTTCTTGTGTAGAGGGGCTCACGGTTGCTGTGTGTATGCCGTGACACCAGTAGCAGTGCTGTGCAGGATCCTTCCCACCTGACTCACAACATGCGTTCCAGAGCTGCCCAGCTGATGCGGGAAGGTTTGGAGAAGGGCAGCATTTTTCGAACAAAGCTGTCCTGCATTGCCACCTGCCATGGATGCCATGCATAATTGGTAGTCTGGGCAGTCTGGGTGTATTGCTCAACATCTCGGATAGTATAGTAATTCACTTGACAAACGTTTATGTTGAGAATCGTCGACAGAATGCCACTCCCGGGAGAGAAGTACATGCCCGCCATCAAGTTGTAATGGCGCGAATAGAACTCGTAGCCAACCGTGAAGCCAATGCATCATCACCCACATCGTAGACAAAGACCACCTCGAAATATAATGGGGAAGTTTCCAAGCTGGGCAGTGGTTGCTGTCCTGCTGTTGATGGCTTGTTTTTTTGTGCTGCTGGACCTCAGCTGGAATGGTGGCAGTGTTGCTGCTCCTGATGAGAAAGAGTCTGTAGTTGACGTAATAAGCACGAGAACAGCACAGCTAGATGACCCCGTGGGTTTGAAGGGCCACTGGCTGCAGCAGCAGGGCTTCGACAGCAACAAGAGCAGCATAGAGGCTGTCAGGCGGCAGCGGCACAGGGACGAAGAACAGAAGCTTGTAGCACAGCTGGCGCAGCCTGGGGTGATTTGCACAAACACGTGCTTCAAGGTGCGTGGTGCAGCCAGCTGCAGTGTTTGAGTTGGTAAGTCAGCAAGTCTTGTCCCAAGCCACCACAATCTGTGACAATCTGGCATGGCCATTGGGAGCGCCACAGATGCATCTGACCACTACAAGCTGTTTGAAAGGCATCAGGCTGCTACTTCAGACGACCTGTTGCAACTGTGCCCCCCCCCCCTGAGCCGAGGTCGCAGGAGCCCCCCCGGGGGGGGGGGGGTGTTTGGCTGGGGCGACCCTGGAGGAAGAGCAATGCACGTCCGCAGTTGCGAGCGCTCTGTGTGGTGTTGTGTGTTTGCAGGCCAATGATGGTGTGTGTGACGAAGGCCGCAGGGGCAACTTGACAGTGGACGGCGGGACCAACTGGGTGTCCTGTGACCTGGGGACTGACTGCCAGGTGTGCTGGGCTGGGGCATGGTGTCTCGTGCTGTGCTGTGCTGCGCAGGGCACAAGGACGTGCTGGGATCAAAGGAACCCTAAGTGTGCACAGCCTTACGATAGACTCGAGGGCAGGGAGTTGGTTGCAAGCAACGCATTACCCAGCAATCATGATCATGGCGACGCATGCCGTGACGGCAGCAGCAGCAGCAGCAGCAGCAGTAGGGGAAGCAGAGGCAGGGGCACCAGCGCTGCCGTTGCATGTGCGATATGTAAGTTTCTGGTTGCACTCGTAGCTGCTGATGAGCTGTTGTCGCCTTGCTGCTGTCTTGCCCTGCCTACCAACAGGACTGTGGGCCATGGCAGGGGGTGCAATATGGACCAGCTTGGTGAGTTGATGAGCCAGTGCATTTGCAGCATGGTGTGACAGTGTGTGGGCAACTTGAAGTGGTGCTTGGCAGTGCCAGTGGTGCAGGAATACGCTGCTGCAAACGGTTGTAGCTGTTTGGCACATACAGTACTAGTGCAGTACAAGCTAGCAGCACAGGCTTCGGAAGTGTACAGCATGAGCACACCCACATGGTGGGCGGGCCAAGGGGTGATGGGATCTTACTTACCAGTATGGTTGCAGCAAAACCCGCCATTCAGAAGGACAGTCTAAGCCGTGTGAGAACTGCATGGGTGGGTAACCACCATAGTGCAGGTGGGGCAGGATACAGTGAGTGAGGTGGCATGAGGCAAAAGGATGCACAGACCACAAGATGGCAGCCCTGCAGTTCACGTTGCAATATGAGACATGCCATAGCGTGTGCACAGTCATAGGTAGCTACTATAGCTGCTATAGCTCCCTTTCCTGCATTTCCTGCTCACATCGCCAGTGAGCCAAAACCAAGTGCAGTGCCTTCTGTGCTGTAGGAGTGAGGGGGTGGGTCCCATCGCCTACCTCCAGGCCAACAAGATTGAAGTGCGGGTAAAGCAGGTGCCCTTTGCGCCGCACTTCATGTTTGCATTCACGGGTGAGAATGGTGTGGACTGACGGCGTGTGTTTTGTAACACCGTGCCAAGGTGTTGCTGTGCATGCCACAACGTCAGCCAGTAAGCACAATGACAGCAAGCGTCACGACAGCAGCAGCACCAGCAGCAGCAGGAGCAGCAGTAGGTCACTGCAGACGTGGCATGGCAGCAAAGGCAGCAGTGGCAGCAGTGACTGCAGCAGCGGCTGCGGTGGCGCAGAGCTCAGTTGGCGCATGCATCTATAACCACTGCCATTGGCAGTGTCGACGCTCTACAGCCTGCCCCCACTTGCAGCTGGGTGCCCCCACCAGTGGTGTCACAGTGTGGGCCTGGAGCAATCGGCCGAGTGTTGAGACATCACGTTGATGCAGCCTACACATGATGTGCCCTGCTGGGCTGTGCTGTGCTGTGCTGCGCTGTGCCCTGCTGTGCTGTGCTGTGCTGCGCTGCCCAGACCCCACCATCGACACAGACCAAAGTGGGCACATGAATCTGCACGGTGTGGTGGAGCCAGGCATCTCACAGGTGGGTGGTAACCTGTGGGGCGGGGGGGGGGGTGTGTGAGACCACTGTGTGTGGGGGGGTGTGGAGGGGGAGGGGGAGACCCTGTGTTGTGTGTGTGTGTGGGTGGGGGGGGGGGGGTGAGAACACTGGGGGGGGGGGGGGGTGAGACCACTAAGCAGTACATGAGCCGCATGGGTCCACCCGAGCGACTGCAGATTTGACCGCACAAACAAGCAAGGGCTTTGAGCTGTCTGCCAGCTGAAGGTGTGTGTATGTTGGTGCATGAGTACGGGTGGCAACCTTTGGGGTGTTCAGATGCAGCCTTGCTGTTGTTTGTGAACGCACACTGGCGTGGTTGAGTCCATCAGCGCTATAGGCTTGATGTATTTCTCAATTGCTGCCACAACAGCGCATGGCGTGTGTCAATGCATGCACGTGAGTAAGCCGAGGTGCCTGATTCGTATCCACCGACCTAGTAATGTGGTCAACCTTGCACAACCTCTTTGGCGTGTGGTTGCGGCATCTGAAAATACTGAGTGTGTGTGTGGCGGCTGCAGGTGTTCTACAAGGTGCTCAGCAGGCGCTGCAAACGTGATGCACCTGGCAGTCGAGGCTTTGTGGTTGATGTGGGTGGAAATTACGGGTGAGTCAATGCAGCTATCCAGCCGGGTTTGTGTGCACTGCATGGCAAATGACCCTGAGGGCTGCAGGGCTTGGAGGGGTGCAGACACGAGAGCAATCGGAGCGGGCAAGAGTGGTTGCTTTGCATCCAAAAGTAGCATGCAGCTGGGTGTGTGCACTACGGGTGAGCCTCACCCATGCATGCATTGGCGATGCAACTATCAGCTCAACATGTGTGCACTGCATGGTGATTGATTCTCCGGGCTGCAGGACTTGGGGAGTACCTATACGGTTGTACAGTCATGAGCTGTATGCGTCACTACCCGTTCCACTCACGTGCTGTGCTGCGCTTGCTCATGCTGCAGGTGGTTCTCTCTGCTGTCAGCTTCATTGGGCTGCAGGTGGGGCATAGGCCTGGGTGACCTTAGGGTGACAACGTGCATGCCTCCAGATGTTGCAGCGACTGCTGCACCCTGTACAGTTGACATGTTCAAGCAAACAAACTGACTTTGCACTGCTGAAAACGTGTGCGTCAGCGCTGGCTTGTTTGCACCCTCACATCAACTCACCTCGGGGGCAAGCCAGCCTGAAATGTCGGTTGAAACCAAGCCCATGCCACTTGATGACACGGGTTACTGGGCTGCCGATTGGCGTACATTTGACATTGGCAACTCACAAACAGCACCTTGACAACAGTGTGCTGTGCCATGCCGTGTCATGCTGTGCTGTGCTGTGCTGGTTCGTGCAGTGTGCTGTCCATTGAGCCTGTTCCTGTGTTCAGGGCGTTCATGGAGTACTCGACAGCGCGCAACCACCTCACCTCACTCATTGAGCTGCTGCCTGCGGTGGTGGCACTGGACACAACCAGGACCTACACAGTCAATGCACCACTCATTGCAGGTGGGTGGGTGGTGTGTGGGGGGGGGGGGGGGGGGAGGGGGAGGGGGGGGGGCTGGCGAGTCACTGCACCACTCAATGCAGGCGCGTGTGGGTGAGGGTGTGTGTGTGTGTGTGTGGGGGGGTGATGGCGAGTCACTGCGCCACTCATTATCGATGTGTGTGTGGGGGGGGGGGGATTAATGCACCACTCATTGCAGGTGTGTGTGTGTGTGGGGGGGGGGGGGGGGTGTTATTCACTGCACCATTCACTGCAGGGACGGGGGTAGGAAGCCAGGGGGGTCAGCTGACAATTACAAGCCCCCAACACAACACTGCAGCAAACACCCACTTCACCCTGCACACGTGTTCGAGTGAACAAGTAGTTGCGCAGCCGACACACCACTCACTGCAGGTGCAGAAAGGGAAAGGAAAGGGAGGCATGGCCATGCCCCCATGGGGGGGGGGACACAATGTACCAGGTGACAACACTGCGCATCCAACTACACAGCCTCAGGCTCTTCCGTCCCGCCCCAACCTTGAAAAGCCTCCCGTGTCCCGCTGCTGCTGCTGCTGCTGCTGCTGCTGCTGCTTGGTCGGCTGCAGGTGCTCAGTGGGGTGCATCAGGCATCGATGTGCCGCTACACCCAGGCTCCATGCAGGTGAGCTGACTCATGGACTCTCCTCCTCCCCTCATACATCTGTTGCGGTTGTGGGTACTGCATAGTACTACATCATGTGGTACCATGTTAGTATGTGGGTGGGGAGGCTGAATGTGCCGCTACAACCGGGCTCCATGCAGGTGAGCTGTTGAAGCAGTTGTCTTCATAGGTTATGGCAGCATGGTGTGCGAGCGTGCAGGGTATGCAGAGGTGTATGCGTGTCTGTATGTGTGTGTGCTGCTGGAAGGGGTGGGGGCACATGAGATCTAGTAAAAGAGGTTTTGTACAGGATTTTGGTCAGAGCAGTGCACCTGTTCTTGCCTCTGTAACACTAGGCCAACGCACAAAAACAACAGTGCGTGGAAATCCCTGCAGCTTGTCGGCTCATGCCCTACACCTGCTCTCTGCCTGTACACTCATGTGTGCAGGTTCCTGCTCGTGCGGTGCACCTTGACGGCCTGGCCTACCCAAAACCCATCAGCCTGAGAGCACTCAGGGACTTCTTCTTCAGCAGCAGCAGCAGCAGCAGCAACAGCAGCAGCAGCAGCAGTGGTGCTACTGGCAGCCGCAGCTTGTTGAGTTCAATCAGCATCAGCAGCAGCAGTAGCAGCAGTGACGCAGATGCAGATGCAGCAGCAGAAAGTGATGCTGCCGCTGCTCTTGCTGCGGAGGCGGCTGCCGATGCTGCTGCTGCTGCTGCTGCTGCTGCTGCTACCGCTGCTGCTGCCAGCAAAGCCAAGGCAGCAGCTTCTACAAGCAGCAGCAGCAGCAGCAGCAGTAGAAAGCAGCCACCGCTCGTCAGTCGGCTGCTGCCATCGCGCCTGGCTGAGGGTATCGACATTCTCAAGGTATCTACTAGCGGCTGCACAATTTCACATACTCAGCATCAACGTTTCATTCATCATGTGTGGCATCGTTTGTATACCGCATGTGTGAAACCAAGAAATCAATGGTGCCTTGGCCAGCAGCCCAAACGCGTCTGAAAGTCTGCACTCCACCAGGGCCCTGCCTTGTCTGCCGCAAGCCAGGTAGCTTGGAGCGTCCTTACACTTGCGTCTGCAAGTCATACCCCCATCGTCAACAAACATCCGCACCTGGTTGCCGTGCTGTGCTGTGCCGTGCCGTGCTGTGCTGTGCTGTGGCGTGCCGTAGGTGGATGTTGAGGGTCGGGAGCCTGATGTGTTTGCCACAGCGCGCAAGCTGCTGGCCAGTGGTCAGGTTCAGAACATCATCATGGAGTACAGCCCGGGGTACTACTACCAGGTCAATGACAGACTGTGAGTGGGTCAATCGGGGGGGGGGGGGCGGGGGAAGAGGGGGGAGGGGGGGGGGGGGGGGGGAGAGGGGGGAGGGGGGGGGGGGGAGAGGGGGGAGGGAAGGGGGGAGTACAGTCCGGGGTACTACTACCAGGTCAATGACACACTGTGAGTGTGCATGCATCGACGGCGCAATGCAGGACACCAGTGTCTGCAGTACTGCTGATTCACAGTGTGTTGCTGAGTCATAGCCTTAGCACGGTGGCTGGCACATCTACACATACGCAGTATCAACACCACTCCCCTGACCCCTCTACTGCTGCTGCTACCGCTCTGCCTTGCTGTCTCGTCATGGCATGTGTGTCCTGCAGTGCTGAGATGCAGCTGCTGCCGTCGCTGCTGATGGAGTTCCTGCGGCACAACTACAGCATGGTGCACATACCCTGGGGCATCGCCCACAACTCATACGAAATGAAGGTGTGTGCCACATGGCATGCGAGGTTATGTGCGCAAATATGTGTGCATGTGCCACATGGAGCCACAAAGTGTGTGCCCGTGCCCTTGGAGACTTGTGGCATGGGATGCATTGGGTTTTCAGATGTTGACCTTCAGCCATTGACCAGTCATTTCTGGACATCTACGCGCAGCGCTGCTTGAGCACATCGCATGCCACCGCCCCTTCCTTCCCCCTCACATGCCCTCAGCATTACATGCTGCACTGCACTACTAGTGTGACAGTGTGGCACACTGTAGCATAAAATAACATAACACAACATAACATAGAACGTCTAACGCCCAGCTGGCGTCAGTGCGGCATCGACCTCTGCTGGGGGGGGGGGGGGGGGGGGAGGGGGGGGGGAGGGGGGGGGGGGGCTTGCCAGCTGAGGGATCTGCGTGTGCTCTGTGCAAAAATCTCAGCGGCCGTCATGGCAAGCGTTGTATGCCCCTCAACCAGTTTCCAGCGTCGCAGCAATTTTGCACAGACAAATGGCTCAGAGCAGCAGCACGGATGCACTGCTTGCTGCTGCATGGGCACTGTGTTCTGCAGACCAGCTGAAGGACGTGGGGCATGCTGTGCAATGTGTAATGGTGTACAAGCTGTGTTTGGCTCTGTATCCAGCCGCTGGGTTCCGCCCTCCTAGGAGGGGAATGGCCTTGGTCGCAATCGTCATAGGGCCTTGTGCAGATCATGATAGATCCCGTGCAGATGATCGCATGGAGTAACGTAAATTTATTTTTACGATAAGAAGCGGTGGGCAGCTGCGACCCGGGATGAGTCACGTGGTGGTGACCAGCCGAGTGACAGTCTTCGGATGGACCCTTGAAATCTTTCAAGCGTCTACTACGTGCTACGTGACTATACGTCTGGCATTTATCCTGCTGCTGCTGCTGCACTTCGTTGCACACAGTACTGCACCATTGACATGCTTGCCTTTCACTTCAGTCATAGTCAACGAAGGATACATTTACTGAAATCACGTACTTTGGACTGACAACCAGGACTAACGTCGCAGAGAAAAACTTCGGTGTACTACCTGAAAAATACTAGCAACCAGCTGCGATCTCGCCGAACTAACACCTTCAGCATGAACAACAGCCAATTTCAAGACTTTTGTCAGTAGGGATGCTCAATCGCACTCCCCAGCGACCAGCTTCAACTTCGTCTGCTCGATCAACGCCGCGTTGCTGTGATAGCGATGTGATTTTGTCTTCTTTGATGATTCAACATAAGCTTGGACCGGGCCTGGTCAGCAACCGGCGACTTGTTCCTTCCGTATTGACCTCCCCCACCCCCCCTGCAGGGGGGGTGGTGTTCTGACCGGCTCATCAGCATCTTCCTCTAAAGAGGTCGATGCAATAACATAACATTCTGCAATGCACACATGTTTCCTGCTGCTCCTAGGAGGCTGAGTCTGCATGCAACACCTGGGACAAAACCCTCTCAGCAAAGTTTGCCCGCAATTTGAACCCCTCAGAGGCTCAGGCACCATTTCTGCCTCACACTACGTACTGAAACCTTCCTTGTTTTGCTCCCCGCAGGCTGCTGGCAACACCTGGGACACCCCCTGCCCAGCATGGACTCCATCACTGCACCTCAGCTGGCATATGACTTGTGGACAACAGAGAAGATCAGGTGCGCACTGACATTGCCGGAGTGTGCCCCTTGCGTTGCTCAGTGCCGACTTGCATCTGCTGTTGTCCATCACCAATGCTATGTGACCCAAGGCCAGGCATATGTCTCACAAGCCTAGGCCTAGGCCTGGACGCATGTACAACAGCCCGGTAGGCTTTTACTAGCAAGACTGGCATGTATCAGTACCGCACTGGCCATGGGTGACAGACTGCATCTACAGCAGACTGAGCCAGGGCGCCCGTGCTGGGGTTTGCATGTACTGCTCTCTGCAGGAACGGCACCCTGCCAGGCACGCGAGGCCCCTCCTCCTGGCCCTGCCTTGCGATGGCGCAGTCAGGTAAGCCCTTGGGGCACTGAGCTGTGGCCCCAACAAGCACCACGGTTACAGACGACCAGCAAGCGTGCACACATCGCTGTTAACGGTTGCATGCCATGCCATGCCATGAGTCAGTACACCACCACCAGTGCCAAGGTCGTTGTGTGTCGACAGAGGGAGTACTTGGATACATGCAAGCTCACTAAGACCGGCCTACTAGACAGGCAAGCAACAGTGTGGGGGGCGCATCCCTTGGCAAATTTGCAACAGGGCCCTCAGACTCTGAGGACCTCTGAGGACCAAACAAAATGATTTGCAGTTCAAGTCCTGCCTTGTCTCTTTGCTGTCATGTAACAGGCATGTCCTACTCGGAACCAGGCTATGAGCGGATGAACATGCACATTGCCTTCCACCCGAAGGCTTTCATGTCCAACTTTGTGTTCAACACCAATGTGTGGGCCAGCAAGGACAAGACACTACAAGTGGCGGGCACACGCCTGTTCAACGACAGGGAGCTCTTCCCCTTCTACTACCCAGCAAACACCAGGTATAAACAGCCCCCAATGGCGCCGCAGCAGTGGCCCTAGCAGCAGCAGCCAATGACAGCAATCGCTTCTGCATATGGGTTCCTGTTGTTACTGCGGCGGCTGCTGCCGTAGGTCACAGCACGTCCGCATATCTGCTGCCATTTTGTGAAATCTCATGCCACTCTGGTTGTGATGAGTAGTTTGATCACCATGATGTGGCAGTATGATGTTTGCTGCTTTGGTGTCATGCAGGTGGTTCCCCCAGTCGGCCACCTCAGACTCCCACACTCAAGGGTTGCCCTGGGTGCACTGCCCTGACATCCAGCCCAAGTTTCAAGTCGCCCACCGCTGCAGGTGTGTTGCAAGCTGTCTGAAGGGCCACCGGCGGTACGGATGTGCCCCTTCTTGCGCTGCTGTTCGCATCCCTTTATGGCTCTTGGATCGAGCCTGATGCAGGAAGGCGTAGCTTGACACATCCCAAGCAGTACCACAACACAGCTCTCTACGAGTGATGTGCTATGGTACTGCCATGTGTCAGGGACAATGATGGTGACACCTTTCTGAACTACTGCTGCTGCAGGTGCAGAGCGTGGGACGTGTGTGGTCAGCACCAGGTGGCGGTGCAGCAGTGTGTGCAGAAGAAGGCCACTGGGTATGACAACCTGCAGGACGAGATGGTGCCCAGCACCATGCAAAGGGCGGCATCCATCATGGAGCAGCTGGCGCAGCAAGCCACGAAATAGTTACCTGAACGAAATATTTACCTGCACATGCTGGTCAAAGTGCATATGTGATGCATGGACGGACACGCACGGACTGCCAGTTTCCAGGCTGGCTTACACTTGCCAAGTTGGGGGTGTGCTGTTGCAGCTGGCGTTAGGCCACTCATGTGTTGAGTTGTTGATGAATGACACTCCATGTGACATCAATTATTGTGTACAGTCTTTGAGACTGGGTGGAAATGGAACCTGGATCATTCCATTGTCCTGGGGGTTGAGTGTCTGCAGCAGGACGCAGCCTGCAGGAAGTCAAGGTGGAGTTTTGGGGGTGCTGATGTGCTGACCGGATCAGCACACTGCTTGTTGACATTGAAATTGTTTGGGCACGAAGTCATGTTGTTTGAAGCTGTGGTGTGATGGCTGCTGCCCTGTGAAGTGTACAAAGGGTGGGTGCCAGCTGTCCTGGTTGTGGTGGATGGGGGTGGACACGGTAGGAAGGAATTCATTTGAAAATCTTTGAATTGGATTTACTTTCAAACGATTTCTCCGTGAGACAGTTTTGGTTGGCGCTGACAGAGTGAGGATTACGTGCTGGTGTGATTGGCGCTCCAATTACTCAAGACGTCAGCTATTTCCTGCAGGTACTTGATCAGCTGCGTCCGCCTTGCTGCTCCCCTCTTCTCCTTCCTTCAGGGCCCCAGTGCCCACAGATCACGCGCCTTCTCTTCGGCCAAGCATCATGCCGCAGTTCGAGGTGGCCGTTCCCTATCTGGATAAGCTGAGCGTCCAGTGGGGTGATCGATCACAGGGAGAGAAGACCGTGATCGCTGTGGCGGGAGGTGCAGCAGCGCTGGGTCTGGGCGTGCTGCTGTACAGAAGGTGAGTGGGGCAGACAGACGCCATGGCAGGGGTATAAGGCTTTCACAACGATGGATATCATGATCGTGGGCACCTGCAAGCCAACAAGGCCTTGTGAAGGTGATGCATGGGTCAGCAGCAGGGGATCAAGGTTACTTTTTTGCAATAGCAGGCCAGGGAGGCCAGGAGCATATGCTTACAATCCAGCAAAAGGTTTGGTTGTGAGAAAGCTCTCTCTCAGCACTCACGTGCCTGCCCAACATGTGTTTGGACTTGGGTGCAGCAAAAGCAGGGGGGCAGGGGGGGCATTGCCAATAGACAGCACATGCAGACAGGCATAGCGCATTGAAGCAGTCGTCTGAACTTCCAGCAGATGCATTTCACATCTCTCTTTTCATGTTAGCGCACTCATCCTTAGGCGCTTGATGTGCCGCTGCTATCACTCCCCTTTGGTGGGGGGTGACGGGTGCGCAGTGGCATGTGCCTCATAACGCGGAACACCCCAGGTTGTAGCAGTAGGTGGCTGTTTCAACGCATAGTCACCAACAGCACAGCACAGCACATGCACACGCACACGTGCATTCAAGCGACCTCATGCTCGCCTGGTTGCATCCCACCCCCTCTGTGCCCCAGCTTGCAATGCACACTTGCGCTTGTGCTGCTGTGGGTGCGCAGTTTATGCTGAAAACTGTGCACACTCTGCAGCATCAGTGCATGTATGCCACACAGTGGGGACAGGGCGTAGACACCAGTATACAGGGCAGCAGGTGCCGCTGACGCCTAAGAGGCCTTCTGGGGTCAGACAGCACTGATGTTTGAGGCAGGGGGCCAAGCGATGCATTCTGCAGGGGCACAGAGATGCATTCTGCAGCTGGAGGGCTGGGAGGGCGGGAGGGCAGTGCATGTGACGTGGTGCATTACAGCACGCAAACCTTTACAACATGTACCCCTACCTTCCCTGTGTGTCTCCTGGCCTGTGTGTGTGGGGCGAT
The DNA here is from genome assembly GCA_007449985.2 of Desmodesmus armatus. NCBI lineage: Eukaryota > Viridiplantae > Chlorophyta > Chlorophyceae > Sphaeropleales > Scenedesmaceae > Desmodesmus > Desmodesmus armatus. The sequence goes on from VIIQ02000659.1 coordinate 491,884, forward strand.
GCAGAGGAGCACCACTTCCACACATCACATCACACAGCCAGCCTGCAAGTGCATTGCGATAATGACACGCAATGCCCAAATGCATGTCTCCCCCTCCTCCCCCAGCCAGTTGCAATGCACACTTGGAACTTAAGTTGCTGGCTTGGTTGCCGCTCATACCGAGTGGGGGGTGACACCCAGCAGCACAAGTACATGTGTGCCTCCAACCTGGGGGAGGGGTTTGTGACACTCAGTAGCAGCATTGGAAGATCCAGGACAAACATTGGGTGATAGGATACTTGAGATCATGGTGATTACGAGTAAAAATAAGACTGATGGGTCTGCAAATGAGTGGCCTCTCTTGATTGATGCAGTGGCATAAGGGGGCAGCTTCGGTATTGACGTGGTCGTGGCGATGTGGGGCGCTTTGCACACATTATGCTGCATTTCAAGCATTTTGGGGGTTACAGCAGAAGTCCAACAGGTGGGGTGTGCCTGCCAACGAGCATGCCGGGCGGCAATTGACGGCCTGTGCTGCCATGTGCTGGCAGCATTGGTTTCCCTGGGGTACATGTCTGATTCCCCAAACAGAAGGTTACTCCATGTTGTGTACGCCCACCAGGTCTGCTGTGCGCTGCCATGCTGTGTGGTGTTGCTGCAGGGTGACAGATGAGCGGCGCAACCGCCCCACTGTGTTTGAGCTGTCAGGCGGCTCCATTGACTCAAAGAAGGTGCGCAGGGGACACGTGTCATCATGCATGCATATCAGATGCCGCAACAAAGATTTAAAGTTGTGTATCTGTGCCATTCTTCCTCACCCGCTTGTAGATTTGAGCGTGCTCCTGATTATAGTGTGGTCACTGCGCTGGCGTCGGCTTGACTCTGGCTGCTCAGCAGTGTGAGGATCTGGCTCTTGAGCAGTTGCTGACTGTAAGCGATGAGGTCTGTAGGCGCATGGCAGTATCAATTGGCACACATGTTGTACTACAGACTCAAGTTGCCCCCTCTGGTGTTGGCCTGTTGGGGCCCTTCCGTCCTGCAGGTGAAGAGTGAGTGGAACAACAATAGCTGATTGTAACTCATGTGTCAACTCGCTGCCCCCACAACTGCTGCTGTTGGCTTGTCGCGTCCTTCCCTCCTGCAGGTGAAGAGTGAGTGGAACAACTATGAGTCTAGCTATGGCAAGGATGCTGGTGAGGGCATCAAGGACAGGAGCAAGACAACACAGCTGGTGGACGTATTCTACAGCCTGGTGGGTGGAGGGTGGTGTGGTGTGGTGGTGTGTGTGTGTGGGGGGGGGGGGGGGAGTCGGGGGGGGGGGGGGGGGGTCAAGTATTTCTTTGGGGGGCGGGGGAGGAGGGGAACTGCCCTTTTAGGGGGGGTATGTCGCTGTGATTACTAAGGGCATCAAGGACAGAGGACAGGAGCAAGACAACACAGCTGGTGGATGTCTTCTACAGCCTGGTGGGTGGAGGGGGTGGTGTGGTGTGGTGTGGTGTGGTGTGTGTGTGTGTGTGTGTGTGTGTGGGGGGGGGGGGGGTTCAAGTATCTCTTTGGGGGCGGGGGAGGAGGGGAACTGCCCTTTTTTGGGGGGGGGTATGTCGCTGTGATTACTAAGGGCATCAAGGACAGAGGACAGGAGCAAGACAACACAGCTGGTGGACGTGGGGGGGGGGAAACTGGTGTGCTTGTGTGCCTTTTTGGGGGTGCAGGGTAGAGGCGGAGTGCTGGGTAGCTGTGCGGCGCAGTTGGCAGGCGGGGGGGGGGGGGGGGAGGGTGATGCTGCATGGCGGGTGTGGTGGTGGTGGTGGTGGTGGGGTGTTCTATTGGGGGGAACAAGCATGGTGTTAGGTTGGTTGCGAATGGGCGTTTAGTACTCCTTTTTTAGCTCCAGAGGTTGGGGCTGTGCTGAGCGGTGTGCGTGTCTCCGGGGGGGGGGGGGGTCACCAGTTGGGTGGATTGTCGGGCATGGATGTGTTCCTGTAGTGTCAGTGTGGGTGCCATGGGGTTGTGCGATTGTCGGGGGGGGGGGTGGCTGTGTGAGGTTGTCCGTGAGAGAGTTGTAGCCTGCTGTCATTTTTGGGGGTGGACGGGTGCCCAAAGCCCCGGGGGGGGGGGGGGCAGGTTGGTGGTGTTGCCTGGTGATGGTGGTGCGGCACATGCGAGTCCAGGGGTTCAGCCTAACACCCTTATAATGCATTGCTTCCAGCTTCACTGTCAGCTGGCTACACTTGCCGGCCAGAGCAGCCAGCATCTGCTTGTGTGTCTTTGCTGGTAGTAGCAGTCGGAGTGCATCGAAAGAGACCAACATAAGCTGGGCTGGGTGCGAGCTGACATTGCGCGTGTATGTGGGGTGTATTTGATCTTGGATTAGATCTCGCCACCACCACATTGGCGCGTGATGGCGGCCCTTACCTAGCTGGCTAGACCATGCCAATCGCATTGCTGTGCGCACATCGTTTCCATGTCAACTGCAATGTGACCCAAGCAGCAAGAGCAAACGGCGTCACAGGAAACTTGTGGCTGTCAATGCAATTACCTTTTTTATTCACTGAGACTTAGGGGGTTTAGGGCACTGAGACTTAGGGGGTTAGGGATTTGTGCTTGTGTGTGGGGGGGTGTTGACGGTCTTAGGGAGTGCTGAGTGTGTTGGGTGTCGTGATGGTGGTAGGTGTCTTCTCCAGCCTGCTAGGTGGGTGGTTTGGGGCGTTTGGGGGGGGGGGGTGCTGGAGGGGCCACAATGATTGGTGTCGCAACCTGTGTTTGGGCGGGGATTGGCATTGTTTGGTGCACAGGCGACGGGAACACATTGGTGGTGATGGTAGCAGGATTTGGGGTAAGGCACAAAGCGAGGTTTAGGGAAGCAGCCCACCACAAAGCCAGCACAGTTTGCACGCAAGCGTATTGGCTTACCATTAGGCTGGTCCCTGGGCTCAGCCCTACTAGCTGGCGGTGTGCGCTGCCGTCGTGTCACCATGTAGGGGATTCAAGGCGCTGCATCGGTGCTTGCATACCCCACATGAGCGCGCGATGTCTGCATACCCGCACCTTGTCGGCTACAATTGGCCAAGCACTGTACGGCCCCACATTGGTCTGAAGCTGATTTCACTGTATTCACTTCACTATGGAATGGACAAGGCATAGTAGGCCTGTTGCCGCCACTGCACAGTTGAGACTGGGTTGACAGGGGGGCTCACAGCATGTGCTGGCCGTTGTCTGCTGGCTACCCGCATCCACATTTCAAAGCGCATGCCAAGTTGAATACTGACATGGGTCGCTGTGTCGTGTGATGCTGCGCTCTCTGCTGCTGCAGGTGACTGACATTTACGAGTATGGTTGGGGCCAGAGCTTCCACTTCTCACCCAAGCTGCCAGGTACGGTGTGGCATGGATGCTCAGTGTTCTCTTTCTCACACTCTGCTAAACGTGAGGCCTGCAATCCAGTTGTACGCAATGCACAGCATCATTTGATGCGACGCAATCAAGTGCTGCTAGTACTAGCTTCCCTGCAGCCATATGTGCGCATGAAGGTAATGCCTTGGGGTAGCAATACTTATTGATGCGCTGGCGCTGCTGACGCCCATGCTTGCTTGGTGCCCCAGTACTTGTTTCACAACACAAGGGTTAACATACCTTGGCTGATACTTTCCTGGTGGACAGGGTATCCCTGTACAGGGTAAAACCCTGCACCATTGCGCACTTGCACAAATTCGAGCCTGTTTTGGGTCACGTTCAGCATCTGCCTGATCATTTTGGAGCAGCAGCTGCACATGGCCCATAGCATGCCTGAGGTTCGTGTGGCAGTGGTGGTGTGTAGCAGCTAGGGCTCTTCAAGCCTGGTTTGGTTGTCAAACCCGCACTTGATGGATCAACGGGGTACACCGGGGGACATAGGTGGTTGCCGGCCTGTCTTGATGCGTGGCGTGCCTTCGTGGGTTGTCCGTGGCTAGAAGGGTCCTTTTTGGGCCTGGCTGGCTGTGCATACAGTGTGTCAGTGACAACGGTCATCGCCTTGTCCATTTCATGTTTGGAATTTTGCTTGCGGGGAAGGCAGGGTGCTGGGGAGGCTTTATCTTGAGGGGGTGCCTATGGGCCAGCAGGGCTTCTTGCAGATACGTTTTGCCGGCGCTGGCCACAGGATGCTGTGGTCCTGTGCGCGCATGGTTGAGGTCTTACTTGTTCACAACCTCACTTACTTAGGGGCAACTCCTGCTTTGCTGATCATACTCACTCGCACCATCATGCTTGTCATGCACTCAGGCCTGTGCTGGGCTATGTCTGGGCGCGGTCGTTCAGAGTGCACACGGCCGAACCTTGATATGGCTCAGTACCGGCCTGTGCTACGAGCACAGTCATTGTGAGGGTGCCCGGCAGCCATGGCTCTTGAAGCTTGGTTGATTGTACACACCTTGCAGCACCTGTTTTACAGTCCTTACCCCCCTTCTGTAGCTCCACCCACCAACCCCTGCCTTGCTGATCATACATGCGATCATGCTGCCCACAACCTCAGGCCTGTGCGAGGCAATGTCGTAGCTGTCTTCCTACTCAGACTAGGCAGCATTACGACATGGTCCATCAACGGCCTGTGAATACCGGGAGCCAGAGGCAGACAAACGGCACAAGCAGTAGGGCGGCTTCAAGACCCAGCTGGCTGTGCATGGCTTGGGTCAGGGATGTTGACTCACTAGTAGCCCCCTTGCCTTTTATCGTGTGGTTAGCCTCCCTCTGTGACGATCTGCCTTCCCTTCCTTTTGCGGCGATTAGCCCCCCCTCTCTTGTGTGTGTTCAGCATCCCTCTCTCTCTTTTGCAGTGGTGAGCCACACCCCCTCTCGTGTTTGGCAATCGGCCCCCCCTCTCTTTTGTGGTTACTTGGTGTTGTGGGCACATATTTATGCCTGGGAGGCAGCAAGCTATGTGAGGGTGTGTCGCTGCACTGGGCACACCGCGCTGTGTGTATCGAGCATCCTGTGGTGGACAGTCTCTCCTGGCACATGTGTACCCTCCCACCTTCTTTTGCGCTGCACCGCTTTGCTCGCCATGTGCACCATCAGGCTTCCAGGAACTTGGGCCTGCAGGCACCGTGCGAGCTCTCTCGGACACACCTCAGACATTGCATGTTCTGTGTCGTGTCAGAGATTGTCGCTGTGGTTTTGCCAGGCAGGACCCAGGCAGGACCCGAGTATGGCCATCCATCAATGGCCTCCTCTGGTGAGATAAGCATCAAGGTGAAGGCGCCTGATGGCCAGGGTTCCTTGGCGCTAGGCCAGGGTTCAGCTGGGCTGTGCATGGCTTCTGTCAGTGATGGTGGTTAGGCCCCCCCCTCTCTGTCTCTCTCTCTCTTTTGCCCTCTGCCTTTCCCTCTCTCTTTCCGTCTCTCCTTCCCTCTTCCCCTCTCTCCCCCCTTCCCCTAGGGCACCTACGAATATGTAGTAGCTGAGCCCCCTTAGGGCCTATCTCAGCTGTACAGGTCTACGCAAGTTTGCATCCATTGTTGTTGCAGTACTTCCCTACCTCCCCTCCCCGTTTGCCGAGTGTGTGAGTGCATGATCAGATTCGCCCACACGCTCAGACCCTGTTGTGGTTCATGTGCTCTGTCGCGTGGTGTTTGCACCATGCAGTAGTTGCACATGGTCCAAAACTTGCCTGGGCTTGCTGTTGTGGCCGAGAGTGTGAAAGGGGGGCTTGGCTGCTAGCAGGCCCTGCTAGGCTCCCTGAGCCTGCCTTGGCTGTGCATGGCTTGTAGGTGGTTTCAGGTCTTTTTCTTCTAATCCTCGCTTTCGTTGCGATTGTGGTTTCAGTACTATGTCGGACCCTCACTTTTAACTAGCCTCCAGTCCAGTTGATGGCGCTAGGTGCATCGCGGAATTGCTTGGCATGCGTTCAAGCGGCCTGCTCTACTGCCCTCTGCTCCAGGCTCATGTCCCAAGTATGGTGGGGCGATCCCTTGGACCAGTGGCAGCAGGACATGCACTGTTTGTTCCTTGACCGTGGGTTTGGTGGTTCAGGGTGTTTGGGTGTGTGGGTGTTCTGGCGGCCCTCTCTTGAAGTATGCCCAGCAGCAAGGTTTTGCCATTGGGTTTGCAGCAACCTGCTGTGGCAACCTGCGCACCAGGAGCTGCCAGGCACGCGTCTAACCGGCCTGGCTTACTGCCTGGTCGTACGGGCACTTGGGTGGGATGATGGGGGAGCCTTGGGACCTGCGGCAGCATCGGCAGCATCAGGGCATGCTCTGTTTGGCCTGACTGGGGCTCTTTGTGTATTTGTCAGTTTGGTACTTTGCTACTGGGGCCCTCTCTTGAAGTGGCTGAGCAGCAAGGCTTTGCTAGGGGGTTGGGAGCAGGATGTGGGGTGGGAAGCAGCCAACGTGGCTACAGGCGCACCAATGAATGGCCAGGCAAGTGTTCAAGCAGCCTGCCTTACTGCCTTTGGGCCGAGATGACTTCTGAGTTTATATTGGGGGACACTTGGACCAACAGCAGTAGGTTGGCACCTTTTGATCCTTGACTGGGGTCTTAGGTGGTGTACTTGTTTTTGGTGTTTTATCGGGGCTCTCTTTTGAAGTCTGCTTAGCAGCAAGGTCATGTTTTTGTTCCTTGACTTCTAGGCACGCATGCAAGCGGTCTGCCTTACTGCCTCTGGTCCAGGCTCATGTCCCACATCCGTGGGGGAGGCCGTGGACCTGTGGCAGCAGGACATGCACTGTTTGCTCCTTGACCACCCTTGGTGGGTGTTTGGGTGTTGTGGTGCTTGCTGACAGCCCTCTCTTGAACTATGCCTGGCAGCAAGGTTTTGCCATGGGGTAAACTTTAGCCCGCTGTAACCACATGCGCACCAAGGAGGTGCAAGGCATGCGTCCAACCGGCCTGGCTTGCTGCTTCTGGTCATACATGCACGTCTTGGGATGATGGGGGAACCCTGTGACCTGCAGCAGTGGGACACCATGCTCTGTTTGGTCTGACTGGGGTTGTCGTGTGGTTTTCCTTCACGTACTTTTCCTGGGACCCTCTTTCAGTTCTACTGACTACTGTGGCCCTCTGTTGGAGTAGCTTGCTAGCAAGGTTTGCCATGGTGATTGAAGCAGCCCATGGGGTGGGAAGCAGCCCACGTGGCTATAGGCGCACCAGGGAGCTACCAGCCAGCGTACAAGCCGCTTGCCTTACTGACTCTGTTCAAAGTTATGTCCTGGAGTGGTCTGGACGTACCCTTTGACCAGTGCCAGCAGGGTATGCTCTGTTTGTTTCTTGACTGGGGTCTTTGGTGGGGTACTTGGTTGTATTGGTACTTTCTTGAGCCCTCTTTAGAGGTATGCCTAACAGAATGGTTTCTTGTCCTGGGGTTGGAACTAGCTCTGTGTGTAGCGACAGCACAGCAGGGTATTGCCAGGCAAACGTTTCAGCAGCCTGCCTTACTGCCTCTGGTCCAGAGCCGTTGCCCAAGTATGATAGGGGAGCTCTTGGACCAGTGCCAGCAGGACAAGCTCTGTTTGTTCCTTCACTGGCGTCTTTGGTGATGTTCTTGGTTGTGTTGATGCTTGTCTTGAGCCCTTCTTCGAAGTACGCACAACAGGACCCTTACCGGATGCCATGCATCTTGTCATGTGTTTGGAACCAGCTCTGTTTAGGGAGAGGGCGCCAAGCATGCAAGTGCCTGCCTTACTGCCTCTGGTCAAAGTTTTCCCTCTTGTATGATGGGGGAGCTCTTCGCCAGTGCCAGCAGGGCATGCTATGTTCGTCCTTGACTGGGTTTGCAGGAGCTACCACGCAACCTGGTGTACTTGGTTGCCCTGTTACTTTCTTGGGAGTACAGAGCCTTCTCTTTAGTGCACCTGCAAAATGTCTGTAAGGCTTTGCCAAGGGGTGGGATACAGCTTACTGTGGCCACATGCGCAGCAAGGAACCGCCAGGCGATTCATGTGGGCCTGCCTTACTGCCTCTGGTTGAAAGGGTCCGCCTAGTGTGATGACGGGAGACCCCTTCGACTGCCAGCAGGGCATGCCCTGTTTGTCTTTGTGGCGTTTTGTGGTGTTGGTTGTTTCGGTGCTTTCTAAGGGCCCTCTGTCGAAATATGCCTAGCAGCAGGGGTTTGCCCATGGGGTTGCAAGCAGCCCACGGTGGCCACCCAAGCGCACTAAGGAACCGCCAGGCAAGCGTTCAAGTTGCCTGCCTTACTACCTCTGGTCATGTGCAGCACAGTTTGTGAAGATTGGGCAGCCCATGGACCAACGGCAGCAGACAGGGGCTGTTTGTTCCTTTACTGGGGGTTTCTGTGGCATACTTTGTGGGTTCTTTCTTTGGGCCTTCTCTTGGAGTGTGCCTGCAGGGTTTTTGTCATAGGGTTGGCTCCAGCCCTCTGTGGCCTCAGGCACACCAAGGAATCAAGCATGTGTCCGAGTAGCCCCCCTGACTGCCCTTGGTCCCTTGGTCATACATCAACTGCACCATGACATTATGCACAGCTGCTTCCTGCTTGTTCTCAGGTTGGTGTATTGGTGCTTGTTGGTCGTGTGGTTTGAGTTCTACCCTGGACATATGATCGCAACATGCCTAGCGGTTTGGGTGGCCCGAGGGGCTCGGTCCAGCTGATTTTGCATATTTCTGGGGGAAGAAGATGTTCAAACGTAGACACATTGACACACAACGCCACCAAGGAGCTGGCAAGAATGCATACGACAACCTGCCTTACTGCTGCTTGTGTAAGGGCACCACCCTTTCAACCAGTGGCAGCAGGGCATGTTGCACGGATGCTTGTCATGCTCTCCTTTGTTGTTGTTTCTGCTGATGTGCCTTCTGGCACAATGGTGGGCTGCGGCGCTTGCATGGCTGCTGCAGCATGCCTCTGTGCTGGATGAACTTAGCCATCATCAATTTTACTTCCTGTGTGCTTGTTGGAGTGCAGGTGAAGTAACTGCAAGCAAGCTGACCTTGTACCAGGAAGTCATTCGCTGCTGGATTTGGCTTGTAAGGGCCATGCATTGCCACGCAAGACTGTCAGACCACATGTGACATGGGATGGCTCATCACCTGCTGTTGCCTGTTGTTCTTGTCTGTTGTGTGCGTGCAGGCAAGGACTGGAAGCAGTCTGAGGCGGCACATGAAGCACGCGTGGCTGTGGAGCTGGGGCTCAGACCAGGTATGGTATTTGCAGAGGCGGGTGAAAGGGGTGACGCGACTGTGATAAGCTGCGTGTGTGTGCGGGTGTTGTGGGGGGGGGGGGGGAGAGGGGGGGCGGCTGTGTTCGAGCACATGAAGCGCATGTGGCAGTGGAGCTGGGGCTCACACCACTACATAATGAGGGTGGGGAAAGCGCCAGGACTGGCATGTTGGAGTAGCCCAGGGGTGGGGGGGGATATAAACAGTACAGTACAGTACAGTATTTTGGGGACAGGGTCCCAACCTCAGCACTAGCCAGCGAGCCAAGGGCTCATGAGGGTGCCCCGAAGGGCCTTCAACTTGTCGTACCCCAGTTTCTCAGGTCAGGTGTGGGGGCGATCGAGATCACCCGCAAGCCAGCCGTCAATTCCAGTAGCATTTTAGTTTTCAGTGGTGTGCCTAGCACCACCTAGTGCCAGCCCCGGCAGGGATCTCAGACACTCGTGCACTAGTAGATGCCGCCGCACCTCTCGCAGTGGGCATGGATCGAACCCAAGACCTGTCTGATGACAGGATCTCGACTTGCCCACCCTACTACGGGAGCAGTTTAGAGTCATACTCAGGACTAAAAACATATGACTGTGGAGCTGGGGCTCAGACAGAGCAGGTCTTGGGAACAAGGAGGGGGTGGCGGAGCTCCTTGAGGAGATCCTTGAGGAGGGGTGGGTGGGTGGGAGGGGAGGGGGAATGCAGGAGGTGAGTATGGTAGTGGAGCTGAGGTTTGGGCCAGGTACGGCATGAGGCAGGGCTACACATGGGGTCTCATGCGTGATGACTCACTGCGCGGATGCATCAATGCACATGGATTGTGTAAATGCTGCTTCTGTGTGCTGCAAAGAGCTTTTTGTAAGTATCACATGGCAGTGTTGGCGTTGCGTAACTGCAGGACCTGAGGCAATGCCTGTTGTTGGTCTGTCTCTCACTGCATGTGCTGTGCCTGCGGATCCCACCGCTCTCACCCTCCTCTCCCTGCAGGCATGAAGGTGCTGGACTGTGGTTGTGGTGTGGGTGGCCCCATGCGTACCATTGCATCAGTCAGTGGAGCACACGTGACAGGTGAGACACAAACAGCAGCCCCTGGGGGGGGGGGGGGGGGTCTTCACACACTCTTCAGACATCCACATGCACACAGGGTAGTGTCAGACACAACCATACCAGGGTTTTCTGATCCTTTCCACCCTGAGCCCTGCACGCACAAATACAGAAACACCCCCACATATGTGAGCTGTACTGTCAGAGAGGGGATGTAGGATTCAAACACGGGTGTAGAGTGTGCAGAGGGGTGCAAAGAGGGCAAGCTGCATGAGGCGCGCAGCCCAGGCATACGCTGTGCGCACCGATGCTGCTGTGTGATCTCTTTCGCCAGCCGTCGCTGATGAAAGAGCATCACACATCTGTGTCATTGCGCTGAAGCAGGGAGCCAGCACGCGTGCGTGTGTGCTTCTGTGTGGTTGAGCCAAAAAGCTGAAACCCCTGTGCCCTTGGGCAGAAGGGTATGCTGGCATGTGAGGGGTGTTGTCACATGCTTCCATGACTCGTTTGCATGTGCACGCGTAGGGGGAAATGACGTGTCGTATAGGCTCAACCTGTAAGTGACTGTATTTGGGGTTGTAGTGCCATTTCTGGCCAGCCAGGCTACATTGAGTGGCCAGGTTCTAGAGGTACTACCAAACGCCCTGACAAGATGAACCCGCATAGTGCGGCACATCCTATCAGGGCGCCTTGCCAGCGCCTCCAGTACCCCTGCCCACATGGCTGTTCCAGTCCTGCTCAGGGTCCCCCTCCTCCCCCTTCCTCCCCTTCTCCCCTCTCCTTTCATGAGCCTCCCCTGAGCCACTTCCCATCGCCCTTCCCCTCCCCCTCCCTGAGCCTCCCCATTGTCCTTCCCCTCCCCCTCCCCATCCACTGAGCACCCCCCTCCCCAAACCCTCCCCTGAGCCCTGCACGAGACAGTTGAAACCAGTGGCATCCGTGACACTCTTGCAGTGCCCAGTTCCATTTGTGACCGTGCACCACAAGACAGTCATGAGTGCGCACGGCTTCAGGTGTCTCTTGCCGTCTACGTAGACCCTGCATTGCAGATGCGGCCATCTCTCACTTCCCCAGGAACACCCGTGTTACCACAGCCAGGATTTTTAGTTGCTTCGGTTGGGTTGCATGCGGGGTCGGTTCAGGGAGCTTGGGAGGGGGCAAGAAGACGGGTGAAGGTCTAAATGGTTTGTGCAGTATGCAGGGGGGGGGGGGGTAGGCTTTACACGACATGCAGCCAAGGCGTATGCTGTGCGCACCGACGCTGCTGTGTGGTTGAACTGTCATGGCCACTGATGAGAGCATCACACAACCGTGCCGTTGCGCAGAGGGGTAGCCCCGGCATGTGGGTGTGTTGTCACACTGCTTCCATACTTGTTTGCATGTGCATGCATAGGGCAAAACGGTGATAGGACAGCTTCTGACTTCTTCTGGGGTTGAAGCGCTATTCCCCCCCCCCCCCTCCCCCCCTCCCCCTCCCCTCCCCCCCTCCCCCCCCCCCTCCCCCCCCCCCCTCCCCCTCCCCCCCCTCCCCCCCTCCCCCTCCCCCTCCCCCTCCCCCTCTGAACCCTCCCCCCCTCCCCCTCCCCCTCCCCCTCCCCCTTGCATGCGGCGTGCAGCCCAGGCATGCGCTGTGCGCACCGACTCGCTGTGTGGTGGTGATTCAGCAGCTGTTGCGATGAAGGAGCACCATACAGCTGTGCCGTTGCACTGAAACATGCGGCACGCGTGCGTATGTGTTTGTGTGTGGTTGAGGCTAGAAGTATCAAACACCTGTGCCCTTGCGCAGAAGGTTAGCCGGCATGTGGGTGTGTTGTCACACTGCTTCCATGACTTGTTTGCATGTGCACAGCCATGTGGGAGGGGTACTGGAGGTGCTGGCAAAGCGCCCTGATGGGATATCCTAATCGTGGGCAAACGGCCACGGGGCGATGCGGCTGCAACCAAACACGGACACCTCGCAACGCGTCAATCCTCAAACAAACACCTGCAACTTACCACCCCCTCCCCACTGTTGCACTTTAAGGTCAGCCCATCAGG